>JARQZJ010000071.1:2637500-3237500 GCA_030704895.1 Henosepilachna vigintioctopunctata | reverse complement strand
TTTAACTCAATTGAAACTGAAATACTGCTTTCAAATTTCATGTGAAATTTGCAGAAGTTTTATGAATCATGAAAATTATTTCTCATTATAATTCTTCAAGCTCAGTTGTTGATAGATATATTATATTCTTCTGAAAGCTTGAATTTTAATGATTCAATTCCAATTTTATTTCATTTTGAATAGTTCCAATTTGTTCATTAATTTTTTGCTTTTTTTCATCCTCTTTAAAAATATGTAGTTAATACAGATGTACGTTTTGGTGCGGATAAAGCGGAAAATTGCTCTATTTTAACGTCTATATCACGAGTAGATATGTTGTATACATTACAGTAAGAGCGAAAATAGGCCGCGAATACAGAAACCGTGAATATGGAATGGCAATTTATATGATATTATAGGGGATACGTTCTGGGCGACAAAATGGAAAAAAGTATATAAAAAAATTAATTCAAATGTCACGCTTTCCGTGCTCGTTGAAAACTCTTAACAGCTCAATAGGCCGTGAATTTAACATTTCCTCCAAGTTGTTTTCAGTCAAATCTTCATCTTGAGATTGAAGCAACATCTGAACGTCACTTGATTCTATCCGTCCGAACCCATCTCGTCCTATTGCATTCGGAATTTCAGCTATGTTTGCAGTCAAAGTTAGAATGTGCACAGATTCTTCGTCATTTTCTGCAGTCAGAGTAGGCCACAGTTTTTACACCATAAATTCTATGTGTATGGCTTCAGTTCTTACAATGATTTCTTTATGTTTACTATGCATTCTGCTATGTCAAAATCCTTCCAGCAATCCTAACATTCATATCAAGATCACATTCCACATCATTCAATACGATTTTGAAGATTTTAATTATCTCTTGCTCCATAGGTTGAAGCAAGCCGTCATGTTGGCAGGAAAAAAGTCACTTTATTTTTGGATGCATAATTTCAAGTTCGCAAGGTTGTACTGGTGCATTATCCGAAACTAGATCTGCTAAAAGTTTATATTCTTTTTTTTTTGAATAAGTATCAACGTCCGAAACAAAAGAATTCCGGAACCACTTACAAAAACTAGCTATTAGATCCGCGAATAAAGAAATATATTGCCGTGAATATAGAAATTGTGTTGCATTTTTGCAATCCGCGAATAGTGAAAACGCGAATAAAGAAAGCGCGAATAAGGAGCTTTTACTGTATTTCAAATCAATTCGAAATAATTTTCAACAGCGCAAATGTGTCGAAATATGTGTTAAATTATATGAATATATGTCATGGAAATGTTCATACTACTGATGCATATATATTTATTCGAATATGTTTTGTTGGAAAAAATATAAGGGGAAGTTTTTTCATTTTCTCTAAATCATTGAAACCTACACCGATGAGTCATTTCCTCCATACCAAATGATTAGAAGAATTAATATAACGATTCCATTTCCTGTTTGTAGTTATACCGAACCAGATCCTATTCTCATTTAATATTCAAAATATTTCGACGAATTCTTTAAACAGGTGGTTTTCATTGAAATATGCAATTTTCGCTGAAAAATCTTGAATTCATTGGCATAATGACCGAATCAATGTGAATTCTGCTACCGTCGCCATTCGTAAATTGCTTCCAGATAAACACAAAACTGGACGGTCTTTAATTGCTTGTCAGTCAGCGACTAAATCAGTGTGATGATCACACTCAGACATTATTGTGATCCAGCGATCATGCGAATAACATCACTTGTAAATACGTGTTTCAACGCATGCTGCGATGTTTTAGAGGAGAAACTCGGGAGGAGTCAGTGCAGATTCTTGTGTGAAATCAGATATAGCCGTGAATTAGAGAGGTGCACAAAAATGAAGATCCAGGCGTGTGTGTTCGTCTTTATTATGTGAGTTGTTTTGCAATATTATTGGCGTTTCGCGATATTATTATATCTTTATCGTGTTCGAGATAGTTTTGGAAAAACAAAATTAATGTTACGAAAAAACCGCTTATTTTTGCTATAGCATACCAGATGAAACAATTTTTGAAGGACTTTCCCTTACAATTGGTGCCATTTCGAACTTTTCGCTTTATGATACTCAATATTCAGGTCATAAGGTGCCAAATTATAACTTCTATAACTTTTATTTATGACTATTACTTTTGTTATAACTATAAATAATTTTGAATATAAACTAAAATTGAAACACTTGAACTTTTGATTTACACTTTATTGACAACATAGCATGACGCCTTTTGTCGTTACAAACGACTTTTTCTTATTCTGTTTCAGTATTTCTGTCTTCAGTATTCTGTTAGCATCTGAAGAATTCGTTTGTGACGACGAAACGCGTCATGCTATGTTGTCAATAAAGTGTAAATCAATAGTTCAAGTGATTGAATTTTAGTTTTTTTTCAATTATAATGGATTTATATCAAGTAAACGCCAACACTATTAAATATAAATAATTTTATTTTATGTCGATAAAATAGTAATTGTGTGCCTGATGTGGGCGGCACTAATCAAAACATTCGGTATTTTAACTGGTCAAATATTCATCGATTGTCAATGTGAGGAATGTTACATTTTATATGATAAACAATGGTCCAACGTACTTTTTCGTTTTCTGTTGTTCAACGAAGACTTTTCAAAACAAGTGCTGGTGCACCTTTGAGAACTGACCATCCCATCTTGCTTAAATCGTACTGTCGTTGCGTGATCTTTAATACCGCAGAGACAAGAGCCGATTTAATGTGAAGCGTTTTAATTTCGTGTACCTTTCAGAAGTGACTTTATTTACTTTAGAAGTCTACTTTATTCTAATACCAGTGCAGCTGCGTGACCATCAATAATGACAAGGCTCGTCTTTTTAGACGCAAATGGTGAAGGCTCTCGTTTAGTTGTTCGGGATGGTACGATTGGTGTTCTTCGAAAATAAGCTGCATATTCCAACGGCTGCAGAAATCACGAAATAAAGATTTCTAGAGTGTTTCGACGTGCCTTATAGATTACTAATACTAATTGATTTTCGAAGCACACAGCAAAAACCTACGGTGAGACTTTTGTTTTTCCTATTGTCCGTTCCGAAGCTCTGGTGCCTTTAGCACCTTGAAACGTACAGTCCATACTCGTTTCGTTCGTTCGGTTCCAGTATCTGCCAGGTATTGTTGTCTTTTTACAGCTTCATTTGTGTAGATCCATGTTTCCTCGCTGTGGAAAGGGTACCTCTTCCAATTCTTATTCCACTTTGATGTTTTTTCACCCGTTACTTGCTTGTCCGAGATTTGTTTCAACTTGAAACCTTTCACTGTGCAGTCATGCTCATGCGTAGTTGTGACAATTTGTAACGGACAATAGACAATTTTTGAAGCGTAGCGCAACTACTGATTGGAGTGTTCTAACCACAGAAAATCCCGGCTTGTTCTCTGGCCCCAAACAAACCTGTACAATGTACAGTTATTTCGGATGATAGTTTAATTGTGAACCGCTCAGCTTTGTAGTTTGCGTATGCATCTGATCATTTCCATTCGTGATAGTTTCATTATAATAAGAGAATCGCAGGTTGGAACAAATCTATATCGTATTCCAGCCTTTTAGAAGTTAGAACTTAGTCCAGTGTTCTTCATTGTTCTTATTCTTGAGATACGGAAGTCGTGTCCAGGGATTATGGTTAAGATCGAAGTGTAGTGTAGTGAAAATTGTCGTATCAGTTCCATCTCAAGCAGTTTAGCTTTATTATTCATATTGTCTTCGTCTTGCTTTGAACAATCTCATTATATCGTGTAGCACAAAGGTTTTTCAAATTTTAATGTTAAGATCTCTTAGGATCTTACAGCGAAAAACCTTCTAGTTTTTGCATTTCTTTTGGTCTCGATAGTCATTATTTCAAACATTTCTTTATTTGTCAGTTGAACATTTGTTGAACTAACTCAAATATGCTTCGATCTTACCATGACAATTTACCACGACGGTTTCGCTTTTTCATTTCTTGTATACCTTCATTGTTTGTTGGCAATGCAATTTGTTGAACAAGTTCTTATATTGCTTTATTCATGTTGTATTATTAGCAATAAATATATAACTAATTGGACACTCGGAAAAATAGTTTGACAATGAATTAGGATAATAATAATAATAATATGTATTTATTGTTGTCAAGCGGCGATACATCGAGAATGAGAAAAAATTGAAATATGTATACAGTAAGAGAAACAGAGAATATGCATCAAAATTAAGAAGATATGAGCTAGAGAACAATCACAAGGCGCAATTCAAATAAATTGCTCCTTCATTGAACTTTGAAATAAAGATAAATTGTTTATGTGTACTAGAGAAGTGCCTAACGAACAAAATGGAATGAAAAATAAAAACAATCAATGGAAATACAAAATAAGATAAAAAGTAGAATAAAAAAAAATAAAAGTGTGATTAAGATCCATATTTCGATTCACCACGAATCTTCATTAGGATGAACTGGCGACAAGTCAGTTTTCCGGATAGCAAAATTATAGCTAAGCATGTTGTAATATTCAAAACATTTTTATCATTTGACATTAAGAATAATTTTCAATCGTTCTGAATATAACGATATGAGTCATTTTTTTCAAGTCTTTTATGTCCAAATTTTAACTGAAAATTAGTACTTATTCTTAATAAATAATATATCTCCAAAAGGAAAAATTTATTTCCAATTGAAGTTTTTCTGATAACTTTATCAAAACTTTGATAAAACTATTCATTTCAATGTTTGGACAATTTTACTACAATTTGTAGCGAAACGTTAACTGGAAATTAAATTGGTACATTTTGAGATATCTTTTTCGCTCTGTATTTTGAAATTCACTCGTATATCTCCCTACCTATTCATTCAGAATCTCATTATACGTTTATTAACACGGTTTCAATATGCATCAGCTATAAACAACAGATTGGCGAAATATAAATATATATGTACCGACTTATGTAATGAAATCAAATTCAAGGATTATGTTGAGCAGTGTGTAGATCTAGAACAGAAGAGCTGCATTCGAAATTAAGTAATTCATTTGACATCTTTATGACAGTCTCAATAGGATAACATAATAATCAATTTGAATTGATTCATTTATTGAATAAACCTTAATCTTTTGTAGCGATAAAATTTTATTGGTGTCAGATTTAGTTAATTTAAACTTGAATTTATTTAGCATTGAGCCTAATGTATTCATCTAGACGCTTTATTAAGTATGTTTATTCACTATACATATATGAATATATATGTGCATTTATATATATATATATATATATATATATATATATATATATATATATATATATATATATATATATATATATATATATAATAGGAACAGAAGCGCTTACGGAAGAGACTTGCAATTTTTTGTAACAGCCGTTGACATAAGATTCGAGTTATTGCCTCTCTTCAGAACGGCGTTGTTCAAGTTTTAGATGTTCTGAATCATAAACATTATTCAGTTTCCAGAACAGAGTCAAACAGAACTCTAACAGAGATATTCATTTCAAGCCACAAAGAAGTCGATTGCTCTCGATGAGTTTATGTTTTTAATTAACTTCCAAGTTCGAACATCTAAAACTTGAACTGCTCCGTTCTGAAGAGAGCCAATAGCTCGAAACATATGTCAACGGCTGTTACAAAAAATTGCAGGTCTATACCGTAAGCTTCTTCTATTTCCATAAAATGTTATGAGCTCTCTGTACTTAAAAATATATATGATATTATACAGAAACTGGATGTTAATACTACAATATAAAAATTACGAAAAACGAAAAACTAACCAACAACGATAGAACCGATAGACTAGAGTTGCTGGGACACAGATAAATCTCACCGAAAAAGCACAGAAGGTAAAACAGTGAGCCACGAAGTGGCCGCCGAGATCTGACCTGAAACCTGGTGATCCAAACATTTTAAATCAGCCACTCGACAGAAAAAACATTATATTTCCAACAACACTTGGAAAGCTTTAAGAAGCTTGGCTGTAACATGAGTATCAAACTGCATTCCTTACATAGCCATCTTGCTAACTTTCCAGAAAGTCTTGGCTCTGTTAGCTGTAATTTTTACTAAATGACGCGGGAGTTTCGCTTATCTCTTGGTGAAACATGTTGAAAACAATAAATTAAAAATTAACACACTTGACTTAAGTTTCAGTGAATATATTCAGTGAAACTTAAGTCAAGTGTGAAAATGATTTCCCTAATATCTTTTTTTATTTTTTGTATGAACACAACTTAACTTTTAATATTATAATAACTTTGTATGAATAAAATATATTCAGTGAAACTTAAGTCAAGTGTGAAAATGTTTTCCCTAATATATTTTTTTATTTTTTGTATGGACACAACTTAACTTTTAGTATTATAATAACTTTGTATTAATAAAATATTCTAATATGTTTGGTTAGTACCCACTTTATTTGTCTCCGTATGCCCATTTTGTATGTCTTTTATAGTAAAGAGACGGTATCCTCTAGTTTAAAATTTTCACGTGATAACAATTGATAACATTTTGAATTCAGAGACCAAAATTTAGTCAAAAACAAGTCAGAGATCTAAGACAACAAAATTGCTGTGCCCCAGTATAATTAATGCTTAAATCATCAATACTGCGAATTTACAATGGAAGATTGTCAATTACTTTCATATCAAATGGAGAGCAAAATCAGACTTGAATGAGTAGTAATGGAAATGTTCGAAGTATATCCGGCAATGAAATCAGGATGTATCACATTAACATACGTACATAAGTAATGTTACATTTAATTTCCTGGTGAGTGGTGAGTTTAAACATCAATTCCAACCAATAGAACAACAAAAGTAAAATCAGAAAGCTATAAGAAACTGAATGAAATGAATTACTCTAAGAGTTGAATTGTAAATGTTACAAATTATTTTCACTGACATCTGCTTGTATATATGCTTTGATGTTACAGAGTGACTTCAGTAAAAAAAGGTACTCTATCTAATTTTCGATATTTTTATCGATTGATACACTATGATAAACATGATTTTTATCAAACGATAAAAAGCCAAAAAGCGCAAAAATCGATGGGTTTACTCACTGAACTGTCGATATACCTACTCCAGTCAGTATGGATCAAACTGACCATACTGGGTTGAATCGTTAAATATTCTTAATTAAAATAATAAAGAAAACACAAAAATATTTCATACATATTTATCTGACAGTTGCGTTATAAGTTTAACCATTATGTGTTTGAATCTATAAAAAAGTGTTTGTTTTACCATTTTAAATTTGAAATAGATTTATATCAAGTAGGATTTATATAGAAATCAACCTTTTAGAAAACCGGTTTTAACCGGTTTCGAATTTTTTGAAAAAAATTTTTGCTCTAATATTCTGTAAATTCGAACATAATATTTTAACAGAAAATTTAGAATGATTAAAAGCAGTTTTTGACTGAAATTTACTGTTCAATTTTATTGATAGTAATATTTTTTTATGCAATCTAGTAGAAAAAAAATAATAGTTGACCAGGATTAAATAACTTCAAAAACAATCATTCGTTGTTTATGCATAATTTTCACGTATAAGGAAGTAAATATTTTTATAATAGTGGAACGAGTTATTCAGCAAAGGGTTCGAATAAATAAAAACAATATATTTTTATGATAACCATATTTTTTTTTCTTTAACGTTCAAGTCTGTTACCATAAGTTTAATTACTCGTCCCTACGATAGTGTACCCTGGCGGTCGCAGTATTAGTCAAAAGGCGGATGGTGAAAAATGGACCATGAATTGCCAGTCCGGGTCGGGGATATCCGGAGACATGCTGCAATTGAAAATAAAAAGCCATATTTTACAATAGTACTAATGTATTCCGAAACGAGCGTGAGAAATGATAACGAGCCGCCACAGAATCATATCGGACTGATATGATTCCAAGAACCAAACCGCTTGTAACAGTGTTTTCATCAATCTGGTACATTTAGCTACATTTCTCATTTTGAAATTTTTTTAAGTGTTATTCATACCTTAAAAACCGATATTTTCTACTAATAGATATTCCAAAAATCATTCTTAAAATATGTCAACTGTACAATTTGTAAAGGGTGTTTTTTTATAGGTATAGAACTTTAAATTGCAATAAAACAACGATGGATCATTCGATTAACAAGAATTTTTTTTTATTCGAAAGATAATCTTGTGGCATTACATTTTAAATATGATTTCTGGCATATGACAGCCACGGCTGGCTCGGATGTAGTCCAATCTGGACGTCCAATTTTCGATGACTTTTTCCAATATTTGTGGCCGTATATCGGCAATAACATTGCGAATATTGTCTTCCAAACGGTCAAGCGCTTGTGGCTTATCCGCATAGCCCAATGACTTTACATAACCCCACAGAAAGTAGTCTAGCGGTGTTAAATCGCAATATCTTGGAGGTCAATTCACAGGTCCAAAACGTGAAATTTGGCGGTCACCAAACGTGTCTTTCAATAAATCGATTGTGGCACGAGCTGTGTGACATGTTGCGCCGTCTTGTTGAAACCACAGCTCCTGGACATCATGGTTGTTCAATTGAGGAATGAAAAAGTTAGTAATCATGGCTCTATACCGATCACCATTGACTGTAACGTTCTGGCCATCATAGTTTTTGAAGAAGTACGGACCAATGATTCCACCAGCCCATTAAGCGCACCAAAGAGTCAGTTTTTCTGGATGTAACGGTGTTTTTACATACACTTGAGGATTATCTTCACTCCAAATGCGACAGTTTTGTTTGTTGACGTAGCCATTCAACCAGAAGTGCGCTTCATCGCTAAACAAAATTCGCGCGATACGTATTCCGCACAGAACCATTATTTTCAAAATGAAATTGCACTATTTGCAAGCGTTGTTAAGGCGTGAGTCTATTCATGATGAATTGCCAAACCAAACTGAATATAAATCACTTTTCAGCTGTTAAATCGGTAGCCATCTTCAACAGTAATGCCAACTTAAAGTTCTATACCTCTAAAAAACACCCTTTACTTTCGGGAGAAAGTTTTCAAAATCACCAAAATTACAAAGTTTCTAATTACTTTAAAGAAAATCTTCAAAATATTTTCGCATTTTCAGAAATTATTCTGTATATATAATGCGTCATATGTCAAACTTATAAAATTTCAATCTACATCCCAGTACTTCAGTAAAACCTTCATTGCGCCCCATTTGTGTGATCAGAGAAAAGGGGCTCAAAGATTCCATGTTTATAAAATATATCCTCCATTTCTACAACAAAAAGATTTGCGACTCAAATAATATTGAATAATCCTTTTGTTTATACAGTTAGAGCAATTTAATAATAATATTTATACGTATAAGTTCTCTAATAACTTGAGAAAAAACAGTTTGATATAATTTTCAGACAAGTTAGATCCATGAAGAAACAATTACTCATTTTTCTCGGTTCTTGCAGAGTGAATCTAAAAGTGCGCAATTAACCATTTATCCCATAATCATTCTTTCATTTCGTGTGGGCTTGCCATGATGTCATTCATTTAAATGGATTTTACATCATTAATAACTGTGGGAACAAGGAAATGGTTTGTAGCGATCACCTGCTATCTATATTACAACAATGAATTGCAGATTTTTTAATAGTAGTTAATAAACAAATTTAATAATTGGATAATCCTTTTAAAGAGTGATCCAGGTCGTTTCCAGCATGTATTATTTACAAGAGGAAATACAACCTTGTATTAAAGTTCATCACTTAATTAATTGGTCAATGAATAAAGCTTTTACCTACTATACAAATTCTGAACAGAAAATATATTGATTTATTTAAATATATTCAGGTATTTTCAGATTTGACTAATAAGCTCATATCAAACTATTTGCAGTAGTCATTTCATTTATCAAATTAATTCAGGTGAATTTTGTTTCCTGTATACGAAACTTCAAAAACCTCCATCTGATTTGATATTTCATCAATATAAAATTCAATAGTTTTTCCTATCTACTTGCATTAGTTCGTACATCGTTGTATTCGTTATTATAACAACATTTTTGGGACTTTCAAAGTTCACATTTATTGCTTAGTATGAAAAATTTCAAATTTGTGGTGTTATATTTTTCAAACCTCACAACTTGCAATTTCTCATGATCTTTGTTCATTACGAATCGGTGTCTAGCATTTTCACATGTCTTCCAATTTTATTTTACATTTTGTCATTTTTTGTGAACAACTTACCTTTTTGTTTTTCATTCTTGTTTAGTTTTAATGCAAACCAAAATATTTCAATTGACGTTTTCATTATTCTTGATCTATTATTCGTGTATAGTTGTATTCGTTATTATGAAAACAATTTTAAGACTTTCAAAGTTTTTAGTTTTCTTTTAATGCTTAGTTTTGCAAATTTTAAATTTGTGATGTTATGTTTTTCAAATCTCACAACTTGCAATTTCTCTGATCTCTGTTCATTACGAATCGTCTTCTACCATTTTTGAATGTCTTCCAATTTTATTATTCATTTTGTCATTTTTTGTGAACTTTTGATCTTTTGAATTTTGGATTTTGAATTGACGTTTTCATTATTTTTGATCTATTATAACTAGTTCGTATATAGTTGTATTCGTTATTATAAATACTCTTTTAAGACTTTCAAAGTTTTCCGTTTCCTTTTATTGTTTAGTTTTGAAATTTTAAATTTGTGATGTTATGTTTTTCAAATCTCATTATTTGCAATTTCTCCTGATCTTTGTCCATTACGAATCGATGTCTACTATTTTCGCATGTCTCCCAATTTTATTTTACATTTTGTCATTTTTGTGAACGATTTATCATTTCGTTTTTCATTCTTGTTTAGTTTTAATGCAAGCCAAAATGTTTCAATTGACTTTTTCATTGTTTTTGATCTATTATAACTACGGTACTCAATACCATTACCGTTAGTAAAAAGCTGCTAGCTCATATAACAAACAGGCACTTTGTTTGTAGATATTGTGATATATTCCCAAAAATAAAATTCAGGACCAATATCTACATTATTTTACAACATTATAACACGTTTTCATGACAACTTTAGATTAGTAAGTTATGTTCTCTAGTGATTTTCATAAAGTAACACCATCCCGTTATATTTTAAAAAATTTTGCCAAGAATTAAATCGAAATAACTACGTCCTTCATGTCTTACTTATATCAACGATACAATGAAATATAAAAGTGATATCATGAGAACTAAACGTGCATATAAAATCAAATAAACCTTCCGGGTGAAAATGAGCTTCGAGAATAGAATAACAAAGGTATTTTCATCCTGTTTATTCTGATTATCTGCCTGAAATGAGATGAGTAACGTTTTGCTTACCAGACCGTACCCTAGACTACGTAATATCATCATATTGATGACTTACAATGTTGATTTATTGATGATATTTTGATCGCTGATCAAATAAAGGTATCAATTTTGCAATGATTGATCTTGATAACTTTCACAGAATATATATTTTAATAAATAGCGATTAATATATAAATTATATAAATATTTAATTTATATTTATTTAAATAAATAAATATAAATTAAAATTAGGACACTTGATTTAAGTTTCACTAAATATAATTTAGTTCATAAATAAAATTATATTTTGTGTTAATTTCAATTTATTGTTTTTAACATAATGTTTCAATAAGATATAAGTGAAACCTCCATGTCATCTACTCAATAACAAAGTTTTGTAAGGGTATATGTCTTCATATTTCAAATAGATGTGACATAACTAATTATTGGAAATGCTAGTAGCTCTCATGTTAGATATATTATTGAGATTGAAAATATTCATGTGAATTTTGATCAATATTGAAAGATAATTCAGCAATGAAATGTGTATCTCGAAGGAAGTACCAAAGTTGGTCGATAACAATGTTCTCACTAATCATTATTAGTATGTTGTACTTCAGTTATTTGATTGAATGAATTATGATAAATAAAGTTCATTAAAGTTTTCATCGTTTGTTTATTTCCATCGTTGTTGATTTGGGCGAAGTGGGCGTAGTTTTGAGCGTAAACTTGAAGGAGGCGCACAGAATAATATTTTAGGAACAAGGAGGCCCTACACTATCAAGCGGCTTGATCAAATGCTTGAGCAAATTGATTGTATCAAGCGTGATTGATAGTTGTTGATTTGGGCGAAGTGGGCGTAGTTTTGAGCGTAAACTTGAAGGAGGCGCACAACATAATATGTTAGGAACACCTGCCTTAGGTTTTGCCAAAGATCTATCGAAATTCAATAGTGGAAGAGAATTTATTGGAGGGTAAACGTTTGAAGCGAAACATTGGTTACTTTTGGAAACTGAGTAGGCATAATGAAAGTAAGCGATTGTTAGTGACAATGGCAATTTTCAAGCTATGTGGTTTGAAATAACAGCAAATGAAACAATGGACTTCTTCATTGTAAATTCGGATTTTGGTTTCATGAAGACGTCTCCAAGTATCTTCTAAGAAAACAAAACATCTCCTATAATATTGCGATGTTGAGTTATATTATTTTGCCTCATAATACTTCCTCTCTAATGTGGTCTTATGATATAGGCGAAACCCCTGGGCTTGAAATATGAGATATGAGATGATTGGAATAATATTACGGGCAAAAATTTTCATTCTATGAATATTAAACCAAAAAAATGATGAACATTCCTGACTCAGAAGTTCCCTACAGAGATTCTATAACGCATTACCTAGACGTGTGAAATAGAAGACATTTCAAACGGATATAACACAAACACTTCAGAGACCAAACCAGCATTTCCCAATAAGACCACTGGAAAAATTACAGTTTTTCCTTTTTTGTAATACCTTCACCTTCTTCCAGAAGCTATGTTGCCTTATGTTTGAAAGTGGGAGGTTTAATAAAGGAGTGTAAAGCTATATTGCAACTCATTATTCAAGTATTTGATTCTATTTGAATTTTAAATAGTTTCACATTTTTTCCTTTTTTTTAAATTTTTATGTGCTAGAGTATATAGACGATTTTATTTCACCCTTATGACATTGTAACATTTTATCCTAACTTGAGGTGGCGTACAACAATCAAATTGAAAATACATATGGTCTCCTCTAAGCTAAATTTTGAAAAATTTTGCTATATCATTTCCTTCAAAGATCGAAATATAGAATAATTCTCAATACCTCTCTAGGTTTCCTTTCGTGGCAATCAATAGAAGTGATAGGTGTTGTTAATCTTTTCATATCTCAGTGGGCGCTAAATAACTAATTGATTCGAATAAATTCACACATACGCTATTCTAATCTTCCAATTAAATTATTTATGTCTGCACCAAAATGTTTGAGGTCAAGAAATATGACTGTAAACACCTTGTTTTTCAGAATCGATCGTTTGCGATTTTGAGTGGTAATAGTTTCATGATGTTGTTACAGTAATCTTAAAAGATATCTGAGTCCAATGCTGGATAGAGAATATTTTTGTCCGTCTGACCTATGCAATGGCGCCTAACACATCCAATTATTTGAACATTAATAGCGATAAGTGCATTTTTGAAATGCGGTGTTGAGGTCGATGTTGATAGTATGAAAGACTGACGCGTCAAAACAATAAATTCGAAGTCGAAATTAAACATTTTGAAATGAACTATAAAATATTTTGTGCAGAAAGTTCTTATAATATAATTAAAAATTGAGATTTTTATGTTACAATTTAATTTACGAAGTGGTAAAATTATAGAGCTAATGAATATACAAAAATATTAAGCCTATCACTTTTTGTATATAATCGATATGCAAATTATATCGAGTGTATTGAAGAAAAAGGTATATATTCTATATAACTTCATCCTAATTATGATTTCTACAACACTTTTATTTCCATCAACTGTCTTTCAAAATTTGGATACTAACTTTGTAAAAAGTTAAATAGTCGAGTTTTCAATTTTTCTAACAATATTCACATAAACTATTGAAATTTTTAGTTTCCCAAATTTGTGTTACACCCACCCTCATGTAATCGTTGCCTGTATAAGTTCACAGGCCGATGTCACTACTGACCCTTTGAAAGTGTTTTTATTTGATAAGTTTCTGGACTTCTGGTCTTTTCAAGTACCTTTAATAGATGGCTTGCTTTAATAGTACTTACTTTTCCAATGATTTCTCTCCTTGATTATTTTCTCACTAATTAAACCTTTTGAGAAACAGTTAGAGAAGACTTCGTGAGAATAATATTGTGTTTTTCACAATTAATTCACTGCGTCTCTTTCGAAATACTTAATACCGACAGGTACACTTCGCGAACATTTATACGAGTTGTTGAAGCGAGAGTTTTTGATGCAATGAATTGTTTACCCCCAGTAAAATGTAGTTTGTGTACAATTTATGAACTATTTCGAGAATAAGATTTTTTATTTATTTTTGCCTGAGTATAAATAACTTGGAATTTATTACCCATTTGTGTATTTAAATGAATATTTTCTCTTTTATTAATTTTAACTGCAAACGTATTAGTATTTGTGTTATACAGATCTCCAATCACGGCCTTTATTGATAATATTCCTGATTGTTAAAAGAGCCAGCAATCACTGATTGAATGCAGGGTTACCAACTCGTGGAATTTTTTCCCTTGTAGTCAAGTTGAAAACCCCCTAAAATCCCCTATAATTGTTTTCAAAATTAAAATTCAAAGAAAAAATATATATTAAGGTTTTATTTTGCAATTATAAGGTACTTAAGTGTTTTTATTATTGAAATTAAAATATAATTGAATATTTATTATCAATTAGTATTATTAAAATATTATTTTATTATTATTTTTTAAATTGAATTAAATTTTTCATTTAATTTTTGGAAATGAGAATATTAGGAATAGTTTATGGGGTATTATTTCACACAAAAATTAAATTATTTATATACTAATTATAAAATTTTTTATTAAACAACCTACATTGAGAAAAAGTATTGAATATTGTCATCATGAAATGGATCTTTTTATTCAAGATGAAAATCAAAATTAATTTTGGTTATTCAAATTATGATAGGAAATATTTTGGATTTCTTTAAAAATACCCCTAATATTACCCCTGAAAATTTTAAGCCCCTAAAAAAACCCCGCTGAACATTTTGTCCCCTAAATTTAGGGGGAAAACCCCCAAATTGGTATCCCTGATTGAATGAGGATTTTCTGAAATGACGATCGCCAGGTGGCAGCACGTAGGAGTGAGGTAGGGACAACTGTCAAAAGTGGCAGAACATTGAAAAACGTAAGGAGTAACCACAGAACAAGCCATTTAGGGTATGGTCTGTGGGTGGAACTATGTGGAATTCTTCAAGTTAATGCTTGACAGCGCGATGATAGACATCATACCTAGGTGTCGCGAACTGGTGGTGTGAATTTTCATTAGCAGTTCTAAGCGGTAGCACCTTCTGAATCTCGCCGAGAAAGTTATTTTGGAGGATTAGAATTATTTTGGAGTTTTAAACCTGCAATGATGAAAAATTCTGGCTGTCCAAATTCTTGATTTATTTTACCACAATTGATTGAGATTTCCATCATTCTATGTCCTATAATTGAGAAATAATATATTCTTTGATTCAAATATCGTCTATTCTTGTTAAAATTGAATACACCGTGATTTGGAAGTGTTCTAGTACTAATTTCTGTCTCTTATACCAGAGGAATTTATAAAAATAGAGAACTAGCGATGAATACACACAGAATTGCAATGAATACCGTAAGTGACTATTATGATTCCTACATTCCTTAATAGTAATCGGTCAGTGATGATTGTCCTTTTCAGATAGCTTCTGTCCATTTTCACAAATAAAATCAACTGTTACTACCAAAACAGAATATTTATGTTTCTGACCTAGAAATAACAATGTGGGTTATTTAAATATGAATGACTATTTCTTAACTTAACATTGACATACAAATCAGTTATATTTTGGTCTTTGTTTGTTTTAGGGATATTAAAAATATTTCCTTCAAGTATGTACTAAATATTGAATTATCCATTATTGTGGTTGAGATTTATGATGAACAAATATGATTTTATGTAGGAAATTAAATTTACTCACAATACAAGGCAACTAACTGACATTAAAATTAAATTAAGAATATAATTTTTCGAATGTGAGTACACAAATATATTCTTCATTCTCATTTATTGTTTTAACGATGATGTCATCTGGTTAACTTTGATAACATTGAAACGATATGTGATTTCTCGAATGTAAACACTACAAATATATTTTTCATTCGATTTTATTGTTATAATGATGATGTCAGTTAGCTTTGATTATAAGTTTTCATTTGAATTATTTGTTTATCAATCATTTGAATATTTCAAAATGTCTGTATTTATTTCATTTTTCCTAGAATTGGAAAACTTGAACTCATCTCAACTAAAAGTGTAGTGTCAAGGAAAAATTTTCAGAGTATTTTAAAGGATTTGTTATTCACTAAAGCTCAAATTATTTGATGTTAATTTGAACAACGTTATTTCGTTTCTAGACACGCTAAATAATTTAATGTGGTATTTTAAAGAACCAAAAATCTTCCATTCAAAATCTGGTGTTGAAAAATTGACTTCGTAAGTGTTTCTGAATTATCGTGACTAGATTTTGACATGATGTTCTTTCAAAACTTATCGAAATGTAAGCTGTTATTTTGGTCAACTACGTAACTACAGTGAACAAAGACTTCTCCAAAAATAGCTGAAGAACTTAAAACTAGATGAATGAATGAATTTATTTCAGTATTAATGATTGATGGAAACCATCACCAAATATGGTAAGCTTAAGTGCTGTCAGCTGTTCACATTTGTGACGTATCTACTGTCGAATTATTAACTGCCCTCGAAGTTTCTGAAATTTCATGAATTT
The DNA here is from genome assembly GCA_030704895.1 of Henosepilachna vigintioctopunctata. Lineage (NCBI taxonomy): Eukaryota > Metazoa > Arthropoda > Insecta > Coleoptera > Coccinellidae > Henosepilachna > Henosepilachna vigintioctopunctata. The sequence continues at coordinate 3,220,677 of JARQZJ010000071.1, read as the reverse complement.
TTCTAATTTGTTCTTCATAAAACCATCTATGAAGTATTATATAACTTCAAAATGAAGATGAATGAAATCAAAGAAGGCGTTCTAAAGTTATGGTGGGACCAAAAGAAATATGGATTCAATTACACGATCCCTAATCCATGATCTTTATTTTAGATACATAATTGATTCAGTTAATCTCAACTAGTTAATTAAATCAATTATTGTTTGGATTAAAATTATCCATTATTTCTCTCGAAATGTTCAGGATCTAACCGGATTAATTATTATTCATTGCTACAAATATAATAAAATTGCATATAGATAGAAGAAAGCTAGAAGTTGAAATAGCACAAAATGAATTATTCGACTATAAATTACATTAATCCATCGTTACCAACGACTATAAAATTAAATACTAAAATTGCCACCAGGTAAAACTATCATTTCATAGTGAAGTTATTCGAAACGTTTTATTAGAATTAACTGTCGGACAGTAACGACTGAATTAATTGTAATTCTGATAATAAATTTCGAATAGAAAATTGAAATCTGGGATAATTACTGAGAGTATTTATTATTCTTGCAGGGAGGTTTTCGAGGCAATTTACGTGCGTCTTGAACAAAACGTTTACATTCCTGAAAATTCTCTACAGGATGCTTTCAATGAAATGCAACTGTATCCGTCCAAATCTCAAGGTATGTTTTCATTGTTATTTTTAATGTTTATGATTATATAATTTGAAATACTTAGCTGAATTCCACAAAAATTTATTAATTCACTAGATGTATGTATAGACTGACTTCTCCAAGGCCTTTGATAGGGTCCACCACCCAACACTCATGACAAAACTGGAAAATTTCGGGGCGCATGGAAATCTCCTGGGTCTTCTCGCTTCATATTTGAACGACCGAAGACAGTATGTGGTTGTGAATGGTTCCAGATCAAATTCTTCATCGTTGACATCAGGTGTTCCACAGGGTTCACATCTTGATCCACTTCTTTTTCTTATGTTTTTGAATGATATTGGCGAATGTTTTAGATTTACCGATATAGATCTTTATGCGGATGATCTCAAAATATCGAAGCAGATAAAATCCTTCAACGATTATTCTCTTTTACAGTCCGATCTTAATGCATTCTCTGACTACTGCAACCTCGATAAGTTGCAGCTAAACTTGAACAAATGCCATCATGTTCTTTTCTCCAGAAGTAAAATCCTATTTCTTTCAATTTGACATTGTCAGGTCAATGTTTGACTGAAGTCAGTTCAGTGAATGATTTGGGTAATTTGATGTGATTTGGGTGATTTGATAAGAAACCAACCTTTGAATTGCATATTGAAGGAATCGTCCAACAGGCTCGTAGAAATCTGGGTTTACGAATGACTACTTGAATCTGTTATTGCTTTGTATAACTCTATTGTGAGATCCAAGTTAGAGTACGCGTCGGTCGTCTGGAATCCAAATTATGATAAATACACAAATAGATTAGAAATTGTTCAACGGAAATTCATTAATGCTCTCAATTTCCGTTTTAACAGGTAGCGTCATGGATTCTCATATGAGAGTGACGTGAAATTTTATAGGTTGGAATGTTTGATATATGTTTCTCCTACAAATTACTTAATGGCTTGATAGATTCTGCTGCATGTATGAGCCTTATAAACTTTAATTGTTCTCCACATGTAGTAAGAATTCGTACAATACTGGTTGTTGGGCAGAGCAAAACGAATTATATGTTGAATTCACCCATTCATAGATCTTTCGATAGGCTAAACTTGATAAGTATAGAGACCAACTTGGATATTTTCTCTACGAATTTCCTAACTTTTGAGAGACATTTGAAAAGGAGATTATTCAAAGGTCTATAATAGAATAGGTAATTATCAGTTTTTATAGAGTTACTCTTTTATACTATTTATCTAATCATTTTTAGTAGAATTAGGTATTTTTTTGTAGATGAAAAGATTTAACTCAATGCATCGAAAACATTATTTCGATGAGATGTATGAAAAATTTCTAGTTATAATATATACATATTAGATATAACTTAGTTTATGGATTAACATTTGTAATATGTGCTCCTCTATTATAGGATAGTTTTAAAAATAAAAAAAAAAAAAAAAAAACCAATAAACATATAGTAGTTGATTTATATATATTTCAATCAATATGTCTCATTTGATTTGATTTTGATGAAATGAAAGAATTTTTGAAGTGCTCAAGGAACAAACAGGGAGACAAAATTTTCTGAAATCAGTTATCCTACTTGTGGAAGTTTTGACTGATGAATAGATGTTTGTTGTTAAATCAGGCCAAAACAGTGTTGCCCAAAGAGTGTCGCAGTCTTGCAGTCTTGGTCTTTGTCTTGCATTTTTGCAAGACCACAAACACCACGTTTTCTGTGTAATGGCGGCTCTACACGTTAGCCAACATTTTGGCGAATGTATTAGCCAATACGTGTTGGCCATTGTGTAGAACGGGGGTTGGTTTCTATTTGGGTCACCAACCCCCGTTCTACACAATGGCCAACACGTATTGGCTAATACATTCGCCAAAATGTTGGCTAACGTGTAGAGTCGCCATAAGACATATTTTCATTTTGTTTTGTACAAGACCAGTGGAAAAATTTTTTGTGTCCTTTAGTCATTTCATTACAATTAGTAATAGTTCCTCCTCAATTTTTGATAAATTCATTCAATAATGAAAACATAGTCTTGAAAGTTGACGACATGTGATTCACTAGTGATATGAACTGGGAATAAAAAATATTCTGTAGGTGTGTTATTGATTTAAAGATCACATAAACAACATTTCCTTTGTATTTAATGGTGAATCCTGTCTGCTCGTATTTATATCGACCGAAAACAATTATTCCTTATGTCCGTATATTTTTATTATAGTCGACAAGACTTTAAAAATGATTCATCTGACAGCGGAAGTCCTGTTCTGATTATGAATAACTTGAAAGCTTTTATGCTTGTCAAGAAAATAGATACTGGATATTTTTGTGGATGGGTACGCAAGGCCTTATCGATGCAATGGCAACGTACGTTTATTTTTAGGGAGATTTCGCAGGAATATTTACAATTGTAACAGAAGATTCTCAGTACGAATATCATCAATATATACTATTCTTAAGTACCAGACTCTTCATGCTGTGTAAGGGAGGTTGGTCGAATTATCCGATTCAGTTAGGCTATTTTTGAAAAATTCTAACATTTCTCTCTAAGTGAAAAACTTTATCTAACAGTTTAGTATCTATAAAATTCTTGTTTTTGACACTTCTGTGCTTAATACGAAGTATGAGGATGGAGTATAAAAAATTATTACTGTGGTTGTCTGAGGTAAAAATAATAATAATAAAGTTATTTATTCTCAACAATTATTGGGTTATAATACCCAATTACAATAATAATATATTACAATTGAAATAATAACATAATGTTGAATAATAACTGAATAACTAAATGAACAAAATGAGGAGAAATATAAAAAAGAGCTGAATCTAATCTAAAAAACCTGAAAAATGAACAAATAAATCAAAAAATAAATTTAAATGAAATATTACAGACGACTCAATCTAATTCAATTCATTTTAGTCAATTTCCCTTGTTAAAGTTTTCGTTTCCACTTCTAACAATAACTGCTATGGAGTCAAAATGAATGTCACATTTATTAGCAATTGTAATGAATGATGACTCTATAAAAAAAATGAGGGATTGTATTATCGAGTTGGTTCTTGGAGTCTCTTGGTGGAATAATTCTTTAGTAAGAAAATTTTGCCTAGGAACACGAAATTTCAAAGTGGACAACAGACGAGGACAATTAATACTGTTTGAGTGATTTTAGTTTCTCTCCTGCACTGAAATGAGATTAAACTAAACAGACTCAATAGTTTGTCATGATTGGTTCCTCTCTATGGATACACTTTATCCCCCTCCAAACTAAGCGTTTCAAGAACCTTCTTTGAATGGCCTCAAGATGGCGTTGACGGCAAGTGTAAATAGAATGCCAGACTGCTGCCATACTCCAACTTGCTACGGATTAGGGCATCAAATACTCTTATAAATGTTGAGGAATTATTGAAATATTTGTTATTGCCATTAATGAATCCATATATTTTCGAGATGAAAATATATGGATTTTTATGGATATGAAAAAAAGGTTATTGATTCTCATTAAAATTTAAATCTATTAATCTCATTAAATTTAAAGATTTAATCATTTTTGTCTCTAGTGTATATAGCCTGTAGAGTCTTTTGAAAGACTGTACAGTACAAATTGTTCATACATTATAGTTCAGTCCAAGCACATAAGGGTCTTCGAATGTTTGTGTCTTCGTTATCAATGTTAATATTGTCTCCAGCTGCAGAAAAATGTAACGTATATTTTTCGCATTTTTGCGTTTGATAAGAGAATGTCAACTCAATATTTATATAATCCAATTAAGCCTTGTAGATATATAGTTCATTGGTTTGTAAAGCAGATGTACTGAGTTCGAATCCCCGGTTAGATATCGGTGTCTCTACATGTCTGTGGGTTTACTGAATGAATACTGATTTCATTGATCACTTAGATTACAAGTTGAATGGCCGTTCGGAAACGGCGATAAGTTACAGGTCCTCTCTATTGATAAGATGAAAAAATTTTCAATGTGTAAATATATCTAATTAAAACGTCAAAAACAGTTTTAATCCAATGTATTTTTCCTCAAAAAAATTAACTTAAGGTTTTTTCTCCTAATCATATCAATGTTAATAACCGACGGGTCTGATACTTGAGAAAATAAATATCCATTGATTTTCCCTCCATAATATTCATTGTAAAACAATGTATAAAGTTTTAGTACACTTACGTAAGTTTCACTGAGTATATAAACAACTGTACATACGTTTCAAGTGTTGAGTATTCAACAATATTAACTACTTAATTATTTAATAGTGTTGGCGTTTACTTGATGTAAATCCATTATAATTGAATATAAACTTAAATTCAAACACTTGAACTTATGATTTACACTTTATTGACTACATAGCATGACGCGTTTCGTCGTTACAAACGACTTCTTCATTATTCTGTTAGCATCTGAAGAAGTCGTTTGTAACGACGAAACGCGTCATGCTATGTAGTCAATAAAGTGTAAATCATAAGTTCAAGTGTTTGAATTTAAGTTTATATTCAAATATTAACTAAATTTCAAAATGCATAACTTCGTATATATCACAAATCACAGAGTTTCGAAACATATATAGAGTTGTTAATATATATTCATTGAAACTTAAACCAAGTGTTTTCATTTTAATTTATTATTATTTGACATAATGTTTCAACAAGTGATAAGTGAAACGTTTGTGTCATTTAGTATAAATTTTCCTCGTATATTTAAACCAATGCGCATGACTATCGTTCGAAGTATATATACTTTTTTCAGATGGAATATCAACAACTGTTGTACTCGTATATCATGTTCACTATTACCACTTTGTTTCAATATGTGAGAAAAGTTTATATATTGTTTTACCTCATTAATTTTTAACGTGGAAAAAATGGTTATAGGTATGTTCACTGAGTTTTTTTTTATTTTTTTTTCTATTTTTATATCAAGGGGTCACTCTTCAGGCAGTTTAAAGCTGTCCTATAAAAGAGGAGCACATTATTAAAAATGTTAATTATTAACTAATGTTTTCGATACATTGACTATTTAGATCATTTGATCTGCAACACAAAATATCTACTCCTACTGAAAGAAATTAAAGAAATACATTATGAAAAGACAATTCTATGTAAACTGATAAATTATATTATTATCGTCCTCTAAATAATCTATCTTTCAAATTTCTCTTAAAGTAATAAAACATACATATGTAAAGCCTAAATTTTTCGAAAAATTTATGCCTGTTCCCTCGAAATGTTAATATACATTACACCTTAAATACATTAATATACATTCACCTTAATATACATTTGAAGTTTTCCAAATCAGGAATATTTGAATTATTTGATTCAATCTTTGTTGCATTAACTCAATAAATCCATTTAATTATTGATACTTCTTTTGGAGAACCATAATGCAGATATATCGAGGGTTGAACACTACTGAAACATTTTCGGCGGTTGAAAATCACCTCCCATTGAAATAAAAACCTAACCACTTATAAATTATTTTTGAAAGAACCACTAGCTGATTCTAGTAAACGTGGAATACTACGTGAGCTTGTTGAATTTATATTCACTCTCATGATTAATTGTTCTACTTATAACTTCCTACTATTCGTCATAAAGTCATTGTTATCTTTCAAAATATATACGTTATCGTGAATATAATAGTATCTCTCAATAACCAATTTTTGGGATATGGTTCGAAATTACACTGTTTCTCAATTAGTGCGTATTAGCGCAAACCGTTGTAATCCCTAGTGTAAAATGAAAAGTAATTCAAAGCGTAAGTAAATCAAATTCTTATAAGAATATTATTGAAGAAAATTCGAAACCAAATTAGTTGAGAAATTTATCAAAACCAAATTGGTTTCAATAAATTTGACGCCAGAATGTAAATCCTACAAGCGAGAATTATTGTCGTATTATAAAATATATGTTTATATTTTTTAGAAATAATGAAAGACATAATTTTTTCATTTTCAAAAGTTAGTTTCAAGTTCTCACTTTTCATGCGACAAATGACAAATTATTTGTCTGACAATTATTGTTCATATAAATATGTTGTGAAAAATATTTTTAAATTTTTCTCAAATTGTTAGACTTGTTTATCAGTTGTCGCGAAGTACACGTTTCTTTGCTTGTTGATCTTGTCTAATATGATGGTCCATATTTTTTGTTTGAAATTGTCGTGAGGTCTTCTTGTAGATATTTTTTCCTGGCCTCTATGATTGTTTTCGTGAACAACGAATATGTTGTACATTTTCTCTAACAGGCGAATTTACCATTACCATTTTTATAGTTTATTATCTTATCGTTACTTTTATTTTTTTTATCGTTACCATAACAGTTAATCTTTTTTTACCCACTCCTTTTTTAGTAACTCCTCTTATATTAACTATAGTTGAGCATTGTGCCACCTGCTGTGTTGTTGCATGTGTCGTCACTAAACACTGATCACCAAATAATTATCAAAATAACAAACAGTGGCCGATAATGTTCACTTCTATCAATCGTATAGCCCGTAAGCAATTACTTCCAAAAGCAACCGTTGACACGTGTTTCGAGCTTAATGAGTCTCCTCAAGTTCAAGTTGAAGAAAAAAGAAACTCCTCTAAAGGAAGTCAGTCGACATATTTCATGCTTCCGCGTTTGAACACTCCGGATTGGGAGATTTGACCAAGCCACTTCGCCTTGAGCCGACACATGAAGCTCACATCACAATGAAGAAACGTTTCTTATGAGTATATTTCTAGAGCAAATTTTAATAAAAAATTTCTATAAAAAGTTTTCCAATGGCACCATATGATACATTTAAATATTTCTATAAAATTCAACCGTTACAAATAGCTAGGATGTACCATAACGTTTTTTTGACAAAACTATTACATCAAATTTTCATCAAAAATTGCAAGATATGATGATTCAATAGTAAAACGAAATAAATCGAAAAGCTAGATCTTCAAAAAAATGAATGAAAAAGCACTATATTTCGTTCAAAATGCTCAAGACTGCTGAGAGCAAAATACTGTAGATGATGGAGATCCAAACATCAAAAAATTTACTTGGTAATCTAAGTAATTCAAAATGAAGAAACAATAAGAAATGGTATGTAATAATCAATTATTTGACAGTACGGAAGTTAGAATGGTGGGACGTTAACTTGGTTTATAGATGCAATACTGGAGATAAAAGAGAAAAGTATTACCAAGAATTATCTAATGTTGAAAATCAAAAACAGAAAAATACTGAATTAACTTTTTTTTAAACTAATCGACCGTCGCAATTTTAGTTGAATGAGACACAATTAGCTCAAGACTGCTAGATAAGACATAAGACCTTCCGAAATTGAAGTTTATTGTTGAGTGACTGCTGTGGATGAAGAAAATAACCAAGGTACACCAGAAATTAACCTTCCGTGCAGAAGAGATCGGAGAACTGGAAATATATTCCAAAAAGTTCTTATTAATCGGAAGGAAATGCCTACATATTGGAATTATATGGTTCGTCATTTTTTTATTATGTTGTTATATCAGAAAATGGATTAAAATTCCAATGAATTTTGATAACATAATGGATCAGAAAATTTCAAAATCATTCTGCAATGTATCAGGAAATAAATAAGTTTCAGACAACTCGTAAATTTCAACGAATAGTGAAAATCCCTATCGTAGTGATAGTATATGGACGTCCTCCTTGGCTTAGTCGGTAAGACACCCAACTAAGGTGCGGTAGAATTCGGGTTCGAGCCTCAGTGAAGGCATGTGTATGTCTATGATTTAAGTAGTTTAATTATGATAATTGTTGGGCAATGTACATTGATTACAAGCCCATTCGGCACCGGCGTTAAACTGCAGGTCCACTGAATTAAAAAAATGTTATGAACACGTTTGCGTTAATTCATACACATACGCATTAGGTCCACTTTCATGGGATAACTGAATCCTTTTAAAAATTAGAAGAAACCTTTTGTATTCCATAAGTATGAAAACAGAAATTTGATTAGAATATGTTGAAATATATATTAATACTATTGGATTTGGAATGATGCTGCTTTCTTAAAGTATGCCCTTCTGCTTTCTTTTGTGAGATAAGCTGAAGATGAATCACATTCGTAATGAATCTAATTCATTCGAAATTTTAAAGTTGAAGTTTCTCGAAATATTTTTTTCTCCATTTAGATGTTCTTGTAATGGCTATTCCAAAAAAGAATTTTTTGAATTTATCTGTTAATAATCCCTATAATTCGAGTTACTTTCATTTCAAAAACATTTCAATGAATACCCTATAATGAAACCAAATATTATGTGAACTGTTTAGTGTTTATTTAGAAGAATTATTATGATTTATACCTATACTTATACTCTTTCAATCCTAGTATTTATTTTAAATTTGGCGGTATTTTTCATCAGTATATTCGAATATATATTTGATTCTGTAATTAGCTAAACTGATTGCTGAAACACTATCTGAAACTGTACAGCTTTTTTACTTGAAAAGAAATCCTATTATTTCAGTGATTCATTTCTATGGCTACCCTTGTTATATTTATTAACATGAGGATTAAACAATAGTATCCAAATGATTAATTCATTGGACATTCGGTTGAGTTATTCAGCTCTGAGCAATTTTGAAATAATTTTCATAAAACCTTTTACTTATAAGAAAACTTCCTGTTGTACACTTCATCTTTTCATCGTAAGTACTCAAATACGATATATTTATTATTTTAGTTCATACAGTTTAGTAAAATTCTGAATAATCCAGAAAGATAGCAGAAATATTTGCAGAAATCACCGAAGAATATCGTTTTCTGTTGACCACAAAATAAATACACTATTATCAATATCAACATAACCTCTGAATATATTTATGAATGTTGTATAAACTTTTTTCAAATGAAAATTGTCTAAGGCTTGAGAATAATATTTCTCCTGTATTATAATGTATATTTTCTTTAATTACAGTATCAGCAATGCTTCAATGTGCAAGGCAGTGTAGTAACAGAAATGGAAACTACGTTACGTTTGGAGAATTTTGTCTTCTTGTCAAGGAAATGCAAAAGCAATGTCCTAAACAACAAAGAAACAATCAACTTAATAATTATTCCAGTGAGTTTTTCTGATTGTTTGTCGTTTAATATAAAATTTTCTGTTAGAAATGTAGGTATCATTCTTATAATACATAAATATATGAAAATTACTTTACATTAAAAATCATTGAGTTCAAAGTTTCTTACATAGCATACTATGGTAATTCCATTCTTTCAAAAGAGATATAAACTTTTATTTACGAATATCAACCTACTTTTGTGTATCATTTTGAATCAATTGTTTTTCATCTCCATGTTTTTTGGTTAAACTTTTGCTATTATATTTGGTTATTCTGTGTTACTATGTTATCACAAAATAATGATAATCTTTAATGTTACTTAGATTTACAACTCTCAATTTTTCAAATTAAAAAAGATGAAGCTTTATTCGGTTGCATCATGAGGCCTTTGTTTTCAGAATGCAAAAAAAATTGTGAAGTCTTCTTAGGAGGCTCATGCAACCCTACTACATGGAGAGTAGATACTGCAATACCAACTCTGCAAAGGGAGGGCATTTCTTTCTATAATCCTGTAAGTACCTATGCTATATTATTTCTACTATTGTGATTTCTTGTTTATTCAATTCAGTTATACTTATATAAAAGCTATGATTTGTCCACTAAGAATATCATTATCTAATTGATTTTTGAATAAAATAACAGCTATTTGCAAAAAATGTATGCAAAACATATTTTTTTAAGTAACTAATATTGTTGAATTGTAAAAATTATATTCCTCTGAAAATAAAGTTTGTATTTACATACTTTTACCCTATATATTGCTTTCTTGTTTATTCAATCAATATTATCTATTCACTGTGTAATTTTACTAGCAAGTATCTATGTGGGCCCCAGAACTTCTGGCAGAGGAATCTAAAGCTAAAGAATCTGCGTCAATCCTATTTTTTGTAGTAGATTCACAAACAAGAAGTATTGGTGGTATGATAGAAGTAGCAGATTTGATTGCATCAGGAAGATGTGTTATTGTTGTTGCATATCCTTATCATCCAAATCAAACTATTATGGGAGAAGTCATCTCACACAAGTAAGTTTATACCCTCTTTTTAAATCCATTTGACAGTAAAAATTTATTTATATTTAATCCTACTTCAATATATTATAGTTAGAATAACTTCAAAAATGTTATTGTTTTATAATTGATCAGTACCAGTGATGATCTGTATGTCACATAATAGAAAAGGTCAACTCTCATTTTATGTTCATGTTTATAAGAGTTGATTTTTTACAGCATGAAAATATTAATGTATATAGAAATTATATCTTCTCCTAACAAGATTCTAGAAAGCATATTATAATAACATTTCAATTTCCTTTAGACATTATTCTGGAAAAGTAGTATGGAAACAATGTGATCAATAATGAGTGAAACATTTAAACTGGAAACACAATTTGTTGAATATTCTCATTAGAGTGTTGAATATGTAGTTGATTTTCTTTATGGTTAATAAGAATTTTCTTTATTCATAATTGTTTATAATTTCAAAAGTGCATTCTCCTTATTGTCAATATGAATTTATGATAGGAAATCTTCATCACAATATATAACAATAATTCTTATTGTCAATATGAATTTATGATAGGAAATCTTCATCACAACATATACCAAGAATTATATTTGTATATCATGTTTCTCTTGAATAAATGCTTAACATATTTTTTATTTTATTTCATTTGTTGGTTGAATATTTCAAGAGAAAGATGCATATGTATTTTATTTTTTTGTATTTACGAGTATTATGGGAAGTAGAGTTATTAGTGGAATTATTCTGTAAAAATAATAACTAATGAGTTAAGCAATAAATTTATAAATATAATAAATATAAATTCAGATTCTTTAAAAGCTTTGTGCTTAATTTCAGATAATATAAAATACCATTTTGTATATAGAACTTGGTTTTGTGATTATCATTAATATAATATGTGATGATATATTGTAATATTTGATGAAGTCAATGAATTGGCAATGATCTGAAGTTGATGCTTAAGATATTCCAAAATTTTCTAGTATCTTTATGTTGATCTAACTTGCAGGGAATATAAAGATCTGGTGGACGGACAGTCCAATCTACTCATGCTAGTGAAAAGTCGAGGTATTAAGGTACATAAAAATTTATCTACAGCACTACAATGTACAGCTAATATTCTTAGGAATTCCACAAGCAATGGTATCACACCAGAGCAGCAGATTACAAATAAGCTAAGGTAAGCTGGAAAATATTTACAACTCTTTCAATTGAGCAAATGATTCTTTCATAATTTTTCAAAATGCAATTATAAATGCATATCAGAAAATGTTGTTTTTTCAGGAGATTACGTGAGGTATTTGACTCTTATGGTGGACAGAAGGGTGAAATAAGTCTACTCAAAGTTCTAGAGGCTTATGAAGATATCACCCATCGTAGCTTGCAGACATCACAACTTCATAATTATCTTTCTTCAAAGACAAACACCAATAACTTCACAATGGACGCTCGCATCACCTTCGACAAATTTTGTGCTTTGGTAGCAGAGTTTTCTTCTGATGGATGTGACACATGCAGAAATGGTAGATTCTTTGATCCTACTTATTGGACTTGCGCATATGTGAAGACTAGGCATATATTCAATTCATTCCTAGTAAAACCGGTTACTAATGTTTTAGGTATTTTAAGTATTAACTGAATAATGTTTAAACACGCCGTTTTATTTGCTTCACACCAAGGATACCAAAATATTTTGAAATTTACTCCACAAGTTTTTTTTTATTATTAGAGTTCTTCTAATCTTGAACTAGTAATTAAATACACCATTAAGGGAGAATAGGCTATAATTATTAGATAGTAGCAATATTCAGTGATTTTTGTGTTACATAATTTTTTGTGATATTTTTGTGCTTTGATGAACAGTATCCAAGTCATCTAACTGTGATTATTAATTCTTTATAAATGTGTTATTACTTTTAATTCAAATATTTATAATATGAAAGCTAATTTTTAATATTGTGTGAATGCAAACACTTTCAATAATTTCAACTTCATCTTATTGATATTCTACTCCTTTTCAGACAGCTATAATGAATGAAATAATTAGAAGATACTTGTTGAAGATTAGATAATGAGAACTGCCTGCTTGTTTATTTATTTAGCTTATACTTTAATTTTTTATGCCTTATTTAAATTTGTTGTATTTTAACAGTTGTAGTTTGTTAGTGTAATATTGTGTATGTTTTCAAATTCTTTTTGTGCACCGAAATGCAATAATTTATTTTTTTCTCATAGTACTAAAATCTTGAATTGCACTTTTGAAAATTTTTTTCATCAATTCTAATGTTAAAGTGAAAAAATTTATGGTAAAGTATATTTATTATCATGAATCAAAAATGTCTCAGAATTAATGGATCCTACTGATGAATAAGTAGGAAGTTGATCATGGGAATCTTAATGTATTGTAGAGAATAATTAATTAATCTTGTTGAAAGTCTCTATTCAATTGATCTCAAAATTGTTCACAATTTCCAGAATGGGCGTCAAAATCATTCCAACGCCAAAGTTCTATGAATAACAACAGTTGTAACATGGAAATTGATTCAATTGATTTTCACAACATCACACATCATTTTGATGTCTATCTGGGCGGATCTCTATGTACTAAATCAAACTGGAGGAACGATGTTGCCATTCCATTATTGAAAAAGTATGGTCTGAGTTATTATAATCCAGTGATAAGAGAAAATGGAGAAGTTCTGGATAACATGACTGTGAATAGAATATTTGAGAATGGAAATAAAATCGAAGGTGATTGCTAAGCTTTGATTAGATTCTACTCTGCTTCAGTGTCAATTAATGAAATGATAACTCGTTGTTTGATTCAGATTGTAGACAAAATACTCAACACATAAGATTTTTCAAAAATAAAATGTATGTCAAAGGTTTCAATACCTCGAAACATTTCATGAAGAGTATTATTTCAGAAATTGATTAAATATTTGACAAAAATGTAAAGAGTTTTTATTGATTGAAGTATTTTTTCTGCATATTCATGAACAACAGTGAAGTGATTGAATAGTACAGTTTGAAGAAAGAACTATTGTTAATGAACTATTGTTTACAAAAATTCTAAAGTAAAAGGTATTCAAATAATTAATATTTAACTCTGGTTGTGTTGTGAATATTTTTCAATTTGCTTTCTATAAATTCTTGAATTCTATTTTACTGTTAATTCTTTCTAGTGGTAGCCAGTGAGAAGATACTTGAGTGGAAGCAACCGATAGACAGTAGTAAAGTAGCACTTTTCACTATAACCAACGATACCCGCTCATTAACAAGTATGATATTGGCAGCTTATTACATCGGTCTCAATCAAAAGGTCGTGTTATGTATTCAAGATTTGCCAACAGGCTGTGTAATCAACAATGAACCAGTAAGATATTGTTTGAGTTTTTCATATTAAACAATAAAACACCTTTAGATAAAAAACAAGTGCATGATGAAAGTATCAAATCTTTTAGTAGTGCAGTTAGTTTACATTGTAGGCAATATTTTAAAAACAATAAATTAAAATTAACACACTTAGCTTAAGTTTCACTGAATATATTAAAAACTCTACATAAATTCAAACATATGTAGAGTTTTTTAAAACATTTAGTGAAACTTAAGCCAAGTGTGTTAATTTTAGTTTATTGTTTTTAACATAATGTTTCGCCAAGAGATAAGCAAAACCTCCGTGTCATTTATTGGCAATATTTTAGTTTCAAGATGATGAGGTAGAATTCGGAATAATAATGAGATAAAATTGTCGAACTATATAATATACCACCAGCTTTTTATGTCATACACTAGTAAACAATAAAGCTTGATCTTTACAAGAAGAGAAGTCAGCAATCTGATATGCATAGATGAGTATGGCAGAACAAGTACATGCAACTTACAAGAAATTGTAGCAATATTAGTATCTGGGTATAATAATTGTTGTGGGTAAATTCTAAATCTGTAATGCTTAAATGGAATCAAGATATCTTTATAAAATGACAATATAACTTTAAAGGACGTTATAGTGATTTATACTCATTGATTTTATTATGATTTGTAAACAAGTAGTACTAAATTAATGTGTTCTTGAGCTGAAGTGGAAATTATTTATTGAATAGTATAGATCAGTGTTTTTTAACGTGTTGGTCGCGAGGGTTCTTTAGGTGACCGCAAGAGGCCCATAAGCCTATTTCACTAAAACAAAAAAAGATACTGTTTAAAAAGATTGATTTATTGACAGATTCTAACGGAAGGATATACTTGTAAACATTCGCATGCTAATACAAACATATTAACAAAAAACTAAATCCTGTCTAAAATATATCCTGTTGAATAGAGTCCTGTTAATGAGAAGTTATTTAAAATAATTTGTTTTACGTACTTTATTATGTACCTACTTAGGATATCCTAATTATGAAGAAGCATAAAAACGTCGTACGAAAAGAATATTTGCAACACAATGCCTAAAAGGGTCGGAGAGTCGCGAAATATTCATTCATACCATGGGAACTTAGCAGTTTTGCTAAAGTTTGCAATTTTAAAGTTTAGGAGCTTAAAAAACATTGGTAATAGATTTTCCAAAATTCAAATTCATAGGTTTCAAAACATATTCATATATTCAAATACAATTTCATTTGATGGGAACATATTTAAACACCGAACAGTCTCTCACTTGTTTTTGTGAAAAAAAATTATACATAACGTTTCATTCAAAGAGTTCATTATTTTCATGAGTGTTCTTTACAGCTATCAGATCAAGCAGTGAAGGACTACAATAGAGGCAGAGCTTACTTAACAGATCTGGCTAGAAGGAAAAATGTACAGGTTTTTCGGCAGATAGAAGAAGCGGTACTTGCTACAATCAATATGTGTAAAAACAGATAGGATAGAAGGTATATTTGCGAATGGATGAAAGAAAAGCTATGATTGGGAGCGATTTGCTCCATTCTGCTCTCTCATATAAACTGGACTAAATAGGTACAAATTTTTGAATTATTACCGAAAGAGTCTCCTATCACAAGGGCTTTAATGATTTTATTTATTTATTATTTAAAAATTTTAAACAACTTGGACTGTGTATAGAACTTTGTTGATGTCATTTCTGTTATCAGTTGTTCATGTCCCAAACTTATTTTTATATATTTACAATTAAACTTAGAATGGTTGTGTCTGCTATGACATCTTATATGGTTACTAAAAAAAAATAATTTTAATTGTAATTAAAGAAACGATTCTTATTAATTGAGATATATTCATAGGTATTTCGGATTTCTCTTGGGTAAAAATGAGGTGAAATTCGTTAACAACTACTTTGTTTTTCATTTAAATTCCGAGTTTCAACTTATTTTATCTTTTGATTATACAGTAGTTATAGAAATTATATTTTATTGTTTCGAAATATTGAGTGTCAATCAATTGTTTAATTATTGAAATTTTGAAAGCCACCTTGTATTGAATGTATAGTTTTTGTAAGGAAAATATTGTTATATCCTATTAGGTTAAATAATCTATTTATTCAGTGTGATTTGAATGGAATTTCTACCTTGAAGTTAGTGACTATTTGTGTCCGATTGAAAATAAAAATCTTGCTGAGGTAATTTTGCTTAAAATCAATGATGCAGGTATTTAGAAATATAAATGTTACATTAATTTTGTTTAACTTTGATCAGTGTTCAATGTTTCGAAGCAGTTTTTTTTTTCAATATTTGGTATTATGCTTTGGACATATTTATTAGTTGAAACTCGGTTTTTTGAAAATGTTCTTAAGATATGGTTTTGTTCAGTACATCACACAATTGTGAACTTTGTACCTTTACAATTAATGTTTTGGTGTGTATTCAGTATTTAGAATGATGAACACTTTCAAATTTGTTAATCTAAAAAGGTAGGTCAGTTTATTCGTTTTGATATTCTAGTTAATTAATTTTCATAATCTTTTTATATTAGGAAATTATATATTATTAGTGATCCATAAAAACTGATTTTTTTGATGGAAAAGGATAGGAAACATGTTTTCTGATTATTTATGTTTCATCATGACTACTTGTTATGTTTTTCATAAGTGAATAGATGATTTTGGTCAACTTGATTGAGATTGGGAAGTCATTTATTGAAAGAATGAATCTTCAAAAACCATATTGTTAATTGGGTTCTACCTATCTTTGGAAATTTAATAATTAACTATCAGTTTTAACAAAGTTGTAAATACAGTTATTAACAAATTAGTGAAGTTCTGAGAGATCCAGTAACAAATCGCTTGGTTTTCCATATTCAAATTAAAATTTTCTTATTGGAATTTCTACATAAATGAAAAACAAGCTTACGAATGGTATTGCACGTTTTTGAACATTATATTCTAAGGCAAATAATCCGAAATTTTCGTTTCTTTTCAATAGCAAAATAGTAAGGAATTGAATGTTTATGTGTGTTCAAATCAAATTTATTTTCATATTGTCACTTTTATAAACCTTTGAGATAACTGAGCCAATTTCAGGAGTTAATAATATACCCTTGCTGGGATCAGGAAGACAAATAATTTTTTCAATTGTGGAATTTTCCATTTCTATTTTGAAGAATTATGTTGGTAATTATAATTTATATATTATTTGATGTTTGAAGACACATATTCATTCTTTCCTGTTTTTTCAATTGTGTTTTTACAACATGATTGATATGAATGGAAATCAGATAACTACAAATTGAAAACTCATCTATTCATTAAATGAAGCATTTAATTTTTATTAATACTAGTGTCCAATTTAAATACAGAGTTAATTTGATAACACACTTATAAGTTATATTGTATAAAATCTTTATTTATAACATTGTAATTTAGAATATGTAAATTTCATATGGTTTTTTACTATTCTGTACAAATTTGGTTGTTGTTCATCACTTGCGAGAATGCATAAATCACTTTATGCTATTATGTTTTGCCAGAAGTACTTTAACAAGATAGCTAGTTAGTTTATTTCTACCATAATGTTCCTTTCTTGTGTAAGTCGGATCAGTTAAGCTTGTATATTTTGCAGAAAAGTTAGGAAATACTGAGAGAATGTAGTTGTTAACTGAGGGATGGATCTTGAAGTATTGATCTATTTGATATTACTCAGACATCACTAATGTTTGTCACATTTTGTTTGTAGTATAGAGATTTATTAATTATATATTTATACATATGCAATATATTAATTTATTATTTTTGAGTTTCAATTCATATAAATTACACATTTTGCACGTGGAATGTGAATATACTTGCTTCAATTATTTTTTTGAGGAAAATGTCTGGATACTTTTCTGTGGTTTTGGAAAATATGTCAGATAGCAAAATATTTGAGTATTTAATAGTGTTGGCGTTTACTTGATGTAAATCCATTATAATTGAATATAACTTAAATTCAAACACTTGAACTTATGATTTACTCTTTATTGACTACATAGCATGACGCGTTTCGTCGTTACAAACGACTTCTTCAGATGATACATCTGATATACATCTGAAGAAGTCGTTTGTAACGACGAAAACGCGTCATGCTATGTAGTCAATAAAGTGTAAACCATAAGTTCAAGTGTTTGAATTTAAGTTATATTCAAAATATTTGTATAATGTATATATATATATATATATATATATATTTATATATATTTATATATATATATATATATATATATATATATATATATATATATATATATATATATATATATATATATATAATATATATATATATATAATATATATTATATATATATATGAATGTATATATGTATATATATATATATATATATATATATATATATATATATATATATATATATATATATATATATATATATATTATATATATATATATATATATATATATATATATATATATATTATTTTGAAAGTTTTTAGCAATAACAGGCTTCTTTATATGAAATAGTTTATTTTTGTTGACGTTTCGTTATTATATTACAACTTTTTCAAAACTAATAATAATAATAATTAGTTTTGACAAAGTTGTAATATAACAACGAAACGTCAACAAAAATAAACTTTTTCATATAAAAAAAGCCTGTTATTGCTAAAAATTTTTCAAAATAAAATATCTTAAACAGGCAATAAATCAATTTCAAGATATATATATATATATATATATATTTGAATTTAAGCAGATTAAACTAAGTATAAAAGGAATAAGTTCATCCAGAATCCTTAGTTTCAAGTGATCCCCTAATTTGGTTCTGAATTTTGTTTGCAGGAAAAGTTGATCTAAAATATATTTCACTAAACTTTTCAAGATTTTTCAATTTGAATTACTTTTATTACACTACACTGTAATAAAAAAATTTTGAATATTTTATGAGTTTGTTTAACCAAAAAAATATTGAATATTTGATATTATTTATGTAATTCGATATTGCATATCGATGCATATTGAGCTCTATGAAAATTTTTATTTTACATGGATATATAAAAATATAAAATTAGTGAATATATTAAAACATCTATTTTTTTTTCAAAAATGATTGGTTGAAAAATTTTATGTTAAAACTCACATCATCAAATCATATTTACATTCATTGATCAACTGACCAAAAAGCACTTTTGGATTCAATATATTTGGTAGATTGCAAATGATTATAGACTTGTTAACATATTTATTTTGTTGAATTTTTACAATATTATTCAGGACTGAATTTATCTACTGGATAGCAGTTTTTGTATTTTGCAACATGTTCTTTCATTTCGTCCATCTGTCTTTTTAAATGTTGAGGAATATTACTATATACTTCACCAAACATTTCAGACCATTTAGGTTTCAACTTAGCTTCTGACGTATAAAACGCTTTTAATATATTCTTTTTAGTGTCTTCTAACATTTTCTGTTCCATTTCGTCATTCCATAAGTTGTTTTGCTCCATGTATGCCCTCAATTTACTGATCGGATTATCACTAGACCACGACTTTATTTCGTCTACTGATCTATAGGCAGTACTATCATCAGAGGTAGAATGATGTCCAACCCTAAGAAAATACAATTTTTTTTGTTATTAATATAAGTAAGGCTTCACAATATATATTATCTTCTGGAAAATATATATTCCATGTTTTAAATAATAAAATCTTGTAAGTTTAATATATTTTCTGAAATCAACATATTTCAATAATTGGATTCAAATTAAGGAACAGAGAAAAGTTGCAGTTCTTTGGAAATATTCTTGATTTGGTATTTTTAAAATATTTATAAATATATTTTCTTCGTGATTTTTATACAATTAAGGTTGAAAATAATATAAAATTCATCATCTCAACAGCTTGAATAGCTTCTTATCTTTTTGTTAACTTTGTTGATGTTTTTAAGCAACTGATTATAACGTATATTGTAAAGGTTGAGCCACCTAATGCTAGTGCAAAAATAAACAAACACTCATCAGCAATGTATGGAGTTACTCACCTATACATCATCGCTTCTATGAGTACAGGTTTATTTTCTTTCAAACAATAGGACTTTGCATATTTTGTTGCATTGTAAACAGCAAACACGTCGTTTCCATCTACCCTTAAAGTATTTATTCCAAAAGCTGGTCCTCTAGCAGCTATTCCATCTCCTTTGTATTGTTCCTGTACCGGTGTAGAAATGGCATAACCATTATTTCTACAGAAGAATATTACTGGACAATCCAGAGTAGCTGCAAAATTGAATGCTGCATGAGCATCACCTTCTGAAGCCGCACCATCTCCAAAGTAACATATTACAACTCTGGAAAAATAGAAATTCTGATTAGGAGATGTATATTTCTTTATGTGTCTTATGTTTAACTACTTTCCTTCAAAAATTCCTTTTCATTTTGAATATAAGTGAAATACATATCTGACAGAATTTGAAATTGAAGTTAATGACAAACAAAAAAACAATAATGAATACAAAAATAAATGAAGATAAGATTTGAGGCAATTGTTTTTTCTTATATTTCAGGACCCATAATTTCAATATACTTAACAAATTTACCTATTTGATCCTTTCAAAGCATAAGCAGCACCCACTGCCTGTGGTATTTGTGTGCCTAGGGGGCTAGAAATAGTAACAAAATTAAGTTTTTTCGAGCCATAATGAACTGGCATTTGTTTTCCTTGACCTAGATCATCACAATTTCCATAACACTGATCTGTAATTTCTTGGGCTGTAAAACCCCTCCAAATTAACACTCCAATTTCTCTATATTGAGCATATACTATGTCTGATAAATTTAAAGCTGCAGCACTGCCTGAAATATATCAAATATTAATTTGTTGGAAAAATTTATCATATTATTCGATGTCTTTAAATTCATTTAAAAAAATTGAGAATGGGTAAATGAATATTGGGTAGCAGTTGATAGATAAAAATTTACAAAAGTTAGTTAAAAATATATGATGGAATCCCTTTAGGTAAGTAAATAATAATGATATTTACAATCATCATACAATCAATAGTTACTATTGCAGAAAGCACAGAAATATTAAGCAGCAGTTTAACATTTATTTATTCAAAAAATATAGCAAAATTTTTTCAATGCTATTCTAGGATGAGTTAATTCAAATTGATGAAACTGTGATATTTCTTGTAATAAAATTTACAGTTAACCTGCGCGCAATGCGTTTATCTTTGTCAAATTTGTCAAAAGTAATACGTTTCCAACACCAATGGAGTCTGAGGAATATTTCTTAAAGTCAAAAATGTCAGTTTCTAAAAATAATAGGTTTATTTTTCCATAGGAAAAGTATCTAAATGATACTTTTACAATGTTAAAATGCTCTATAATTACGATCTGATGACCCAAAACATTCCTATAACATAGAATGTTATAGGTATAGTTTGGGAATACAAACCTATGTGGGAAGCTTCTTCTCCAGTATTAGTCATGTAGAAAGAAATGCGACCTTGCCGTTGAGATTCGTATAATATTTTATCCATGACGGATATAAAGGACATGTTCCTATACATTTTTTGAATAATTTCTTTCGACAATTGTGGGTTATGGGTTTCATCCTTAATTCGACCCGTTTGGTCCATAACTCTGTATACCGGTATAGGTTCATAGCTGCTGCTGCCTGTAAACTTTAGATCCTCTGTCCACTTCGTTCTGCTTCCTGGGAAGACGTTCAGCTCTTTATTTCCAGTACTTAAGCCCTATTAACATTGATACAAGTTGTAACTATTATGTCTACTGATAAATTTAGATAATCTTGGACAAAAAATAGTAAACCTATTGAGACTTTAGACATAATATTACACCAAATGGTATAATATTAACATATATAACATTATTATTCATAAACATCATATTTCGTTAATATATCAACTTACACAAACGCTAAACCCTTCCTGATATAAATCCAATTGGGATTGTTTTGAATATTATGACTATAAACTAATATGCATTCACATAACGATTTTTATATTATTTATACATTTCGGTAGGTAATTTGATTTACAATGGCAAAGTGTATGTTAATATAGAATTTTTTTCTTGCGAGGTTCTAATACAAACATTTTACGTTGAAAAAAATTGTGGTACTAAATATACGTATGATACTTTTCAAATATTGTCATGCTCAGTGAGAACCAAACTTAATACATTTAACAAGTGTCCAGGTATTGTAATGTTGACATATAAACTTCAACGTGATGTACAAGGTCATCCTTAATCAGGACCGTAGTAAGGTTGCACAGGATGAATCAGGATATACTCTTGATTTTGAAAATGGACGAGACAGTTCACAAACTGTTTTGGAAGAATTGTTTTCTAAAATTCAAGGATTTAAAAATTTCTTTTCAGATGTGTCTTGTATACAAAAGATGATCATAAGCTTTGCAAAAATATATCACCAAGATTATATTATCTTGCTAAAATACACATAATATAGATTATGTGAATAAATTTCAAAGTAAAGGCGATTTTCTAAAAAATCTAAAATTGGATTGGTAAGCATAATGCACTCACCGTAGAAGGGTTATCTTTTTCTTGTAAGAAAATCAGGCAATGTGTTAAATAATGGAATTGTTCAACCTTCGCTTGTTATTTAGGGATGAATTGACAATCAGATATAGATGTAAGACTGTTTCCTTCTTGAGAATATATGTGATATGTAACGGATAATATGATGTCAAATTTTTATATTAATGTCAAAATAACGACTTAACGCTATATTTTTGATTATGTACAAATAATACAGTACGATATAATAGTGACGAGTTTAAGGTGTTACGTATAAAATTAGTGTATATAAAAATATACAGAATCATACAGAGATATCAGAATATAAATAGATAGAAATCCAAAATTTTGTAGAATGTTTAAAAATGAGTTTCATTTTCAAGTGAGAAACAAAATTTTTCATTTGCAGATTAAAAGAGCAAATAATATAGACAAATTCAAATAGAATCTAAAAGAATTTTTTGTTGTTTTTTTCTTATAAGATTATCTATTATATTTTCGTCGTAACCGTTATTGTTATCTCATTGTCTCATCTGAGTGAAATTTGCGAAAGATTAAAGAAGAGAGAAATTAAAACCATTTGTACAAACAAAAGGAATATTAAGTCACTTTTAGTGAATAATAAAGAAAAGACAAATGTTGAAGACAAAAGCGGTATTTATAAGATTTTTTGTAATGAATGTCCAGCATTTTATATCGGCCAAACAGGTAGAAGAATAAAAACTCGGGTTGATGAACATAAAAGGTCGATTTTGTACAATGTTAATAAAACTGGATTCTCAGAACATTGTATTAGCTCTAATCACTTCATAGATTATGATAAAACTAAATGCCTACACTCAGGTAATAAAGGTAAACGTTTAGACCTTCTGGAAGCAATTGAAATTAGCAGTTCTTGGAAGAGAAAAGAAGAAATTGTAAATGAACAATTAGATTTTCAACTACCAAATTCAAATAACTGAAAAACTGATAATATGTAATTGAATACATGATTTGGATTGAATATTGTTTATTATTATTAGAAAATTATTTGTTCCAATTTTCTTATGAAATAAACAACTAATTCTATGTGAACCAAGATTGACTGAACGAAAATTCCTTATCCTTGACAGGCAATACCTTGAACTACCTGTCACTTGAAAAAGGATAAAGCCAAAGGCATTCAAATGTTACTTTTCATTTCAAACTTAATGGATTCATTAGAAAACTCGTTTATACAAAGAACTTTGAATGCGTTGCTTTTGACTAGTTCTGAGAAAGAACAAGCACTTGAAAATAATTTCATTTGTCATTGGGAGCAGAGCAATTTATTTTTTTTCGAATTTTACTTTTGCACTAATTATTTTCAATTTATCAAGTCTATTACAGTATTGCGTTAAATCATTGGCTTCAACGATTTAATCCGTCCCTGAACACGTACTTCACACTCACAGTGACTTAAGTTTTTGGTTAGAAAATTTCATATTAATAAAAATAAATTACTTATGGATTGAATTTATTTCGACGTTAAAACAGACAGGGTCCATTTCAAAAATTTGACAGGTAAACTAATGGTTTACGGACTGAAAATTCATTACTATTACATTACCTACAAAACAGTAGGTAACCTAAAAGTTAATCTACAATTTTAACAATCATCATTTTAATAATTTGAAATATTGAAATTAAATTTACAAATTCAATATAATTTGTTGCGTTATCTTCGTGCGTAATAATTATTAATCCGTACATAACCTTGGGAGAAGTTATACTTTACGCATTTTTGAATATACCTACGTTAAGCAGTACATAAGGATAATCGTTTAGTTAGAGATTTCGTAACAAAGTAAATCACCATATATCAACATATTCATTCATTATAGTGTTTCATAATATTTCTTATATGATTTAATTTTACAACCATTGCTACTTATTTTATAGCATCTGATTAAAGAAAACAAGCATTTCAAGTAAATTGGAATATGCATTCAAAGAAGCAGAAAATTTCTCTAGTCATTATTTATTGTGTTACTCTCAAAATAATATTTTGACTTACACGTATGTTTCCTCTTTTAATTCGTAAATCACTTAGTAACAGCTGCTTCAAACAATTGCACCTTCCCGTTGCCATGTCGAGAGAGAAAGACTATCAGCAACAACCTGTTTCACTTCTTCGTTTCCGTTACAGAGGCAGACTAGCGAAAAGTATATTTCAACCTTCAACCATAATTGCTTATCTATATTTCACAACTGGTTTATTATCCATAACACAAATCAACATCAAATCTTACAAAATATAAATGATAATATAATTTTGTAAACTTAATATTGACTATTTAATACACACTGCATTATATTAGTGGTATGAAATTTAATGGAATTTTTTCATGAATAATTTTAAAATAACTGGCTGATAACAAACTGAAGGTTCAATACGCATTCATATTAAATAAGCTTGCATATTTGAGCAAGTCTAATATTGGAATTGTATGAATAATGAGACATAATAAGAGTTGAGTACTGAATACTTAGGTTTAAATTCCATAAATTCTTGTGGTAATATTTATTGAAAAAGTCGAAATTGAAATTATGAATCTATCACTTCAATTACTTTATAGCACAAATGTCCGATTCCATTTAAGTGTCGAATTTTAATTTCATTAATTTTCAATATATAGAACATATAGAATATTTTCATTAATAACGACATCAAAAATATATTTCTTATAAATTTGTTACGACAATAATAAAATATATTATATAATATAATATATTTTTGAATAACACTGGAAACTGAACTCAAACAACAAGCTTCTATCAAAATTCGAAGAAATTATTCCCAACTGATTAAAGAGAATATTTTGTTCTTTTGTTGTTTTTTTTGTAGAATGTCTAGAACAAGGACAGAAGGTGAAATAAATTCACGAAAATACAAATCCTTTATATTTTATGTCACATATACTCAGGATATGTTCAACATTTAAATATTCTTCTCAATTAAAAATATTAGTTTCAAAATGTAACAAAAAAAAAATTAACACATATATTGAAATTTCAAAAACAACTTAGGTACGTATCATTCATTATAACAAAAGAAGTTTCTCATGAAACTTCTCAACATTTTTTATAAAGTATAATTATAGGTACTGGAAATCTTTGATAATAATTGATAAATAAAAATTAATCTGTACCGCTACTTGGTAACTCATATATCTCCTCATTGTACTTTAAACAGACAAAATTTGAAAATTATTAAAAGAATTCCGAATTATAATGGGTACTGAATTCTTAAATTATAAATGTTGCAGATTTGCAGTAGTAGCATTGTCAATTACATCGATATCAAATGGACTGAAAAATCAGAGCAAACTTTATTGGCTTAGTAACGAAAATGTTTGAAATATATTCGACAATTTACTCAGCAGCTTTATATCGATGAATATATAATTTTAATTATTGTAATAAACATAATGGAACAGACACAGATTACTATGGAAATATATTTGTTGTTTCATAAAACATAACTCATTTAGAAAATTGAAGATTTTTATTCACTAATAATACATAACTAATTGTACCAATTCAACTGCTTCATTTTTCATTTCAAACGTTTTCATTTCATTTTATGTACAAACATGGATTTATAACTCCAGTCTTATTTTCGATTAATCATTTTTCATTCATAATAATTTTTGTTTTTAACACCACAGTTAGATTATATCTTATGGACCTATTATCAATGGTTAGTGGAACATTAGTTTTATATATTTTTTAGTAACATCTAAAATTGTCTCAACGTTAAATACATATCACATACTTAGAGTATTAATTTTTTCAGACTTATTGAAAATTATTTGCCTATTTACACATTTTGGTCTTCATTTCTTTCCTGCTTATGTCGTTAAACACAGTACTACCAAACTTAATATGACTAGATAACTAAACTTAAAGAGGTATTTAAAAATTATCTTGACCAGTATCATTTCTGGATATTTGTAGAACATCGCAGTAAATACAATGCTTATTGAAGGTAACTATTCTCAAGTACAGTGAGTAAATCTTAGATGATTTTTATTTTGGCCAATGCAAGAATATGGTAGCTTTCTTGTCTCTCAAATATTTATTATAATTAACGAGATGTATTGAGTTCTTTCTTCAACTAGAATAAAGCAGCAAATTCCGGAATAGCATGTGATTTTTATTTGATGATAAATTGAACTAATTATCACCGTGTTCCAAAAAAATTATTCAATTATTATTTAGCTTTATTTATAAAAAGAGATGTCAAAAGAACCCCTCTCATGGTAATTTCAACTGAAGGGCGAAAATTAATATTATAAAACTTAATAATTTTTTAAACATCTTAGGAAATTGAAACACAGCTAGAGAGTGAAAAACTGGAATCTTTGGATTACTTATTCTAGAAAATAAAAGAGCATTCCCAAAGCTGATTTGTAAAGAGTACAATATGTAGGTTAAGACAAAAATTAAATAAAATAAGTTTCATAACTATTACCATGGCATTAATGAGATACGTTGAGAAATTAACATTTTTATATATCTATAGGTCACTTTTATATAGGTAATTTATTTAATTCTGGCATGTGAGATAAATTTAAAATTTTTTAAAATTCCTTCTTCTCTTAAGAATATAATTTCACATTTTATTTCCTTATGAGTTTGATATTATTTCTCACTTATAAAACGTGAATATGATTCTACCGAAACATTTTCCATTATAATTTATCTGCACATTCGAACTAAGGGTGTTCAACCTATGAATAAAGTTAACAATGCTGGAATACATTAATTAATAAAGTAAATCTTATAACAAATTATCTAACAAACAATAAACAAGGCTGCACAATATGTCAAATTATGTGCAATAGAAAATTTATAAATATATTATAATGCCTGTTTCAAAATGGAACAATCTTGCTAAGAAAAGTATAACCAATAAACATCAATCTGATGTCAGTCAGATATTAACGACTCTTGTATCAAAACAGAGCCATTTTTACATTATATTGAGCACCTTTGATTAATATCCATAGAACGCTGAAGATCATGGTGAAAACACCCTCAAAATCCTTAATAATGTGGCTAAAACGTTTGCCAATCCTTCGGCTTGGGCTGCTAATTGTTCTTCAATCAACTGTTGGGAACTACGGTCAATGTTAGAAGTTATTAATTTTCTAAATGTTGCTGTTACATCATGTACTTTCAATATAAGATTTCTAGTTTGCAGAGGAGCTGTAGTGTGATTCGTCATGTCTTGGCATAGCTCTGTTAATCTTCGCAATATAGTGAGACATATCGCTAGGTTCTCAGGAAGATCTGGCAAAGTAGGATCCGACATTGCTATTACCAACATTTTACTAGACGTCACCAGTTGAAGAGATTGAGAGATTAATTCTTCTTTTGCGACCTAAAAAAAAATGTTTCATTACTAATATAAGAGAATTATATTTTAATTTCAATATAAACAACATATTATGGTCCTTTATATATTTGCATAGTATGCAATATATTTTTTAATTCAATATATTTAAGATAAATAGAACGGGGTAAATAATTGTATCGACTCATCCATTTGAATGTTTCTTTATCTGTGAATATTTTCAACTGCCTTTTAGTGAGGAAAAAGGTACATAACACTCTCGACCTAGACCATTCATTACAGTATTTATAACAAGGCACTTAGGTGTCAAGAAATAGGTAGTATATTTGGCCTAGACGAAGGTTTAGGAAAAAATATTTTCACGAAATATATGGAATAAAATCCAATTAAGGCAGGCCCACCCAAGAGGTTGTGATTCCATAATAATCGATCATTGGAATAAAACACTTAGTTAAAATTCAAAGACGCGTAACGTTGAACAATATTTCTTTAAATGACAAAAAATGCGAAAGATATAAAGGGAAGAGAACTCTGGCAAGTATAGACAATAACACAAAAAACATAACAAATCTACAAGTAAGACACTGTAGGTATATAAACAACTGATTTACCACGTATCTACTGGGAAATGAATATAACATGGTTTCATATTTTGCAATTATCTAAATTTTTGTAGAATTCTATGAGATTTTCTATTTTTCTATTTGCAACTCAAATTAAATTATCTTTTATTCTCCATTATAAAAAAGTTCCACTTTACTACGGCTATTTCGTTAGTTGTTTTGAAAATTACTAGTAATGTTCCTTCTTATTTTCTTTAAATCCACAAAACTGTTTATTGGGGTAGAAATTCGAAGTAGAATTCGGCTAGAAATACAAATACATTAAAACAAAATGCATTCTTTGAATTTAATTCTTAGGATAATACTGAATAAAATTATATTTATCAAATATATCAAATCTTCGAATTCGGATTGCTATTTCACCTGAAATTTTTCTTCGCTAATCAATGTTCCGCCTCCGTGCACTTGAGCTGCACTACACTGCGCCGCCACCTGGTCCAATCTGACCAAAAGGCTGGCCATGGCTACGTCAGTTTTTGCCAGAAGGTTTTCCCTCGTCGAAGTGCAGCCGTTTCTAACAGGCGACGACTGAGATGCGTTTCCATTACTTAGTTGATATTCATGGTCGTTACGTTTGAGCTCGAATGTAGCTATTCTACTTTTGATATCGTAACTGTTGTAGCTGTTTGCTCTAGAATTCCCTTTATGATGCAGTAAGGGTGAAGACGGTGGCGATTCTCTAGATTTCGTTACTGTGGAAAAATGGAACCCTCTGCCTGAAGATAAATACAATGTAAAATAAGTTTTTTTGTCACAACAAAGCTTAGGTCTTACCTAAATGAGGCGATGTAGGGGTACTAACTGCAGTTGTTTGCTTGAGTACATTTGTCTTGTCTTTGATGTCGCCGCAGCTCCCATCTAATTCGCTGTAAGCATTTCTACTTCTTTGAAGATGAGGAGATCCAATCCCCGCAGTTCTTACTTCAGAAGACTGTTTTGTTTGAGCTGGAATGTTTTTTTTCAGCCTTAAGACGTCAAGAGCTGGCACTGGTGGTAGAGGAGGCTTCTTAGGTGGTAAAAATAAGTGCGCTGGTGCTAAGTGGTTATTGTCCACACGTGGAGGTAGCTTTGGCGGATACTCGCTGAATGTTCTCAAAGTATTGTTAGTCAGAGAATGAGATCTCGCCCTTTCTTGTGGAATGATTTTGGGAGGTCTATCTGGCGGTTTTTCATCCGAACATCTACGAGGTGGAAGTTGGATGCAATCGCTGTCTTTGGAAGTGTTATCAATTTTTTCACTCTTTCCTTTAGAGCAGCACGAAAAAGGACCTCTTCGATCTATTGTAGCATACTCTATGACATTCGAATTGGTATTACTACGTCCTGATGGATAATCTACTTCGTCTTTGTTTTGATAACGTGGAAATTCGTCTTCGTTTTTGGTTTCCGTGTTAGCTGAAAACAGAAAAAATACTTATTTACATACGACAGCGATTGATAATATTAGGCAACTGTAAAAGTAGTGGCAACGTGATTTCACGTGCTTCCTTCTAAGAGGGATATCAGTGAAAATTTAAATTAAAGCTGAAGATTGTTTTGATCAACGTGTTCAACTGTTGTGCAACAACGTAGCCCATTGAATAGATGGTTACTCAACAAGCAATGAAATTAATATATCGATGATCTTAAACGAGCGGGAGTGAAGTCGAGTAATTCACTCCAGCTCGGCGATGAATCATTTTTATCACCATGTACGATGGAAACATCTGATTCGACACTTTCAAGGACTGCTTTAAACTGTACGTTCATCGACCAGGCAAAGTAATTATCAAAGTCAAAATCTGCGTTGATCTTGTCCCTCTGAATTTTCATAAAGTCTGGAATAAGCTACCATATGGCTCTTCGTCGTCGATTTCCACTTTATTCTGTTCTTTAAAATTTTGCTCTAATTTTCCTTCTAGGTATAATTGTTAAAGACGATTCCTGCCTGGCTGATCCCGTTCACACAGCGACAGACAGATCTCGCAATGCGCTGCGTCAAAATCATTATTTTTTTGAACTGAGCTATTCCTGCAAAAGACACGCTATAATTGTAAAGGACAATCACAAGCGTCATCTACTGGGCGGACAGAAAATCGAAACCCTAGAAAATATGAACAGTCGAGAAGTAACAGGTACGACAAAAGCTACTTTGGAAGATTAAATCTATAAGGGTGAACTTATTTTTTGCTGCTGTTACAGCTCGAATGAACTTTTTAGTGAGTATATCTGTTAAGTGTAATCTCAGTCTTGATGGACCAAGAGGTTGGATTTAAATAGTGGACTGTATATTTCTTTATTTGTATAAGTATATTGACTTTTCGTCGTATTAAAAAGAATTGTGTGTGCGTTATAAATTTATTTAATAAGAGCTCTCTGTGGGAGTCTACAAATACATACCAATACTAGTATAAAACTTCGAATTTCACAATAATGTTTTCCTTTATAATTTAAATAAAATTAAGTAGTTTTCCGATTTTCACTATAATCTCAGTGAAAATTATATTTGATAATAATAAAATTTGATAATGATAGTATTCACTATAATTTTAGTGAAAATCGAAAAACTACTTAGTTTTATTTGAATGATCTATTTAGATTTTCATCGAGTATCAGCTCAATCGATTAATGGTTTTCCTTTATATAAGAATCACCATAATAATTGGATATGTCACTGAGGGAATACTACCTCCCACTCTGTACAGTGGAGTATGTGCAGGATAATTCTTGGTATCCCAACTAATATTAAAATTTCTATAAATTATATTTGGGATATAACGGATAAAACCAAACCCGTATTTCCCCAAAATATCAGGTATTTACTGAAGTACAATTGCACTTCGAGGAATTTGCCTTAACAATATCATTTAGATTCAGTAAGATTCTTAAATGAGTTATGAAAATGGAATTGCATGTGCTTTGTCTCCATCTGGTCATGAAAGGATTACAAACGAGGGAATCCGCATGGATTGAATCTTCGAAATTAGCACGTATGTTTCCTCGGGTTGAGATCTATTGGTTGAGTAATAAATGGATATTGGTTATTATTTACAGTTATGGCGTGTCTTCGGAGGGATAGGTTAGTTGGCGACAACATGAGATAAAAAGCGTATGAAAGAAATTCCGATTCTCATTCAAATTTAAAGATCATAGTTTTTAGAACAGTACTCAGAGCGAAACAGATCATGTCTAAGAGTTTTCATCAGACATGGTGATCATGGTGGTTATTCATGAGCTATGTCGTGTGCATGGAACATATTCTTCACGAAACTCATGCAAACAAGTTCTGTGGGAGTCATTTGAACAATTTTGATTATTCGGATAGATATTTCAGCTAGCGTACACAATATATAAGATTAATATCTATACATATTTGTTTTGAACGTACATTGTTGCTTTTTCTCTGCACTAGATCCAGTAGGTGGAGGTGGAATGATGAACGAATTAATTTCTTCAGGAGTCAACTCAACGGAAGGTGTTAATTTCAAAGTCGGAGGTGGTACTGTAACTCTGGCCAAGAATTCCTCCAAATCGTGTTCCTCTGATAAACCGCATAATTTATCTAATTTCTCAACGGAATCCGCAAATGATATTGGCGGCACATTTATTGGAACTGGCAATGCGCAGTCCAATTCATCAGGTGTTGCTGGCGGAGGTAACATCGTGAGATCGATAATGTCCGGATCAAACACGTACATATCGTGAGAAGAATGTTCTGGCTTATTGTCCTTGTTGTTGGCCATCTCTTTCATTCGTTTGAGGTAAGCCTGGAAGTCTATATCTTTGGTGGAGGTGGTGTCGGGACTTCTTAGACCAAAACTAACCCGGTTTGTCAAAAGACTGTTCTGCCTGTGATCGTTCATTTTGTGCATGGGAGAAATATGTGGTGAGGCGGAGATCGAATCGTTATCACTTTCCGACTGATTGTTGCATAGTTCAGAACGAAGCATTTCGATGGCAGCGTTCGCGAACACGCTTTTTATTGTGTGATTGGGTTTGGTGGTCTCTGTTCAGAAGAAGCAGCGAGTCACTGTGTTTCAAAGTACCGGGAGTGTCATCCATGAATTGACTATCTGTATCACTGTCGATGTCGACGCTGGTTTCTTGCCATTCAGCTAAGGCGTGCAACCTGAAATATTACTCAGTTAGCCACATTCTTTGATCTAATTCTGTGACAAGTTAAAAAGTAATATCTCTAATTATGCAACGAAATAATGTTATGAGTAACGAAATACAGATATGGTTATAATTATACATAGATGTCAGCTAAGGCGTGCAACCTGAAATATTACTCAGTTAGCCACATTCTTTGATCTAATTCTGCGACAAGTTAAAAAGTAATATCTCTAATTATGCAACGAAATAGTGTTATGAGTAACGAAATACAGATATGGTTATAATTATACATAGATGGCGCTATGTTGTTGGGCCATGTGGCGTCATCTGAATCGTCTAATTCAATCATGAAAATCGAGTCACCTTAGCAGTTTTGATATAATTGAAATCAATTAATTCCTCGCATGATGGTTGGTTGAATATTCTCAAATGTATTATATAATTCAAAGAACTTAGCAAATTTTCACATAAGTAAGTAACTACGTAAGTAAGTAAGTAAGTAAGTAAGTAAGTAAGTAAGTAAGTAAGTAAGTAAGTAAGTAAGTAAGTAAGTAAGTAAGTAAGTAAGTAAGTAAGTAAGTAAGTAAGTAAGTAAGTAAGTAAGTAAGTAAGTAAGTAAGTAAGTAAGTAAGTAAGTAAGTAAGTAAGTGAGTAAGTAAGTGAATTTATTAACTATATGTTTAGTATTACAATGTTTTAACAATGCTCTTAGCTAATGTATTTAAGATAAAATGTGTTTATAAATCATGTGCCTGCAAGGCTAAAGCAGCCCGTGTGCAGAAAAAAACTATATTTATACATTAATTAATAAGAGATGAGTTAACCTTAACTTTAAAAAAGATGATGAAAAAAAGTGCTATTAAAAAAATACATAAACAAAAAGAAGAATTATATAATTAAATAACTTTTGGACACTAAAAACAATGGAAGTTTAGGAGTAATTATTTTTAGTTTCACTTTTTATTATGCGCTTTATAGCATTAAAATTATTTGTTGTGTTTGGAATCTTCATTACATTAAAGATTTTAGGTCCCTGGTAGTAGAAAGAATTTAAGGCCAGGGTAAGCCTAACTCTAGACAACTGGAATTTTTGAAAACCTCTAGTATTATTAAAAGTTACATATTTAGTAAATTTTTGTATTTGAATACTGCAATTCCGCAGTTTAATCTATAGAGTGCATCGATATTTAGCACATTTAAAAACTCAATGCTCAAAAAAACAATGGCTGTGAAGGATGTGGTTTATTCTTTTTTAAAATTACCCTTAATAAGCATTTTTGTAGTAACTCCAGAGGATATAAGTTTGTCTTATATGCTAACCCCCCGCCCCCCCACACACACTTATGGGTACACTATTACAGATTGAAATATAGATAGGTATATAATTTTTAAAATATGTGTTGGCAAAATTTCTTTTAATGAATAAGTCGATTATAAATGTAGATAAAAACAAGTACGACTTCCAATATGGTATTATTGGTCTGAAATATATATTGTGTTTACTGGTAATTTTTTGTGGAATTTAGCCTGCAGTTGTTATAGGTATATTAGGTGAAATTATTAATGTTACCTATTATCAAAATGTTACCTTTCTAAATTTTCTTGTTCTGTCAAATATTTCTCGGAATCCTCCACAAGCCTGTGCATTTCATGCACCCTTCTGAGAACTTCGTCGTTCCTTGTATCGGCAATATCAGCTTGGAGATCTTCCAGATTGACAGTATTTTCTTTGAATGCATCCCCACGCAATTGCGCTTTGAACTGGTGATTACGATTCGACAATGAATTATTCATATTATTGTCTAAATTATAAGCGCCAACCATCAAGGGAGACTTCGATTGACGTCCAATGGTGTTGTAAAGTCCATTCGTTTTTCTGTTAATACCCTGATATACGGGCTGCATTGTAAAGCATGTCGATTTTATGGAATTCTGATTGATATAACTCCACTTTTCCGGAACAACTTTATGTTGGGATAAGTACGGAGGCGCCAAGTCGTCCATAGGTGGCGCTTCTTCTTGGTCGACTGGCAGGTTTTGACCTGTTGTTAAACGGAAGTAACCTTTTAAAACTAGAACCAACTCAGTGGCGTCTCTCTCTTCCAAAGAAATTGAGACCATTTTATCGTTTTTAAGTCGAATCAATACGGCCCTGTTGATTTCATCATCGCTTCTTACCTCAATTCGGCGCATTTCTTCTATGTTAGCAATGGGGACCGGCTGTAAATAAACACAACGTATAACTGAAAAAATTGAATTTTTTACAGTAATATATATATATATATATATATATATATATATATATATATATATATATATATATATATATATATATATATATATATATATATATTCAATGTTTTTAGCCATAACAGGCTTATTTTAATGTTAAAAACTTTATTTTCGTTGACGTTTCATCGTATATCAAAACTTTGTCAAAACTAATTAAACTGTTATTGCTAAAAACATTGAAAATAAACTATCTTAAACAGGCAATAAATCAATTTTCAAATATACACACATATATATATATATATATATATATATATATATATATATATATATATATATATATATATATATATATATATATATATATATATATATATATATATATATATATATATATATATATATATATATATATATATATATATATAAAGGTAATTTCTCGGCCGTGCGATACTTAGTAACGGGAATAATCGGTCTTGTGAAGTGCTTGAAAACTCATTCATTCATTAAAATTATCTATATTTCGACACTTATTTGTGTCTTCTTCAGGAGAAAACACAAGCTGGAAAGTAATGACTACAGTGATAAATTTCAATATGTATAAAATAAAATTACTTACAATTAGAGATTATCCAGTGAAGATAACCTAACTAACATTTTTTTAAAATAAACGTCTCTTATTTTGAATATAAACTTAAATTCAAACACTTGAACTTATGATGTACACTTTATTCACTACATAGCATGATGCGTTTCGTCGTTACAAACGACTTCTTCAGATGTTACAGAATAATGAGGAAGACATACAGAAGAAGTCGTTTGTAACGACGAAACGCGTCATGTTATGTAGTCAATAAAGTGTAAATCATAAGTTCAAGTGTTTGAATTTAAGTTTATATTCAATTATAATGGATTTACATAAAGTAAACGCCAACACTATTGAAATAAATGTCTTTCATTTTGTTACCATTTATTCACTACATGATGCTAAACTGAATGGCTGAAAAATTTCAACACCCTAGTGTTTCTATTTCAAAATATTATTATAAATGATGCTAAAAAAAACATGTAATTGACATGTCCTCGTACTTGACCAATGTGGTCTACTGTAAGTTTTGTGGCATTATATCTTGCATTGTTCTTCATCTTAACATGTTTGTTCACAGCCCTCTGAAGCCTGATGATGCGAATAATACTTCGCGAAACCGGTAGATAATTAAACCAAATTTTGGAGTTGTGAGAATTGTGTTTCATTTAACCCTCATTATATATATATATATATATATATATATATATATATATATATATATATATATATATATATATATATATATATATATATATATATATATATATATATATATATATATATATATATAATTATTCAGTATTAAATCTTTTTCATATAGGTATTATTCAAATGTTCGGTTTTATGTTTCCGTGAAGAATAAATAGTCGCCTCAGGGGCGAAGTAGTTGATCCAATATCTAAATCCGGAGAGTTCAAATCTGGGAGCCTGAAATGTTGTGATTTCCTTCCTAGTTTTCTTGTTTATTCCATCTCCAGGTTCGTCCGCCTTGAACTTGGCTACGCCGTTCTGAAGCAAGCCAAAAAGCTCGAAACATGTGTTTAAAATGGCTGCTTCCAATTGTGGGCTATACTGTTCAAATCAACAGAAATGAAAATTTCACTTCTGTTTATTCGAAGACTAATATGGGTTTTTCTATGTTAATAGGTACATTACAATTAAAAGAATGTGAAAAAATATATTTTTTAATGTGCTTCATTATTATTATCTACGTTTATTTCATATGTTTGCAGACTTTTTGATATATTATCGTTGAATAACAAAAATTATGATTGTCTCTAGTCTGAAATTGTTCGAGCTCATCAGAGTAACATTCACATTACGTACTATGAATGTTCGCAGAAAAATTGCGCTCTATGTTGACAAGCAGAAACAAATCAGACCAGACACAATCAACGTTACTCATTGTGAATGATAATGGTTAAGTATCTACAGCTGGAAGGATTCAGTAAGTGATTATTACACACTTGAAACAAGTTTTTCATGTAATATTCATTTTCAAAATCTATCAGAATGGACCTTCCCTATAACAAGAAAATCTCGTTACGTTTTAAAAGCAATACTCGGTTTCGAACAAAAGATATTGATCTTTTGAGACGTAAATTGTTCCGCAACTAAAAAAACATTATATTATCATACAACAAGATTCACAAAAACACGATAAGGAATTTTCGCAATTCAAGATTATTTTTATCAGTTAATTCTAAAACTATTCAATTTTTTACTCAAGTTTGATCCAGAGAAGATTACTTACGAATTTCATTGGTGAAATAACATAAGAATTTTAGGAGTGAATAATTTACAAAAGAATTGAATATTGTGTAGGCAAACACAGATAAAAATCCCATTTTATAATTATAAAAAATGAGACCGTGTCGAACAATTCTTTATTCGGTTTCGCCTTTTACACATTATCAAGAATGGTAGAACGTTAGTGTCCGAAACTAGTCGAATAAAGAATTGTTCAGTCAGTGATTTTTAGACAATAATTACTATTCAGTTAATTATAAAAGAAGTAAATATAATCTATACAATAAATAATAAATAAGTCGCCATAGTCATTTATAATATTTTTATTATTTATTTTAAATTGAAATCAATGTATCAATGTATAAACAATTTTTTATTAAACACTTTCCATGATTTTCACAATAAAATTTGACTAATGTATTATATATTTATTTCACTTTTGAGTAATTTAAACTTGAATTATTAAAATTGCGTTGATATAACAGTGCTGTATATTCGATGTGCGTTTGCTCTAGGCTCATCCGACTCTGCTATGTTCAAAGAAAGAAAGATCGATGAAAGAGAGAAAAAGACACAGCGTGCACGCTAGCTACTCGGCTAGAACATTCCGATGACATGACCTGACCACATTCCAATCACTCATTTCTCATCGCGACCCCCCTCGCTCTGACTTAAAGTAAGGAACTAACGTTCCTATAATAATGAAAATATTACGACTTTATTTCATGGCAACTTATTATAGTGGTTCCTCATATATCAACAAACAAGAAAAAGCACATTACCAACGGAAAATCATTCCAAAAGATGGTAAGTATTGGTTTTCGCCCGTCTCACTATTAACCCGATAGAACTAGTATGAAGTATAAAGCCCACATTATTCCCAATAATGTTTTGTTTTCCATTTTTTCTGTTGATCTAACAATAACTTTTTCATTTGTTTTCTGACATTCAATAATTTCATCATTTTATTGAATTCGTTATTCAGTTGGTTCAAATATTTCCAGACTCCAAGTACGAAAATGAAACATGAAACTTTACGGTATTATGTTGTCATATACTAATCAGAATTTTGTTAGGAATCTTTCGAGAATGTAATTAATTAATAAAATTTTTGTAGAGAATAAATAATTTTTGAAAACAAATCTGTGGGCCAGATACTTGGGGTAAAATGTTGATAAAATTTTATATATATAAGTATAAAATTGTAACTGAAACCTGAAGTCCGTTTTTAGAGTTTCATTGGAATTTTATATATGACTTATATAATCAAAACGTCTTATATTGTAGGAAAAACGGATGCAAGTATTTCGTGAAAGTTGTAATTGTTATTATTGTAGTTGCATAATATGCGGCATTAGCATACATCACAACGTGACAGAATTATGGAGTTTATCAGGGTTAATTTTGATTTGTTGTCATATATTTAAGAGGTGAAAGATTGAGATATGCTGTTTTTAATTGTATTGTTAATTGTTGTGTGCTCTGTTAATTGTAGTTAATATGTTTTCGAATGTTAATTGTTGATCCATTCATTAACAGACCAAGATTTTCAACTGTAATCACAGGTTTTCTTATTTGCTCGTTCAGAACTACATCGTACAGAAGAGAGAATTTATTGAGAATTGAGGAGGAACTATTGAAGATAAGTTGTGTTTTGTGTTTTGTCTACAATAAATTTCAAATCATGGTTTTTGGCATTAACGTTTATTCGACCAAGATTCACATTCTGTATTCAAGATTCGCTTATGTTTGGATGATCTGGAAGCATTTGTGAAAATCTGTATCATATAACGTAATTACAATACCGGATCTAGCATTATTAATAATTTAAAATTATTTATTGATTGTCAATCAATAATTAATAATAAGCAATCAACAATCAAAATTGATAATTATTAATTAATAATTACTAATAAAAAATTGATAATTAATGATAGAATAATTATTAATTAGCAATTAATAATAAATAATTGATCATTAATAATTAATAATTATTGATTAATCAATAATTAATAATCAATAATTAATGATTGATCATTATTATCAATAAATGATAATTAATAATTGATAATTATTGATAAATAATCAACGATTAATATTCATGATTAATAATAAATTAATAATGTCTAATGATTGATAATTAAATAATCGTCAATAATTAATAATTAATAATTAATAATTATCAATCAATCAATACTATTAAATGATTAATAATTACAATTAATAATTAATGATTTTTAATAATTATTGATTAATAATAATTAATAAATTAATAATAAATAATCAATAATAAATAATTATAAATAAATTAATTATTAATAGTCATTAATTAATTATTATTAACTATAAATTATCCTGTGGGATAAGCGTTATGATAGCTCATATCGAAACAATAGTCCACGAACAATGCTTTGCTTCATTGTGGTAACAGCAGGCTAGTGATTTGATCTTCATTACAGTCGTTCAAATTCATGCCCGTCTCTTTCAATTTTCCCGTAGAAGTACAAAACCCTGATTGGCATATTTGATAATATTTGATAACCTTTAAAATAATTTACTGTCTATAGATAATTTTTTTCAATAATTTACGAAAATATTGCAAGAATTTCGATTGGTTTGAAATCGGACACTTTTTCAGCATTATTACTTTTAGGCGAGGAATTAATTTTCGACTGCATTCATATTTTGGGAAAAACTGTTTTTGCTAATGAATATTTAATTATCTAGGTAATAGGTTCAAGACATTTCAGAATACATAACTTAGGCATCTTCGCAGAGATATCACCGGGACCTACGGTTTTATGGAATACGTTTTTATTCCATTTATACATCCTAAGACCTCAGAAGAATTTTATATAATGTTATTCGATGTAGATTCGTTCCAAAATTAAAACGGTAACGAAAACACTGTTTTCATGACCTTTTCGGAATGACATTGAAAAAAAGGGGTTCAATCTAGAAAACAGTATTTTCTTCATAATTTAATGTATATGTAGTATACAAGTTGAAATATCTTTCAGGGCAAATTTGATTGAATGTAAGTCTAAAGTAATGGTGAAACCTCAATTATTGTGGTACGCCACAATTGTATGTGAAACTGAAAATCAATATTTTTCGTTACCATTTTTTCTCTCTCCGAGAAATTTATTTTTCTCCCCGAGAGATTCATTTGAAATATTTCGAAATTTCGAATTACAGTATTTACTAATATGAATGATATGTGAATCTTGAAAGTAGCTATCTTTTTGCCAGTCTGGGCGTTAACTGGAGCGATTAGGCATGGGACCATTATTACACATTGCAGACTAAGTTCTGTTGTGTTCGAATGAAATGTCTACGAAGCCTCTCCGTACTTTTACTAATGTTGTCAAGTAAATATACAAAATAGGGATTGATCGTAAAGGGTGAAAAAATTGAGAATAATATGAAATTTTTATTCTAAGTGATGACAAAATTTAAAAAAAAAAATTTTAAAAACAATTGAATTATATAATTAAAAATAACAAATAAAAAAATAGAAGTTCGTGCCAAAACAATTGAACTTTATATACATATATATAAGTCATGAAAAAATAAAAAA
The DNA here is from genome assembly GCA_030704895.1 of Henosepilachna vigintioctopunctata. Lineage (NCBI taxonomy): Eukaryota > Metazoa > Arthropoda > Insecta > Coleoptera > Coccinellidae > Henosepilachna > Henosepilachna vigintioctopunctata. Next base: position 3,179,708 of record JARQZJ010000071.1, on the reverse strand, counting down.
AAATCTTGACAAAAAAGTTGAAGTTTATTATTAACAAATGAAAAATAGCGGTTTGTCGTAGAGGGTAGAAAAATTAGATATGAAATTTTTTATTTTCAGTCATGACAATTTGAAAAAAAACTTGTCAAAAAGATTAACGTTTTTAATTAAAAACTGTAAAATAGAGGTTGTTTGTAGAAGGGTGAAAATTTGGGGTTGCATGTTTTTTATATATTGTAAATATATAAAAATATTATTTTATATTTATATATTATAAAGAAATTGAAACGAAAAATTTTGTCTAAAAAATAAAAACTTTAGGGGTGGCCCTTAACATTTAGGGGATGAAAAATAGATCTTGTCCGATTCACAAATCAGTCGAGCCATTTCGGAGGAGTTTAATTACAAACACCGTGACACAAGAATTTTATATATTATATTTGTTTATTATTTATTTGAACACTTATAATAGGTTTGTCTATGTTTATAGGCATATTATAATAAGAAAATTTGATTTTTTTTTTCAATTTTTAACTTGAAAAATGTTATTCACTTCAACTGAAGTTCGGAAGAATAAGTTTATCGTTGATTAATCTCATATGTTTTTCGACTTTCTAGTACGTTATCATTCATGTATATAAACAAAACGGCAATTGCAATTTCTCCAACTTGGCGGTTTTACTTGGCGATGGCGTCTTTCCTTGTCAGGCAATCATATTACGTACTATGAAAGCTAAGACAATCACGCGTGTGTACGCCATATAACATCGAGTAAATACCCATCAACCAAGCGAAATTGCAATCACCGGTAAAAATCGTGAATAATAAAGGTTAAGTATGAACAATTGGATGGATTTAGTTAGTGATCAATACACGCTTAAATCATGCTTTCTATGTTATGTTATTGTTCAAATACCTTTTAGAATAGCACAAAATGAACCATTTCAATAAATAGAACATCCCGTTAAGTTGTGAAAGAAATATAAATTTCTTAGCAAAAGATATACAATTTTACTCTCGAGATATATCCAGTTCCGCAACCAATAAAACATTATATTGCCATAAAAATGTTTCAGAAAAACTATAAGGAATTTGCGCAATTCCAGAATAACTTCATCAATTAATTCTGAAATTATTTTATTTTCTACTTGGGCTTTATTTAGAAAAGACTACTTACGAATTTATTTCGACCAAATGAATTTTGGGCGTTAACAATCTTCGAAGAAATTGAATGTTGTGTAGTGAAACACAGAATAATCTGGCATTTTTTATTGATGTTATTGGATGTTAATCCGCTTCAATATTAAGGTGGTAACGAAAACACTGTTTTCTAGATTTATACTTTTATTAAACGTTTACGTTTACGATGGCATTTTCGGACTGACATTGAAAAAAGGGTTTAATTTAGAAAATAGTGTCTTCTTCATCATTTTAATTTATACGTATTATAGAAATGGAAATATCATTCAAAGAAAATTTTGCTCTGATTGGATCAAGGTTCGAATTCATCATAATGGTGAAACGTACACCACAATTGTTCGTTAAAGTGCGTTAAACTGAAATCAATATTTTTCGTTATCGTTCTATTTCTAATTTATCATATGATCCTCAATATAACAGATTGTATTGAATTAATTTAGAAATGATTGAGACCTTTGAGGAACAATCAACAAACAATGTTGATAGCCCTCATTTCTTGTTCAGACGAACCGAATTGAAATTGTAATTCAACAGAATGAAGTGTTCTTTGATTCTCTCATACTCATAAATAATTTTTAATATTTACATTATTACTTTGGAATTACAATTTACAGTATTGGGTGATTCTTTAAGAGTTAAGTTTTTCAGGTTGGCGGCACTGGATGGTAATGGCATACAAACGTCATCTGTCAAAGTGAAAAGTTTTCAGTATACTCTGCCATTTCATCATGGAAAGACTTACAAACGAGCAACGATTGCAAATTGTTGAAATTTACTATCAAAATTCGTGCTCTGAGAAAAATGTGTAAAATATGTGTTTAATCGACCTGGTTCAATAATTCGTTACCAAATTTCGATCATATTGTCTCGCATGCGTAGTCATAATCGACCTAGCGTCAATCAGTATCGTTTCAATTCGAGCATTGTGTGTTACTCAACCACATGAAAAATTTTACATGTTGATTTGGGTTCAAAAGCCTATAAAACTCAACTTCTGCAAGAATTTAGGCCGAATGACCTACTACAACGTCTAATTTTTGGTGAATGGGTCTTAGAACAGCTTAATGAAAATCGGGTGTTTTATCGCAAAATTGTGTTCAGCGATGAGTCTCATTTCTGGCTTAACGGATATGAAAATAAACAAAACTGTCGCATATGGAGTGATGAACAGCCACATGCCATTTAACGATGCATCCCGAAAAAACGATGACCGTTTATGGGCTGGTGGCAATCGAAAAGTTACCGTCAACGGCGAACGATATGGAGCCATGATACGCAACTTTTTTTTTGTCCCAGTTGGTCAAGTTGAACTTGGTTGGCATGTGGCTTCATGAAGACGGTGCCACATGCCACACAGCTCGTGAAACAATGGGCATGTTGAAGGATGAATTTGGTGAGCAGTTTATCTCTCGAAATGGCCCTGTGAATTGGCCGTCAAGATCATGCGATTTGACGTCCCCGGATTATTTCTTGTGGGGTTATGTGAAGTCGCTACTGTATGTGGACCAGCCGAACACGATTGAAGCCTCACAGAATAACATGACACGCGTAATTCATGGGATACAGGTCGAAATGCTCGAAAAAGTGACGTAAAATTGGACCTTCCAATGGACCATTTGATACGGAGAAGCGGACAACATTTACATCAAGTTATCTTCAAAATGTAAATGGTTATCAATTTCAATAAAAATATTGAATATATGATGCAAATTGAGTGTTTTATTCGATTAAAAAAAACTACGCTCAAAAAATCACTAATAAGTACACATATCTAAATATTTCATATAAATATATCAAATCTAAATATACCTTCGGCATAATTAGATTCAATATTGCGACCGAAATTAAAATTCAACACTGAATTCAAGTATTTAATTAAGTGATTCGATTCTTACCACTGAGCTCCGCGTTCCAGTTATCTGACTGATTCCGAATTTGGGGCTGACCAGAATGACTCTTTCCATCGAGTCTCCTTTCGGTCCAGCAGAGAAACATTTCGCCCCGTAACTCGGCAACTGACTCACTATATCCAGATAATGCAGTTTCGCCTGCAACGCCGTCAAGAACTTGCCGGGACCTGCCATACTTGAATGCATCTTTAGGAAATGCGCGATCAGTTTCCGTAGTTCCTTCCGCTTCATATTTTCCAACAGAGAAGACGGGACGAATCGTTCCAAGCCGAAGTCTTTCCTGTGGGATGAATTTGATTCTTTCAATTGATTTCGCTATCTATTCAGTTCATGATTATTTAGAACACGATATAATGAAAAAAAATCTTATTATCGAATAAACGTTAATTTTATGAGAGGTGTTTGTTAAAATGAATCGAAAACTATCTCAGCAATAATTTTAAAATATATTTTATTATTACCGTCTACTGAGATGACAATATAGCATCCGATACACAAATTGTTCGTGGATGTATATTTGCTTCATTTGCTAGTGTTCGTTTTTATCCGCCCAATAGATGGCGTTGATGATTGTAGTTTACAGATATATCGTGCCCTCGGATATAATGAGATGGTTGTGATGAATGTTGTTGAAAATCCATCGATATTACAAATCGGCATGATCTGTGTGAACGTCTGTGTGAACGTGATCAGCTAAGCAGAAATTGCCGACGCCTTGCCCTTAACAATTATCCCTAGAAGGATAATGGGGACAAAATTGTAAAAAGTAGAACAATGTTCAAATCGACGACGAAGAGGCTGGATATGGAAGGGAAGGATATGGAAGATAATTTCGGACCTCATTAAAATACAGTGGATCTCAGTTGTTGGAAATCATGTAAATGCATGCAACGGATATCGAGGCATGGCATGGTGACATCTGCCGGACGCTGTGTGAACGATATCAGCCAAGCAGAAATCGCGAACACCTTAGAAGGAAACAGGCGTGCCATTAACAATTATCTCTCGAAAGATAATTGGAGGCATGAGAATAACTGCAGAAAAAAAGGGTATAATCGATGAAGAGGCGTAGGGAAGTAAATTCCGGACCTTGTCAGAATTGAGAGGATCAATATTGTTCGAAATCATACTAGGCCGAGAGTTGAATACAACTGGGGATCCTAAGGAAAGGCGAAAATGTGTGTGTACATCGGTTACAGTGATCATAATGATTCATCCTGCATTCTATCTGAGATGTATGAGGAATGTATTGCTGCTAAGAGAAATGTTGGTAGTAATCTCAGATCTTTTTTCGACGCGGTTAAAAACCAAAACTGCTAGACTGAAGATTTAGACGTGAAGATAGCTGAGCTCGTGAGGCCTAACTTATGCAAATTTTCCTCAGAAAATCAGTTTTGAATCCGTTATGAGCTCAAAATAAGGGATATTGTATCTGAATGAACATTTCCTCTTATCTGCATAAAATTTGGAGTAAAGACATAATGAGAAACTAGGAAAAACATAGATGATTTTTGAGTTTTCCCATTTGTCTTTGTCAGGAATGGGATGATGGGCTTTAAAATATGTCATCCATCAATAAAAGCTTGACACGAATTTCCGACAGCGGAGAACGGACAAAAATATAAGGTTTACAATTTTGCTTCCGCCGTTTTGCAATAGATGGCTGTAGCGGTAAGTGGTAGTCGAAATAAATAGACCGTAAATGTCATACAATAAGGTTGAGTATTTGTAAACATAACTCAATCGAAATATTAGTTGATTTTTGTCTGCATCATAAAATTATTCTCCGTTAAACATATCAGTTTACGAGCCAGGAGGGAGGTTTCAATTTTCTGCTTTAATATGAAGAAATCTGAGACTGAGGTTCATCGAATGCTCTCAGATACCTATGGTGAGGCCGCTATTAGTGAAAAACGTGCAGAGAGTGGTTTCAACGCTTCAATAACGGATTTTGACTTTGAAGACCAGCATGGCGGTGGAAGAGTGAAGGTTTTCGAAGGGGCAGAACTGATTGGAGGCATTACTTGATCAAGACTCTTGTTGCAAACGCAACAAGAATTGACAGGATCATTGGGAGTGACGCAACAAGCCATTTCAAAACGCCTGAAAGTCATGGGAATGATTCAGAAACAAGGAAACTAGGGATGTTGACCGGCGTTTGTTTGCTTGTGAACAGCTGCTTGCTAGGCAAAGACGGAAGAGATTTCTGCATCGCATTGTGACTGGGGGCGAAAAATGGGTTAATTACGATAAACCCAAGCGCAGAAAATTTTGGAGATTTCCCGGCCATGCTTTCACGGGGATGGCCAAACCGAATATTCATGGTTTCCAAAATCATATTCAGTATTTGGTGGGACCAGCTCGGCGTAGTGTATTATGAGTTGTTAAAATTGACTGAAACAATCACAGGCAATCGTTCTCGAACGCAATTAATGCGTTTGAGCCGAGCAGTAAAAGACAAACGGCCGCAATACAACGAGAGACATGATGAAGTGAAAAAAAAGGCGGAAGCAAAGTTGTTCACCTAACATAATAGCTTTTACTGAAAAAATCGACGGGCGTCGTAGATGAAACACTGATTTGACTGAAATGAAAGTGACCTGATGACCTATCACTGACACTCGTGACAGTGTGAGAGCGGTAATCTTTTCTTCTTCGAATTATATGTGAATATATAAAACAAAGGCGTGTTAGTCACATCAACTTTATGATTATATAATTTTATTCATTGGATTATGATCATTGCATTGAGTTAATTGAAATTGGAACAATTATATTAGGTACAGACTGCGGACTACCCTCATGGATTGTTCTGATTGAAAGTACAAAATCAATTCGATTCATAAATCTTCTGTTTCTACACGTTTTTGCGGAACAAATGTTCTCCAATCAATTAGTCTAATTGATTAGAGAATTCGGTCGAACAAAATAAACGAGTATACGTACTCTATTGTCTTCATTGTTAATTTTCCGGCGCTAATGTTATTCGCCGTCGCATGCTGGTATATATGGAGGGCCGCGAGACGTAAAGCAGTATCGTATTGAAGCTCAGGTGCGAATCGTTCCTGGACCACGTCGTTGCAACACTGGATGTAAAGGTAGTCCAATGCATTCAGATCTTGTTGAGCGAGGGCTGCAGCGGAAGAAGGAACAAAAGCCACTCGGAATAGACAACGTAATTTATAAGCACCAGGCCTGGAAGCAATCTGCAAGAGAAGTTTTGATTATTGCGAATGATGAAAAGCAACCACAAGTAAAATTGGATACGTTCAGTTCTAAATGAAATTATTTAACATTTGAAGGTTAATTATTACCCAGGCCTACAACGATTTTGGTGCCAGGTATTTTAGACCTGATTTTAATTATGTCATATATAGCAATATCAAAAACGTTACCAGATTTTTTCTATCAGCTCTAGTTCCCTAGATAAAAAAAACACTTTTTACAAAAAAAAAATTAATTTTATTATCATTAAACTTCCAGAAATTTCCTTTTGAGTGATTTTCTTGAGTGAAACTGACTTTGCAATCTCGCATGATTCCCCAGCAACAATCGGCCATTATATGAGTGTTCCACATTCCTTGGTATCTATTCTTCATCGTCATTATATCTTGGTGGAAACGTTCTCCTTGCTCTTCGCTTAGATCTCCTAAATTGCAGCCTTATTATTTCCAAGGAAATTTTGTGCAACTGCTACAAATGATTTCCAACAAGACTTTCCAGATCATTCATTGAAATCTCAAAATAAGTGGTGCTGCTTTCAGTTTTCAGTAATTAAACCAGGAAATTTCTGTGAAATAAACTGAAAACATTGACCATTTCTGTCGAGAGCCCAAACGGATTGCTTCATTAGCCCTAATTTTATATGCAATGCCGGAAGAATGATTTTTTCTCTTGAAACTAATGGTTTATTGATAACATTTCTTTTCCCAACAACAAGAGCATCTCTCATAGGCCAATTTTTTTGAATCCAATGATGTAATTTGTCTCGACTGTCCCAGAAACAAATAAAGCATGGGTTTTTAGTATAACCGCTCTGTTTGCTCAATAAAAAATTAACAATCTTCAAGTCGACGCAGATCACCCAGTTATGTTCGCAATATTTCATTTCTGTAAAAGAACTGAAATTACCTCATATACTTTTGCTATGTGGAAAAATAATAGAAATGTGAACTCATTTGACTCCTTATAACGAATTATATGGAAGTTAATTCTGAGAAACATACTTAAAGTTCAACTTTCTAATATATATTTGAATTGCAATATAATTCATAAATTTAATTTTGAACACGGATAGATATACCAAAGTATCTGATGTAATACTCTCTAAAATTGAATAAGACCAGAGGTTCAGTGGCCAAATGGTATAGTTTTATTGTTATAAATCGTTTAAACCCTATAATTCAACACTTACAGCTTTCTGATGTTGTTGGGTTCAATTCCCACTTTATTCTTGGGCAGTTCGGAAATGGAATTAAACTGTAAGATCAATATCATCGGAGATATATACGTTTCTGACTGAGTTCTTTGAATAGTAATATTGATAATAATATTAGGTATTGGTGCTGCGAAATAAGAATAGATACTGAGTCTATAATGAGTTGTTTTTTACAATCCATAGCGTTTTTGTGTATCCTTTTTCTTGACCGGCAATGATATTATTTCCATCGCAGTGTTCATAGATTCTATTAGAAATACGGAAAGAAATAATTTGTATAGCGTTGGAATACAGGTAATTGGACCAGAAAATAGCTATTATACTATTGAAGTTTCAAAAAGTTGCAATAATCTGTGTAACATAAATTAGCATACTTATCGAGAGAAATGGAATAAAGGCACACCCAAAACAGACCTCTTAGGAATGCCAGTGAAAAAATTTTGAAATCTAATATGAGACCTAAATGAAACCTCAATCGTGAATTTCTACTGTCTACTGTTCTCCTGTTTTCTTTCCATATGCGTTAAAATCATGCAGTAATGCAGATTATCATTTTGATGTCCTTTACTCTACAAAAATTCGTGAGTATCGAAACGTTTACAAAGTTGATGTGCTCATCGAGAAAACTTGGGGATTTTTCGACCCGAACTTCCACTGCTCTATATTTTTTACAATTTACAACCACTCTAAAAAAAAAATCGAAAGTTTCCAAACCGCAGTTTGTACGAGACCGAGACGAATTCCATTTTTATTTTATGTCTACTCGAGATCTCACTGAAGTTTTTCCATCTCGCAAGTGGCGTCCTGAGAAATTTAAATTCATGAAATTGAAAACTATACGTGAAACGAATATTTCGCCACATTACCAGGTGCAGAAGTGGAATCATTAGTAGAAATGTTCGTGACTGGATTCTACAGCATCTCGAAAACAATTAATTTTTGTATATTTCGAAATTTCATCTGGAATATATTCAAAGAGAATCACATTAAATATATCATGTTGAATTTTTAAATATTGAAATTAAATAATATATCTATAAAATCAGTTGAGAATTTTTTTATTCGATAGATAGTAAAGGTTTGTGGCTTATCCGCATAGACCAATGACTTTACGTAGCCCCACAGAAAGTAGTCTAGCGGTGTTAAATCACAAGATCTTGGAGGCCAATTCATAGGTCCAAAACGTGAAATCAGGCGGTCACCAAACGTGTCTTTCAGTGAATCGATTGTGGACGAGCTGTGTGACATGTTGCGCCGTCTTGTTGAAACCACAGCTCCTAGACATCATGGTTGCTCAATTCAGGAATGAAAAAGTTAGTAATCGTGGCTCTATACCGATCGCCATTGACTGTAACGTTCTGGTCATCATCGTTTTTGAAGAAGTACGGACCAATGATTCCACCAGCCCATAAAGCGCACCAAACAGTCCGTTTTTCTGGATGTAACGGTGTTTTGACATACACTTGAGGATGATCCTCACTCCAAATGCGGCAGTTTTGTTTGCTGACGTAGTCATTCCACCAGAAGTGCACTTCATCGCTAAACAAAATTCGCGCGATACGTATTCCGCACAGAAACATTATTTTCGAAATAAAATTGCACTATTTGCAAGCGTTGTTCAGGCGTGAGTCTATTCATGATGAATTGCCAAACCAAACTGAGAATAAATCACTTCTCAACTGTTAAATCGGCCGCCTTCTTCAACAGTAATGGCAATTTAAAGTTCTATACCTCTAAAAAAAACACCCGTAACTTCAAATTTGTAAATTGAAGGATTCATCATAGATCTTCGGAAAATTGACTTCGTGAAATTTTTACAGTATATAAAAATATTATAATATTACAAGTAATATTATATAATTGTAATCTCACTATAATTATTATGGATAACCGAGATGAAATTATTTTATCCCACAACTAACTGAAATTGCATGATATGAGTTGAATGTTATCATAATAAGCATATATTTCCAACAGGTAACTGTAACCTGTAACCCAATTACAGGAAAATGAATAATGAATAAAAATGGTTACTAAAAATATCAATAACAACATAGATATAAAATATTATGAAATAATTATAATAATAAAAAACATTATCAAATAAATTAATCTAAATCCATAATGCAATATCCAAATGTTCAATTATAATAATAATAAAGAAAACAAATCACTCAGAACTCCATTCGGAAGAAACCAAGATACCTCACTAGTTAAGATTTGAGTACACATTTACCATAGAAACAAGTGAGTCCCAGTGCAAATCACAGCATCTTGATACCTGGTTTGCAGTAGAACATGCAAAGCTAAGCGGCGATTGCGGGAGAAGATTGGTTCTGTGGGTTTTTGAGTAAAACGTCTGGTATTCTAGTACACCTAGGAGGAACGAAGAAATTAAGTTTACCCATAAGCTCAGGACAGTCAAGATTATAGTTGAGCAAATTGAATAAAAATTTCAATGCATACAAACTTCTTCTGGTGTGGAGGTTCCTAGTGTCAAACCTCGATAGCAAACAAGCGTGATCACAACCCAGAGGTGGATATAAACCATCCTCTCGAAATGCGAGCCATTTCAAGAACTTCCTCTGCAGTGCCTCCAGGCGGTTTATGTGACAATTATAATTGGTCGCCAAGCAAGACAGTCATACTCAAGTTTGCTTCTCACTAGGCCATTAAATAAATGGACTAGTGTTGACGAATTCGAAAACAGTAACATTGCGGACGATGAAACCATAAACTTTCCTTCATGATAAAATTAGTTGGTTGATATGAGGTATGAAGGAGAATTTTTGATCAAATAATAGGGCGAGATCCTTAACCTCCTGAAGTCGAGACAGATTAACATCTTCAATGTTGAAATCGAAAGATATCACATTTCTATTTCTAGTAAAATTCCCCACATTACATTTCATGACAATCAAGTGTAAACAATTATTGTTACTCCACCGGCTGATATCATTCAGCATGATATGTGCCGATGTTGATGCCAAACATCAGAGACAATTCGAAATATTTCAATAGGTTGTCAAATATTCAGATCCATTGAGTACAAAGAATTACACTACACGTTTCAGAGTAATATAAATAATATTAATAATTCCAATGATACGAGTACAGTGCAAAACTTCATATCATATTTTATTATAGAATACTATTTTCTGTTTACTTAAATGGGCCAACAGCTCGATGAAAATCCACTGTATCGAAGAATTGTGTTCAGCGATGAGGCTCATCTCTGGCTTAACGGCATGTGAATAGACAAAACTGTCGCATGTGAAGTGATGAACAGCCACATGCCATACAAGAATTACCGATGCATCCCGAAAAAACGACAGTTTGGTGTGGTTTTTGGGCTGATGGCATCATCGGTCCATTTTTCTTCAAAGACGGCCGTGGAAGAAACGTTACCGTCAACGGCGAACGATATCGACCCATGATACGCAACTTTTTTTTGCCCCAGTTGGCCGAGTTGAACTTGTTTGACATGTGGTTTGATCAAGACGGTGCCACATGCCACACAGCTAGTGAAACAGTGGATATGCTAAAGGATGTATTTGACGAGCAGTTTATCTCTCGGAATGGCCCTGTGAATTGGCCGCCAAGATCATGCGATTTGACGCCTCTTGATTATCTCTTGTGGGGTTATGTAAAGTCGTTAGTGTATATGGTATAGTGTATGTGTATATGTATATCGAACACGATTGAAGCCTTACAGAATAACATGACACGCGTAATTCGGGGGATACAGGCCGAAAATGCACCTTACGAATGGACCATTTGATTCGGAGCCGCGGACAACATTTACATGAAGTTATCAATAAAATGTAAATTGGCAAAGACCAAGTTATCAATTTCAATAAAATTTTTGAATATAGGATGCAAATTGAGTGTTTTATTCGATTTAAAAAAACTACATTTAAAAAATCACGAGAAAATAGAAGGTACGAGTATATAAGATTATCGAGTCAATTGTGTTAAAAAATTTGTACAATTAAACGACGTATACTATGATGAACTACGTAGAATTTCAAGAAATTTGATAAACAGTGCGTATACTATAACATGGAAATAGCGTAATATTGACAGGTATGTTACAGGACTCTCACTGGAGGTATAAAGATAGTCATACACATTACGATTTCCTTTAGCAAAAACGAATGTGCACTATAATTAAATAACTATATACTTTAGTATATAAATACTAAAGTTTAGGAAATATACTTGAGGGATTCCAAACTCATCAGAGCGTGAAATTCTAGTATTTCAAATCTCACAACGTGTGTGAATAGAAAGTGTTTGTCAAATACTAACAATTAGTGAGAACAAGCATTATCGGGCTTCTGTATCGATATTATAATGTTATTCATAAACATTCTAATATAGAAATTCACACAGGTCAACATAGAATTACTCCAAAGTATTGATTGATTGATTCCAGGATTATTTCACAACAAGCAGATAATAGGAAAATCGTGAAATATTGCGATTTATAATCTAGTACGAATCAACAGACGTGAGATGATCAGGAAATTCTCATAAATATAATGAAACAATTGTTAAGCCAAGATTTACACATATATTAAAACGAATACTGCATGAAGTACGTTTCGATGAGATTCACCTTTTTCAAATGCTACGTGCAGACTAATGACATTTCTCGAATACTTACAATCGGTAAACTTAAATTATGAATACAGAGAAAACAGGTAGGTAACAGGCAGAAGGAATCAATTCATACTGAATTACTATATAGGAAACTAAGTAATTTTGAAAAGATTGAGAAGGGGGCTTGAGGTATGATCGATTTGGCTGTTCGAAAGGTTTCCAGAATATTTGTATTTACTAATTTGAAGTGATTCTAACAAATTAAGCTTCATTCCCTTAGTTGCGGTATTCAAAATTTCAAAATCAGAATTGAATATATGATTTTGATTAATCCAATGATTTGCTTGAAAATCATATATTCAATTCTGATTTTGAAATTTTGAATACAGCAAACAAGGGAATGAAGCTTAATTTGTTAGAATCGCTTCAAATTAATAAATACAAATCTTCTGACAACCTTTTGAACAGCCAAATCGATCATACCTCAAGCCCCCTTCTCAATCTTTTCAAAATTACTTAGTTTCCTATATAATAGTTCAGTATGAATTTATCCCTTCGACCTGTTATCTACCTGTTTTCTCTGTATTTATAATTTAAGTTTACCTATTGTATGTATTCGAGAAATGTCATCAGTCTACACGTAGCATTTGAAAAAGGTGAATCTCATCGAAACGTACGTCATGTAGTATATTTTTAATATATGTGTAAATCTTGGCTTAACAATTGTTTCATTATGTTTATCGATTTACATCAAGTATCGGCGTCATCAATTATTAATTGTTATGAACTGAAATAAAATTGTGGAAGTTTCGTTTTGTTCAGATAAATTCGAACATGTGTGATCTACCTAAAATTCGTATTATGAAATCTTGTTTTCCAAAAATGCAGATACGATTTACGTTAGATTTAAAAAAAAGTGGGCAGATACTCGCAGATCAGGAAGTTATTCAAACTGACTTTAAAATATTTATTGTATGAAACTCGGCATACTTACTCGTGCCAAAGTGTCTTGCGAATCCAATAAAGTCAATTTATTCCTCTTCACCGACTTGATATGTTCGACAACAAGGCTGAAATGTTCACTGGCTTGCAGTTGCAGTTTTGTTTCCAGCGAACTAACCACGTCTTGCACGGTTGTCCAAGCGTCATACTTGAAGGATTTCGTCTGGCCGTTTTCCAGAAAGACTTTCAGAACATTGGCCATTGGTGCTACGCAAAGATCACCCAGAGAGAAAGCTGAAGCCTAGATAAAATAAAAATGAGAGCTGAAGTAACGTGTCGATATAATAACAGGAACTTATAACACTCTCAAATTTGCCATTTCAATTACAGCGTGTAATATAGTGAATATTTTATATATTTTAAATAGATTTATGCTCCATCTGAGTATTGTTTTGGTCAGAACCTCACTTCTGAAGAGTAGTACACGGTTTTCAATAATACATTTAATTACTTCAGATTAACTATTCCGAACTGACTATTTTCAGTGAATTTCTTACTATCGATAAATTTATAGTTAATGTTGTATTTCATCAATGGCTCATAATAATAATAATAATATAATAAGTGTTACACCCAATTACAGAAAATAATAACAATGTTGAATACATAACTAAATAATTAAAAAAAAGATTTAACAAAGAGCTCAATCTAATCTAAAAAAAATAGTAACTTATAACTACATTATACTATTTTAGTTAATTTTCGTTGTTCACATAACTCCTGATAACAAATTGTATGGGGTCAAAGTGAATGTCACAATTATTGGCCACTCTATTGAAATAGACTCCACAAACCAAATGGGGGATTTTATTAGGGAGTTGGTCCTCGGAGTTTATCCTCGGAGTCTCTAGGTGGAATAATTCTGTATAACGAGAATTTTGCCTAGGGACACGAAATTTCAAAGCGGACAAGAGAGGAGGACAATCAATACTATTGTGCAGTAATTTGTACAAAAATGATTGACTCCTCTCTGTGGATAAACTTTATCCTCCCTCCAAAATGAGAATTTCAAGAACCTTTCTGAATAGCTTCAAGATGGCGTTGATGGCAAGTGTAAATGGGATGCCAGATCGTGCTGCCATACTCCAACTTGCTACGGATTAGGGTTTTGAATAGTCCTATGAATGTTGAAGAATTATTAAAATATTTGCCATTACGTACAACGAATCCATATATTTTCGCAGCAGATGAAATAAGTTGGGTGATGTGTGGGACAAAGGAACGCTTTTGGTCGAAGACTACACCAAGATCTCTCGCCTTATCAGAACGAGAGAGAACCTGACCACCGACGCTATAATCACAGTCAATTCGGTCACTTTTTCTTGTGAAAGAAACAACATTACACTTTGACACATTCAAACTCAAATAATTGTCCTCACACCAACTAGCAACATGGTCCAGCGCGAACTGAAGTTGAACACAGTTGTCCTGTGATCCAACTTCATGATATAGTTTTAAATCGTCTGCGAACATCAAATGAGGAGACTGAATATTATCCATCAGATCATTTACGAACAGAATAAATAACAGTGGTTCAAGATTAGACCCTTGAGTTATTCCAGAGGTAGGTTTGAACTCAGAGGACTGTATATATCCTCCAGCTGTACGAATTGATGTCGGTCAACCAGGTAAGAATGAAACAGGTTGGTGAGGCTATCAGGCTTATTTTCAGTGGGGTAATTTTGTCATTATTTTCTGAAAAAATTAAGAAATAAGTCTAGATTTATAGAGCTATCTAGATTTCATCTGGACGAAAGTAGACAACTTATATAAATTCGTATTAATTTCACGGAAAAATAATTGAGAGCTAATGGCTTTTTTCAGTAAAATGTCTTGCTGAATTTTTCCCTCCTTTTGTATTTCGCCAAATCGTGATTTGTAATGACATTGAAAAAATGTTTCACTTTACTACTACATTCATCAAAGAAAAGCATCTCGCTAGTTAATAGCAGTTCCTATATAAAAACAATGACGAAAGGGAATAGGACAATTTATTATCTTACCGGAAATAATGGCGCTCCATTGACACATACGCTCTCAGCGAATCGGACTCTGGACGGCTTATTCCTTAGTCTGGCCTTTTTGCTCGCTGAGAGAAGGGTGGATTTTCGTGCGCCTTGCTGTTCCGGCGGCTGACAGACTAACAATTTGACAGTTTTCGCACAGGCACGAACCAGGGATATAACATGTTCTCGTGGGGCGTTCTTGACGTCTTCATCGTTCACAGCCAGAATCTGATCACCGGGGAGAAGCTGAAAAAATATGACGTTGAAACTACAAGCGATGAGGAGTTACCCATGGAGTCGAGAAACAGAAAAAGAATCCAGAAGTGTCCAGAAGAATCCAGTGTTATCTGATTACTTTGATATGATTTTCCAATTTTATATGTATCTATGTACCATCATCTGAATATTTAGAAAAAAATGAACCACAATGTGCCATTCAAATTTTTTGCAGAAATTGTGGACACATTTTCAAAATCCGACGAATTTTGAAAATTTCAATATACCAAGTGTTGTTTCAAGGTCTTCATTACATTCCCTATTTTTGTTAATCTAGACATGGTTTTTTTGTGTTAACTAAATGTCTTGATTGGTCTCCGTCCAAGACACTTAAGTGTTAAATATCACAAAAATGTAGTTTTGGTATGGCAGTAATTGACCAAAGACGAAATCAGCAAAAAGAATAAAACACCCTGTATCTCAGTTAGGTACTAAGATCGTCAGATCCAATATATGGGGCATTCCTAGAACCGCCTATTTACCCTTCAAGTTTTTCCGTTTACCAATGAAACTACTTGTATATATGTTTATGCTCGAGGCTTCAAACTTACTTTATCAACGCTTGGTCCTCCTTCTGTAACAAAACGAACTATAACTGGTTTCTCCGAACCTGCAACGAAACCAAAACCGAGGGTGGTTGATCTTTCGAGTTGAACAGTTCGAGGCTCTGGCATAGGCAACGGCTCGGTATATCTAACTACCGGAGTTTCGTATGTAGTGGTTTTATTCACATGGCTGAAAAATAGAGAAAAACATGTATATCAAAATAATTACACTATTAGTGAAAACTGTCAACACTTTAACACATATCCCTCTCAATTCGGAACCGAATGTGTATTTACCGTATGTAAAAATACGTGTATATACCTTATAAATATATTCACACACAATAGAATCAATAGATGGCATATTGTGACTTTCAAAGATCTTCAACAATAATCATAACTAAAGCTCGGAAAAAATGCAACCGAAAAACCCAAAAATATGCGCATTTAAATGCATCACAAATTGAAAAAAAATGCAAAGATTTTATAAAAAAATGCAAGCAATGATGCATATTATAATTCAAATAACAGTATTATTCAATACTGTTATTTCATTATTTTACTATGGTAGGGAATGGGGCGGGATTTAATAATTAGATATTCAACGAAAATTTATATTGAGTATCAGATTTTATTGATATAATAGAATGATAATAATACATAGGTACTATTAGAATTATTATGGTATCCATAAAACAAAATGACAATATTTAAACAGGCATAAGTCACGTCTTACAATTATTGTAAAAACTATTAATAATTATGTGTTTTTCAAAGTTTCCTAGGAGAAAACTTTGTCTCTTGTCAGAAAACATATGTTCACAAATTGAAAAACTTCGTTCAACATCAACTGATGTAACGGGAGCATATTTATATTTACAAATGATGTTTAATTCTAAATTTGGTATATTTACATCGTTTTCTCCCATAAAATTTTCGACATATTTTTCAAAATTTGAAAGCCTGTATTATTTTGAATTGAATTTATTTAGAACGACGGCGACGGTCCCAATTTGTCCACCGACTTTCTTACAATTTGACGCAAACTGGCTAATTAGAGCTACTGATTCCGTTAATGGAATACAAGATTTTTTAAAATTTTTAATAGTTGTAGATACAAACGTATAATTGGTTTTTATAAATATTAAATTATTCCTTATTAATGAATTTTTGAAAAGATGTTTTGAGTTTAAAATAGATGTAGATGAAGAGTCACTCAGATCGTCAATCACATGTTTAATGGCATGGCAATTGTCAGCATAATTGGCAATAATTGCGAATGAGCTCAAATCTTAAAAAATGCATTTTTTGGGAGGAAGTATAAAAAAAAGATGCAAGTTGCATTTTTTCCGAGCTCTTATCATAACAGTGTATTGATATGGAATTATTAAACTTCGAATGCTATTTTACACACATTATATCTTCATTCAATAATTATAATAATAATGATAAGTTCATTGTAATTGTCTTACATACAGGATTACAAATGGCAAGAGTTTAGTCAGGCTAATTTAATCTGCCACTCCTCCAGTATAAACAGAAAACACAAAAACTCAGCACTATAGAAATTAATCCAAAAATTAACAGGATATTCCTCAATAAGAGACCTAAATAATAAATTCGAAACTGAAATTAAATAAATAGATATAATATAAATAACGTCAATATAAATTCAAAAAAACCAAATTAAATACCCAACTTAACCTATCTAAAACTCAACAAAACTCTCCTTTCTTTGCCGATTCATCCCTCAAATTTAGATGTTCTATGCTGAGGAACGCTGAAATTAAAAGTCTCACCTATATTCACCTGATGATTTGATTTACTTAGTTCCAGTCTATTGAATAGATAGTCAGGAGTTTCATTAGCAATCAGTTTTGCAAGAAAACTAACCAACAAATACTCAGCCCTCTGTGCATATGTGATGTCTTCAAGTCTATTACGGTAGGGTGTGACATGGCTTTTATAGAGAATACATCATACAAAGCGCAGAGAAGAATTTTGAACCTTGGTCAGGTTATATTTTTCCTTCTTTGTTAATAAAGTATAGTACACCGGACAGCAGTAATCAAATAAAGGGTAGACCAAAGATTTGACAAGTCTGAACTCAATTGCTTCATTCAAGTCATATTAAAATCGTTGTAGTCTCTTCAACCTCATATAACTGGCTTTCCTTATAAAGGCAACATGGTGCCTAAATGATAACTCATCTATCCAATCCCCCAAGTTTTTAGCACAAGACTTCCATGCTAATTCTACGTCCTCGGGTACCAATTTACCAGACGAATATGACATTAATAGAGGGATTTGTTTCTTATAAGGAGTGTTTTCGATTTTGAGGCTTAAGTTCAAGGCCATTCCTAGAGCACCAAGTTGACAAGTGTCATAGTTCTAAATTAATAATATGTAATGTTGTTGCCAGATTGGGGACTTTATAAGATAAGTAGACCTGAATATCATCGACATATGTGAATACTGATGCTAGTGAAGATGTTCGAAATATACAACGAGTACAAGGCAAAAAGTAGAGGGCCAAAGATACTACCTTGGGGAACCCCACGAGAAACTGTATTACTTTTTCTTCGTATCGAGATTTGCAACTTCTACCCGCTCGTTGTAGTACAAATTGAGAGATTGTTCGACATGCTTCATGTTTCAATTTATTTGCCTAGAGTAAGGTCTTTGTCTTTTTAATATATGTCTAGTTTGGTGTTAATGTATTAGGTAATTCATTAGTGTATTATCAATTGTAAGATAGGAAATCTTTTGGAAAGAAAGATGCTTGTGGAAAAGTAACTGTGGTTACGATGCTTTCGAACCATTGAAAGGCTTCTCAAGTACTTCCTACCCGGAAAAATGAAACTTGACATGTACTGAAATGAGCATTGGTAGTAATAATATTATTATTATACCTTGGGGAACCCCATGAGAAACTGTATTACTTTTTCTTCGTATCGAATTTGCAACTTCTACCCGCTCGTTGTAGTGCAAATTGAGAGATTGTTCGACATGCTTCATGTTTTAATTTATTTGCCTAGAATAAGGTCTTTGTCTTTTTAATATATGTCTAGTTTGGTGTTAATGTATTAGGTATTTCATTAGTGTATTATCAATTGTAAGATAGAAAATCTTTTGGAAAGAAAGATGCTTGTGGAAAAGTACCTGTGGTTACGATGCTTTCGAACCATTGAAAGGCTTCTTAAGTACTTCCTATCTGGAAAAATGAATCTTGACATGTACTGAAATGAGCTTTGGTAGTAATAATATTATTATTACACCTTGGGGAACCCCACTAGGAACTGTATTACTTTTTCTTCGTATCGAGATTTGCAACTTCTACCCGCTCGTTGTAGTACAAATTGAGAGATTGTTCGACATGCTTCATGTTTTAATTTATTTGCCTAGAGTAAGGTCTTTGTCTTTTTAATATATGTCTAGTTTGGTGTTAATGTATTAGGTATTTCATTAGTGTATTATCAATTGTAAGATAGGAAATCTTTTGGAAAGAAAGATGCTTGTGGAAAAGTAACTGTGGTTACGATGCTTTCGAACCATTGAAAGGCTTCTTAAGTACTTCCTACCCGGAAAAATGAAACTTGACATGTACTGAAATGAGCATTGGTAGTAATAATATTATTATTATACCTTGGGGAACCCCACGAGAAACTGTATTACTTTTTCTTCGTATCGAGATTTGCAACTTCTACCCGCTCGTTGTAGTAAAAGTTGAGAGATTGTTCGACATGCTTCATGTTTTAATTTATTTGCCTAGAGTAAGGTCTTTGTCTTTTTAATATATGTCTAGTTTGGTGTTAATGTATTAGGTATTTCATTAGTGTATTATCAATTGTAAGATAGGAAATCTTTTGGAAAGAAAGATGCTTGTGGAAAAGTAACTGTGGTTGCGATGCTTTCGAACCATTGAAAGGCTTCTTAAGTACTTCCTACCTGGAAAAATGAATCTTGACTTGTACTGAAATGAGCTTTGGTAGTGATGTTTAAATACTCAACGCCAAATGTCGGATGAATAATGGAGTAATTCTATCGACTGTTTTTTGAGCCAGGTAAATATTCCGCATTTTTGTTATCATATTTCCAACATTCGGAGAGAGATAAATAACCAGCAAAGTTGTCGTTCCTTTTTCACTTACCGAACGGAATATTAAAAGGATTATTATACACTGCGTTCAATTATTTCCACGGGAATCAAGAGCAACTCATCGTCGTGATACAATTTCAGTACAATCCGTCTTCAAGAACCATGGCCGTAGATGGCGCAGCTTATTTCTATGCATGGCCGGTCGGGCGTTTGATTCGATTTACTTTACCGAGCGTGAACGAGTTGAACAAATTCATTGGGAAACTGAGAGCACCTAAACTCGTAGCTATGCCAACTCACGCTAACGGGTTATGTACGATACATTCAATTATCAAATATGCACGAGAAAATATAATTGCCTGTATTCGGTTCGTCTTTGCTTGAAGCTTTAGTACGCTCACAACTGATACTAGGCGATGTTAACGCAAGTTTTTTCCATAAATTCATTTAAATCTAATCTAAAATAAACATCAACGAGTAATAGCTTTTTGAAAAAAAACTTAGAACAAGAGTGTATCACCGTGTTTTATCTAGAGGTGTTTGCTCTGCTTCGTTTTCTTCTGAATTCACTGCTCAAACATACGTAATGCTCCGCTTCACACACATTTAGCTCAAAGAGTTAAATTTTTTCGAGTTTTTTCACTATGCCACGTTGGTCTAGCTGTTAGATAACCTCGACATTAACGCGATAAAGAATTCTTTTCGTGCTTCTTTGCGAAATATCTTGCCTCTTTGCTATTATCCTCACTAGCAGATCGTTGACTATGTCTTTCAGTAACTTATTCTGAAATTTTTGAATTATTTCAATATTGCTTGGTCAGGCACACCCTCAAAGTTGTGTGATATATGTTCTTGGAGACTTCAAAAACTGTTTTTCTATAATTTAGGTAATTTTGGAATGATAGTTAAGAATGTCCTCTACCTTATAATCTCTTTTTCCTTAATATGTTTTTCCCATTGTAACTTGCGTATGGAATAAATATCGGCATTTGGTAATTGTGATTATTTGTAAATTAACATGCACTTATTTATTTCCGTTAAGTCCAATACACTACCATTTCGTCAATGCAATGACTTGATCTGAGGTTTCTTGGAGTACATATTTCATTAACCTCTTGTTCCATATCCGTTTCATCATTGCTAGTACACATTGTTCATCTGCAATGGAGATATTGTAGTTTTTTCTGGTATATGGAGGGTATGTAGGAGATAGTGAAATGAAAACCTTGAACATTGCCCTGCGGTACACCAGCTTTAATCGTTTTTATTTTGAGTATTGGTTTTCACATCTGATACGAAACATCCACCAATTAAATATTTCGACAGTAATCTGTATTCATCTTGTAGAAGTTAACATCATCTTTCAGATCCATTTAACAATGCATCCATTTCTTCTCAACCGTATTAATTGAAGATAAGTTCACAAGTCGATAATTTGGAAGAATGGTGAAAATTTGGCATCATCTTTTAGGCATCCATTTCTTTCCAACCGAATTAATTAATTGAAGATAATGACTGAGTTTGAATTTTCGCTTAACTTTTGGTGAAACGTAATTAAATATTAAATTAAATTAAACTGTCGTGAAATTAAATATGTCGTTAAATTAAATAATCGTGAAACATTAAGCCAAGAGTTTAATGTAATTTAATTTAATAATTGAAGATAAGTTCCCAAGTCGATAATTGAACATGGCAAATGGTGAAATTTGGTGCTTTGTGTGTCTATGATCTGAAAAATTGTTTTTATTGATTCCTGAGATGGAATTGTGAAATATTCATTATTTGGCTGTTTTTCACGTTGGAGTCATTTGAATATGTTTGGAGGTTGAACTAGTTGACTCAATTGGCGATAGAAGTGGCACAACTGATGAGTTCCTTGTAGAACGAAATCTGTCTTTCTTGTGTTTTCATCATTTGTGGCATCAATTTTGACATATTCCAACATTTATGTCTTGAAGAATGAAAGAGGCAACACATCGTACAAATTCACACAGCCAGTTCTACTGTGACATTTTTTAATCAAATATATCATAAAACCGTGTATATATAGACAGTTGCGATTTTTTTGGTGGGTTTCGTAGAAAATCAAATTTGTGGGGGCATAACATTTACGAGATTTCTTGTAGAATATGAGTGGATATGTTGCTGTTTTTTGAATACTATGTGCAAATCATTTAACAGTAAATTTCCTCTGAAACGAATTGAGTATACATCAATTTGTTGATAGTTTTATTAATTTAGTTGTAACTATTTTTTGAATAATTTTTCATTTCAACAAAGGAATATGTATTTATTAAAATATGATTATAATGTATACACATTTGAAATTCAGCGAAAATTTTCTGGCAGTAATCAGCGCTAAATGGACGATTTTTCCAAACTTTGATTTTTCTCCTATTCTTCAGAATTAAATTTTGAGAAGAACCAAACATAGTTAAAGGACAGTATACATATAAACTGAACATACACTGAAGTGTTGTTCTAACATTGCCATATAATGAAATTCCCGTCAACCTTGTGCATTCGCCATTTTACACTGACGAATGGTGTAGCTCTTTCGATGAACTTCAACATAACAGAAAATGTAGAATATGGATATCAATTTCCGTGCATCTCTTATAGACATGACAAAATGTTCTACTTATAACGAAGGATTGAAGCAATTCAGATTTAGTGTGTTCGATTTACTCAATATAATTTGGTTCTGAATATGGATGTCTCTATTTGTATTTGTAAAATATTTAGATATCTGTGAATATGACTTCTCTGAAATATAAAATTTAAATTCGAAGAATATATGATAACATCGAAACAACTTCAAGCTTCGGAAGGTGGACTCTTTTATCAATCAGCAAACTGTGCAAATATTAAGTAGAGTTTATTCCATCATACTTTCATTATTTCCAATGAGAGAATATTGAAATTGATTTTCCTTTCAGTTTATCCAATATTCGATAATTTCTTCGTAAAACACAGTTCAATATATTGAATGAAAAACACTTGGCTTATTTTAAATGAAAAAATTAAACTAAAAAGTTGAGTTGTCGAAAAATAATCAATTCAGTGAAACAGGCAAGGTCTTTTTTATTCAATAGATAAGTGTTTGAAAACATTTTTTCATCACTATCTTCTGAACAACTTACTGGTTAAAGCAGTCATGGGATTACGAAAAATTTATTAATGAAAACGAATAAGCTTGTTTCGATATTTGGATGATAATTCAGGACGTTATATTAGCAATTATATTCTATTTAATCGAACAAGATTTCTTAATTTCAAGATATCTTCAAACATGACTGTCGAATTGTTATTAGTGATTGTATGTCGACAATTCAATTTCTAACTCGACTGCAACTAACAATGAGTAAACGGACCTCTCGATATTCTGGCTGCGGCTTAACTATAATTACGTACTATCGAAGCTTCCCCATATCAGTCGACCGAAATCGCAAACATGAATGCTCGCGTGCAATCTGACGTGTAGGGTAAATTACATACGACTATTTGCAAGTCGGTCAATAATTTTCAACTATGTGAGTCATACATACATATATATATATATATATATATATATATATATATATATATATATATATATATTATTATTATATTTCGATTGTTCCCCATGAGGAGAGCAACTGAACTTGAATTCGCAATCATTAGGAATTTTGCTTCATGTTTTTTGCCTCCCAAAAACGCTTCATCCTCTCTGAATGCTCTTTCTTCCGTTCATCTGTCCACTTTACTCCAGGTTGACGATTTACTTTTTGCTCAAACTTTATATGTGCGATTTTATAGCATATATTGTTATGGTAAAATTTTATGCAATCTTTATAATGAATATATATATATATATATATATATATATATATATATATATATATATATATATATATTGTTATGGTAAAATAAACAGTTTTTTCTCAAGGTGTTAATTCTAACTTTCTAAATTGATTGTTGCAACAAAGTCATATTTCATGCATTTTGCTTTATTATGTAGGATTTTAAACATACATACAGTTTTGCAGATATAATTAATTCCATTTGATAATATGTAAATGTAGTTGAATTTGTTTCAAAAATTGGTTAATCTAAGTTTTTGTTATTCACTGTTCAACATTAACACATTTAATGACATCACTTGTGTTAAGTATGTAATGTTCATTTATTTTGATTATTCATAATTATGTATTTTTTGTATAACTCATTTCTTGTCACATAACAGTATTCATATAATGTATTTGTAAAACCCATTTATCATGATATCGATCTAATTTTCAAATCAATAATAAAAAATAGTTAACTTGGAAATGCAAGTTAATTCAAAAATGAACATGATTCAAATGTATTTAATCTTACAAAATAATATAATTTTGTATTAATGTTTGTTCGAAATGTTTAAATATTTTATTTCTACATGATTTCATTTATGAGTATGGAATTGTTTAAAACTGTAAAATCATAACCTCAATTGTGAAGTTTCGCAGCAGAAGTACACCATAGACAATATCGAATAGAAATTGAATGTTTAGCATATTTATAAATTGAATAGAAAACATATTTATGCACGAAATTCAAAAATATGAAATCAGAGATAGCTGTGGAATAGATGAGACCAAAAAAAATTAGGAACAATCGAGAGAGAGACGCCAAGTTTAGCGAAGTTTTGAGAAGAGTTGAGTGAAAATAAAATTTTCAAAGACAATAAATTGAAAAAGGAAAAGTAATTTAAAAATTGCAGTATATAAAATTGATAAAAATTGGAACTAAGAAGTCTGGAGTGTTGGCGTGAATAGAAATCAAGAGAGCTCGAAGAAAGAGGTACCTCAAGTAAATTTTTAATTAATTATCAATTTCATTCAAAGGCCATTTCAAATTTATATTAAGTTTATTTTAGTTGTAAGAAGTTGAGAGTTTGTTCAATATTTCCTTTTCAACTTTTTTTTGTTATTGAAGTTTGTATGATTAAAATTATTAGAAATATTATTTATTGAAAAAATTAATATTATAAAAAGATTCCACCCTGAGAGAGAGAGAGAGAGAGAGTAAATCTCAAATGAATTTCGAAATTCATAAGATAAAACAAATATTTCATTTTGGAAATTACATCAATTTTTTTTCATCAAAAAATAACAATTAAAAATATGATAGATATCATCATAACAATATATATATATATATATATATATATATATATATATATATATATATATATATATATATATATATATATATATATATATATATATATATATATATATATATATATATATATATTTATAAAACGGCAATTCAATTCAATTGTAGACGACTCAGCAATTGAAATACGAATTTTGAATAGGAAGTCCCACAAAAGAAGCCGATCCGTGGAGGAATACGATAAAATCTTCGAATTCTGAAAGTTCCAACTGATGCCACAAATGTGCTATTGTTCTCTACACCGAAGTGATTTCATATGTTGTGCTTTTTTATCTTCGCAAGTTTTGAGATTTAGGACGAAGTTTAAAACTCTTGTTACTATGAGTTTTCTGTAGGTGCAACTTATTGTTGCATGTTAAATAGAAAATTCGACTCTATAAAAGTGCAACAGCACTAGTTATTCAAGAGAAGTGAAACTTTTCAGGAGTATTCTAGACGGAAAGTTGATTATAACAGGTCTTTTATATGGTTCAAGGATGTCGGTCAAAATTATTTCCGACAAAGTTGTAAATAAGTCGAAAATTACAGATTGAAGAATTTTCTCGAATAAGCTCAAAATAGCAGCCGAGCCGAGCAGCAGAGTTTTGAGGCTTTTAGTAATATATATCAATGAATATTTGATATTATGGTGAATTTCTTTGCGAAACTCTTATTTTTAAATCTCTTCACAGAAAAATTATTATCGAAATAAATTTTGATTAATACTGTATTTTTCTTTCAACAATACAATGAAATTTCAATGTATGTGGTGCAACATGAATTCTTGCCCAACAGGTCGTACGATTAATAAAAAACACTGCAAGGTAGTTATGCAACTTTTTCGTTAAGTAATACGGCTCAGACGATCGGAATTGTGGAAAAACAAATCGGATTCTGCATCACGATGATGCACCAGCTCACATATCAATGCTTGTTTGTGATTTTTTTGGCCAAAAACTGCACTGTAATCAGCCTCAACCACCGTATTGGTCATATATGGCTCCCTGCGACTTTTTCCTACTCCCAAAACTGAAAAGACCAATGAAAGGAAAGTTTTTGCCTCAATTGATGAGATAAAGTCGGAATCGAACAAGCTCCATACCGAAAAGAATATTTCAGAAGTGCTCTAAGGATTGAAAAAAGCAATGGCATATGTGCATTATATTATATGCACCTCATTGTATAGGTGTCCTTCAGGTTCTTTCGTTGAAGTGCAATGTTGGCATGAAAGTTAGTGCTTCACAATGCAGATTTTTGTGAAAACTCTAACGAGTAAGACCATCACCCTCGAGATCGAACCTTCCGATACAATTGAAAATGTGAAATTTGAAATCCAGGATAAAGAGGAATCCCCCAGATCAACAACGTCTGATCTTCGCCGGAAAACAACTGGAGGATGGTAAAACACTTATAACGTTATAATTTTGTTTAGTGTCATCTTTTCGTCAGTGTTTAGTTTTGTGAGGTTAGGGGTACTCTTTCGTCCCACTGTTAAGTAGGTCTGATTGTCATGTTGTGTTGTTTGTAAGACGATGGAAGTTAACCTGACTGAAAAAAAGTTGGCTGGTATTTTTTTTTCGAAAAATGAGCAGATATTAATTATCATCAAGATAAGGGACGTGCTGAGACCTTCATCAAATTATATACTCGTTCTTTTATGGAAATTTGATTTGTCGAAAAGAATAAGTATCCAGTATTGGGATCATTTGATGGTCGTTGAATTCTTCTGGAATTTGTTCGTTATTTGGAAATTGTGAACAGAAGAAGTACCCTTTTAGGGGATCAAAGCACGTGTTCTTGAGACACAGTATACCGCACACTACATCTTTGCGGTTTTTCGTTTTACGTTTTTCGTTTTCATTTTTACGTTTACTTTTGGATTTCTCCGTTTTGTTTTTTTTTTTTGGGTACTGGAATTATTATTGGTGGAATTATTATTATTACTAGATTTATTATTGGTACTGGAATTATTGGATAACTATTTGGAGAAGGTTTCGTAGAAGATCTTTGAGCCTAAAGCTGGAAGATTGAGAACGCTTGGTGTGGTGAGAGTATTCCAGTACATTGTTTGCAGAGACAATTTATATTTGATTTTATTTTTATTTTATCAACCTTGAGTTTACATTAATTTAATAACTGTTCAATTTATATGCTGAAGATTTTTTTTTATTTAAACATTTATTATATATATATATATATATATTTTTTTTTCTCATTGTGACGATTAAGTCCTCTCAGCTAAGGGAGAATTAATTTATCTTTTATTTGTTTCAATTTCTCTTTTTTTAATACTTCAAATTATTAATTTTATTTTATATATTATATATATATATATATATATATATATATATATATATATATATATATATATATATATATATATATATATATATAATCATATTATCATTTATTAGACCAAGTGGATATTACTGTTAGGGAGAACTAAGATTAAGAACTGTTAGATCTGGTGGAGTTGTTGTTTGATCCTCCAGAAAACCAATTGAATTGTACCGAGAACTTTCAAACCTCTGGCGCCTGGCATTAAATTTTTCTTACATAATTAACCCACCCCATCTTCACTGTAGCTAACTGTGGTGTGGTACAATTCATTTAACTTTCAGTTCTCGCTTAGCAGTCACTCAGGTTTTGAACCAGAGGTTAAGCGCAGGTATACATCTTGTGTGAGTGAGATCAAAGTTGTATACAACTCTATAACTATATAGTAAAAGTAAGTTATACACTATCCGATTATAACATCCAGAAATAGTCTACCCTCCACTTGGTGTTGAGTTTCAGAGGTGTAGTCAAAAAGCTGTTGCATTCAAGATGCATTCAGCTTGCGTCACTTATTGTATATTCAAATCTCGGGCGGTTTGGAATGTGCGAGGCTCTCCTCATGTAGGCAAGCGTTTCGCCAATGCGCACATACGTTCTCGAGTTTGAGCCGGCGAAGAGGAAACGAGAACTTAGGAAGTGCAGGGCATTTTGCATGGGATTTCGAATTGATTTGATGGGTAATATATTTTGTGTAGGAGGTAGTGAATTGGCTTTTTGGAAAGCCGTGTATGGTACGGGACAGTACTTATCCCGCAATATCCGTTCCGTCCCTACTAGGGAAGACAGTTCAAAGCCTGTTTGATAGCGGGGATTATTTATCTGTCAGAGACGTCCAGTTCAAATATTGCAGACAAGCTGTTGGTTCAGGGCAGCCAGACATCCTAACATCCATACGTAGAAGACTGTTTAATAATTTTTCGAGATAAGTGCCTTTGGCCAATAGAGTTTTAGGTGTAATTAAATTGCTTTATTTAAGATAACCTAGCCCACATTATACTTGGTGGCGCCCTTAAAAAAGTCACTCACACCTTCATTCCATAACTTGTGATTTTCCCTTCACTCAAATCTGAAGAGTACGGGGGGTTGAACGGTAACAGAAGATCAAGAATTACTCCACTCCCAAGAAAATCAAGCACAAGAAGAAGAAGGTCAAGTTGGCTGTATTGAAATATTACAAAGTTGACAATGGAAAAATTCACAGACTGAGACGTGAATGTACCGGAGAACAGTAAAATGCTGGAGTTTTTATGGCTGCCTTGGAAGACAGGCACTATTGTGGCAAATGTGGATATACTTTGATTTTCTCAAAACCAGGAGAGAAATAGTTTATCCATTAGGTTTAAGGATGTAAAATTATCTTGGAAATAAATATTTCAAGTTTTCAAGTTTATAACTGAGAGGAATCACTTTGAATGGGAAGAATGGATATTGATGAATAAATAAATACT
The DNA here is from genome assembly GCA_030704895.1 of Henosepilachna vigintioctopunctata. Classification (NCBI taxonomy): domain Eukaryota; kingdom Metazoa; phylum Arthropoda; class Insecta; order Coleoptera; family Coccinellidae; genus Henosepilachna; species Henosepilachna vigintioctopunctata. The sequence goes on along the minus strand of JARQZJ010000071.1, from coordinate 3,150,685 downwards.
TTTAGAAAACATTCAGAATTCACATTTTCTTTCGAACAAACCTCGTATATTGGACATCCACAATTCAATCTCAGAATGTGAGAATCATTTTGTTCCATTTAGTAAATTAATACATTTCAGGATATTTATTGATTTGTTCGTATTTATTGACAGTTAACGTGGTGAAAGAATTGACAATTTTTTCTTCAGCCGAGAAGGGTGAGATATTTTCATGTTCAGAAACGCTATGTGTTTCACTTCATCCCAAAATGACACAGTTCATCAAACGGATACTTACTTTATGTAATAGGATCTTCCCGAGTCGTCCAAAGCCCTCTCCCATCCGTAAGGCAGGGCATTGTCACCGCCGCGCCAAGCCTCGGCCGGGGGCAGCCAGCCGGCGGTACGGGTCACGTGACTGTAACAAACAATACAATTAGGACAAACATTAGACAACAGTTGCGCGCATAATGCGGATTGCTAGATTGGGGAGACGCCTCGTTCAACTGATTTGCACTAATCGATGCATTTTTCAACGGATCAATCGCCAGAGGGTTGTTGAGTGGCGTTCGTTCAGTTACGGAATTTTATATTTATAACCCTTTCGAAAACGCTTCTATTTACACAGCAGAGGTATTTTCGAGTTCAGCTAAATCAGATTTAGATTTTCTCATCGAAAAATTGATAAATCAAATTCCATAGAATCGTATACATATGTGTATTCACGTACATGATTCACATGCATGTATATTCACGCATATACTTGTATGTATGTATATGTTGAAAATAATGAATTAAAATTAACACACTTGGAGAAATTTCACTAAATATATTAAAAGCTCTACATATGATTCGGGTGGTTAACACATTATCAAGAGTATAAAATATTACTGAATATATTATAAATTATAAAGAATATACATGGGTTAACCACCCGAAATATATGTAGAGTTTTTAAAGACTTAGTGAAACTCTAGCCAAGTGTGTTAATTATATTTTGTTTTTAACATAATGTGTTTCACCAAGAGATAAGCGAAACCTCCGTGTCATTTATTAAGTATGTATATGTGTTGATATGTGTATGTATATGTATATATATATATATATATATATATATATATATATATATATATATATATATATATATATATATATATATATATATATATAAATGTATATATTAAAATAAATTAAACTCTTGGCTTAATGTTTCACGATTTATTTAACAATATGTATAGTCAACATAATTCGAGCGTTAGCTCATTTTCAAGACTGAACGCTCGCTAACATGTTGACTATACATATTGTTAAATAAATCGTGAAAGCGAGAATTCAATCTCATTAAAATGTATATATATTTAATTTATTTAATATTATAATTATGTTTCATATATAGAGTATAGCGATATATATAATATATATATATATATATATATATATATATATATATATATATATATATATATATATATATATATATATATATATATATATATATATATATATATATATATATATATATATATATATATGTGTGTGTGTAATGTGTAGATGTATGTGTGTTTATGTGTATATGAATGTATGAGTTTAGTCAGCATTTAAGTTTCTCATTATATTAAAATAAATTAAACTCTTGGCTTAATGTTTCACGATTTATTTAACAATATGTATAATCAACATGTTTCGAGCGTTAGCTCATTTTCAAGACTAAACTGAGTTTATTCTTGAAAATGAGCTAACGCTCGAAACATGTTGACTATACATATTGTTAAATAAATCGTGAAACATTTAGCCAAGAGTTTCATTTATTTTAATATTCAATTATGTTTCACCAAGAGTTAAGCGAGAATTCAATCTCATTCGTTTCTCATTATATTTCATTTTATCAGTTGTGATTTCATATCACAAACTCCTCTTTCAAAATTACACTATTAAATTTGAAAATACAGAATTGAAACTTTTGTACTTCCAATTTTGTTTTTAGTATCAGTTGTCTTTCCCGTTTTGTAATTAGTACTTGTCCTGTAAAACAGAGTATGTTAAATAAATGAAATAAATAAATAAATATTTCCTGTAATTAATAGTGTTGGCGTTCACTTGATGTAAATCCATTATAATTGAATATAAACTTAAATCCAAACACTTGAACTTATGATTTACACTTCATTGATTATTCTGTTAGCATCTGAAGAAGTCGTTTGTAACGACTAAACGCGTCATGCTATGTAGTCAATAAAGTGTAAATTTTAAGTTCAAGTGTTTGAATTTAAGTTTATATTCAAAAAATTTCTGGTATGAGTATACTAATTACTACTTAAATTCAGTTTCATAAATCATATCTATATTCGAGAAATAATTTGGAAAGTAATGCTAGTATTCACAATATCAAAAGATATATACTTGAATATTTATATATCACACGTATAATATCTGGTGATAGTACAAAGTGAGTCTTCCTCTGCAGTTCACCAGAAAGTGAAAAAATGCAATGCATTCGTTCAAAATATATGGAAACATGCAGAAATGTATGTAGTAAAAACTATAAAACAGGCTCAAGTAACAGTAGCTTATATATCTGAAACAATTAGCCAATTTACGTTCTTCATCATGAACATACATTCCAAAAAGTGGAATATCACCATACAAGTAACACCAGGGTGCAGCAGAATATCCTGAACAACACCCAAAGACAAATAATGAAAAATGTACATATTATTCTTGTATAAAGTTTATCGACACATTTTCAACACGAATCATATCACTGGAAAATCATCAGTTAATATGAACGAACATGAAAAATTTCATCAATCACAGTGGAACGCTATTATTTTAATGAATTTTACAATCACGAAAATTTATAGTTTAATTAGTAAATTTGGCGATAACAATTTTATTTCTTTGACTCAACATACGTTCTAAGTAGTTTGTGAGTGACGTCTATGAAATGAAGCTCATTATTATGATAAGACTCAATGCAAGCTTGACATTTCCACCAGTCTTGAAATTACGTAGAAAAATTGAGAACGTAATCAAGAGGCTAGATTACAGAACAAATTGTGAGGAGATGGTAAAAGATTAAGTTAAAATATATTTGAAGGATTGAATAAAGTGTAGATGTTAGAATGTTCCAATTATAATATTTCGATTATTGGAATTTGGCTAATTAAAATATCGAAAATTTGGCGCAAATTAAGAACTTAGCTATTACCAAAACACAACGTGAAATTCTATGGAGTAGAACTAAGTACCAAAAAGACTCTTCGATGAAATGGGGTAAAAAGTGGTCAAAATTTTTAAAAGTGTCACGCAAACTTCGACGAAGAATATTGACGTAGCTGAAAATCAATCAAGAATTACAATTGAGATTATAATTGGGGAGAAAAGATTTCATTTTGTTGTTAATGAGCACATTGTATAATCTAAGAGCGTATACAACTCAGTAACAGACAAAGTTTCTGAGACACAAGCTAAATAAAAACCTGTAGTAATATGCTGTAACTCTTTCAAAGTTAAAGTTCAGACAGAGACTGTAAAGATACGTTAAGATACAGGATAAGAAAGTTGAGCTATCCATGTGAAAACAATGACTCCCAACTTTTGAAAAGAACGACAAACGCAAACTAATTTTAAAACTTTCCACGATATTCAAACGTTTTTTTCATAAGACAAAAGTACGAAGGTCACCAAATGTTCGAATTAACATATGCACCAATGAATAGAAAGTTTTTGATTACTTTGGGGAGACCGAAAGAAACCAATTTCTGTTGGACTATTCAAATTAACGAATAATCTCACACTCAATCAGACCGCAGCTTCATTCAGGATTTCGCTGGCAAAGAGAATTCCTCCTTTCGGGCAAATTCACTCGGGAAGCTCCGTCCAGAATCAATTAATCCACATGAAATTGTCCTCACAGACAAAGTGAGATTCTCAGGAGACTCAGGGAAAACAATTGAGGTAATTTATTTCAAGAAAAAAAATTGTCTGAATTTCCGTAGATCTTCTCATCTTTTTCCAGATAATGAAGCTTTTAATTCGTTCTAATGAGATTTGCAGGAAAACTTCCACAAGTAGTTAACATTTTGCGAACAAAGAAACCGTGTTGATTTCAATAATTTGATATAATTATCATATTCTTATGGTTAGAATATTACAGGAAGCTCTCATTAATCTTATGGAAAACTTATGGACATATACCACAGTCGAATTATCACAATCAGATTTTTAGCAGTTCAGATTAATCATTCATTCGAAATACACGATATTCAAAAATTATGAGAATGATTCACTAAGAGTCTACTATCTCTCATCGATATTTTTCATGATAAAATAACATATTTCTCTAACCAAAAAAATCCTGTATGTCATAATTGAAGTATATGATTATCATAACTGAAGTATTGAATTAACTTAATTTCACCGCAGGCTATCGTCGTAGCGAAAAAAATGTAATTATGTTTATTTTAGGCAACAAAATGAAATATGTGAAAATTCAAGCATTTTTAATATTGTATCTATCATGTTTTCATCGCTATTCTTTACTTTGCGTATTTATTCGAATAAATTATCATGGAGAAATATTTCTTCTACTCCTCGAATTAATCATAAGACATGCAGAGTGTATGTACATGATGCAACATGAACTTGTTGCACCATCATAAAACTCGTTCAACGTCAAAAATTAAAAGCCAAACAATAATAATTTCGAAATTTTCGAACTATTTTATTGCATCTTGTGAAAACTTGTATTTTTCACTCTTTTATTGATAGGTCGTAAAAGTAGTGTATAAAACTCTCATTCGATGATTATTATGGATTTCGCCGTCGTTAAGAGCCTCCATTTCGTGTCGAAATTCTCAAACTCTTGTCTTGATAGCTGTCATCGAATAGTCGTTGCATAATATATTAATTAGCTTTATAATATTCACGGTAAAAGTACTGATCTAACAGAGAAGGGTTAGTTGTATATAAGGGCCTTCAAGGGATGGCCCTAAACGTTAGTGGATAAACAACTACAAAAAGGCAAAATTAGTAGGTACGATATCATTTTTTGGGACTGAACTAACATGACTACAATACCCTATCAGATTAATTTCTCGAAGGGTCTCTATTGGTGGTAGTTGAAGAAAATATTTATTTCAACTCCTGGTAAACCCAAAAGACGTTGGTGTGAACTATTAGTCAATTACTGCATCTGACGATCACCAAGCGGAGGTTCTACAGGTGTAGAACTGTACCAATGTAGACTCTTCTACCAATGTAGACAAAGTACAGTTTGAATGAATATTTTACACCTCTTGATTCACGGTTTTGTTGAAATACAAGAGTCTAAATACAAGAATAGGAAACAATGCCGTTTCAGGATTTTAGACTAAGGTGAAAAGACATCGTCCAGAAAAACATTGTTTTTTTTTTGTTATTCTTGACGAAAATGCAATTTTTCCAATAAAAGTTACGTCGTATTCTTGTTTTATAGTAATCAAACCATTGATAGTTAGGAATATCATCTATTTACGCATTTTTATGTGAGAACTCTTCAACGGCGATTTTCACCTTTTCTAAACAAAACTGTACAGTTGTCACATATCGTTATTTGACACTAATTCAGGATTATCCGGTACCACGGTTCTTGATGATCAATCAAGTCAATAATCAACCAAGTTTCTATTTAATATTTAAATATTACTCAAGTTTTTCAGTGTTTGCGGAAGGTTGCATATTTATGGGGTATATGAAGTTTTAAGATTTGAGGTTATCTATAGGTGTTTTTCTTCTTGAAAAAATGCAATTTCAAACAATAAACTTCTCGAGTATTTGCTTTCACGTTGACAAAGACGAAGCGCCATCTCTTGAATGTTTGTGAACTTTTATTATGGCGATAATCTGACACCTAGTGGTTCCTCAAAATTTTGTTAGATGGCGCTATATATTTTCCGATTGGAATAATACGTTCAATTCACAAATTACGAGAATTTGAAAGAGACGTCACATAATTTCCGATTAGTTTCTAAGTTTATGTAACTAACTAATTCATTTTAAATATACCGGCATACAGGTTAAAATTTATTTACGGTAAGCCTTTTGTTGTTCAAATTATTTCATTCTAATAGGTGAAGTTATACCACTAAAGTATTGATACTTTAACTCGATTCAGTATCTGTTTTAAAGTGTGGGTATTTAATGAAAAGTTCAATTCAATATCGGAAAAAATGTATTGGGTGAGTTGTAGTTCTACTATTTATCAGTATCTTCAGTTTTCACTTCTAATTTGTCTAAAAAAACTTCGTATAGTGAACCGTTACTGTCACAAGTATTTTCGGATGATACTTACTCGATACTACGCGATAGTACGGGAATAGCGATACAAAAAATATTTTTTTGGAATGAAATTATCGAGTAAGTACTCGTATTTATTTCTATTCTGTACTTTACCCCTGTTTTACCATGAGCTTCCATTTATTTAATATATTTCACTCCACAACTCAATATATATATATATATATATATATATATATATATATATATATATATATATATATATATATATATATATATATATCTATATATATATATATATATTTATATATATATATATATATATATATATATATATATATATATATATATATATATATATAAGAGGAATCAACTACAAGAAAAGGAATTCTGTATTTCTCGTGCTATATTATCGCACTTGTAAATATTCGATATAAAGAGTATACTATATCTTTCTCTCGAAATTTTTTTGACAAATTATTCAAGAAAACATTATAGCAGAACTGGCTATTTGAAACATGAACAAAGTGTTGTCTCCATTATCATTCTAGGGATAAATCTTATAGAATATTGAAATCGATGCGTTTATTTATTGGAAGCGTAAGACAGTTAACTGTTTCGTACTACACGATACTTATCAGTTACGCCACGTCCAACGAATGAAAGGCAACGACTTCAATCCTCAAATACCCTCCTATCGATCATAATACAGAAATATACTGTTAAGTCGTATGCATATATGATGCAGAGATAAATTTACATCTTAAATCGTAGGAATTAATGAATATGAATATAGCACATGAATACATCAAACATTGAGAGTTTTACACGTTCGTATCAATTAAGAAACCACATTTAAAAGTTTTTGAACTTGACTGGGATTCGAACCCAGGTCTTCAGGTTTACGCCCCACTGCTATTGTATATATTGAAAGCCGAAACAATTTCTTGTATCGATTAAATCCGGCAGAGTGGTTCAGCTTTCTTTCTTCAGAACATGAAAAATTGCGAGACCCGGTCGATTAATACGAATTCGAAGGATCATTACTCCCTCAGGGATTGAAATACCATCACGTGGACTACTGTTTTTTGAGCCTCGAAATAGAAGTTAACTGAAACATTCGAACTTACTCAAGAAGAAATACGAGGGTGGCATATTTTTGCTGAGGGGCGTCCCTAGAAATTCGAAAATCTGATTTGCATTTCGTTTGAGAAATTATTCTTTTTTTAAATGGAAAATTCGGGAGTTGTAACAGTTGAATATACTTCTTATTCATTTAATACGCAAATATGTTTTAAAATTCTTTTTCTCACTGCCTATGCATTTTCTAACATGATTGCTACAATATCAATCAATATAAAATATCCCTCTGTTGAGTACTTTGAAAATATTGAATAAAACATAAGTAGTAATATTTCAAAAAATTCATATTATTTCCCTAATTTTCAATTCTACACGGCAGATCGCGAACAAGATTTGTGAAGGTATAAAAGTTTTTTATTTGTGTTATCACAAATTCGCTCTTGATAAGTACTGGCTCTCTCTTCATTCAAGTGTATCAAACGGTGAAGATTCTAGGTAATGTATTTGTATTCAATTGAAGTATCGACTTGAGAAGCCCTGACTGATTATTCCTATTAAAATAATTAAAACCCTCATTGAGGTGAGTATCTATATGTTCTTATTTTCATTGTTTCCACTTTTTCATAATTACAGTTACTTAAATCATTGTAATTGTAGGGTTTTTTTATACCGACGACGGATTCAAATCGAACATGAATATCTGGTACACCAATGAGATCCTGATTGCCCGGTTTGCTATTTCGGATAGCGATAATATTTAGTTGACCATTTTTTTGTATGATCTGATTACTTGTGAAGATGTTTCTTATGATGCCTTGCCTGTAAAACAATGTATTTGTTTTCATGGTATCCGAGTGAAAGAGAAATAAACTGTTGGAGATAAATGTACCAATTACGGCCAGTTACACTGTTTACTAACCTCTATTGACTAACCACTAGATTTAATATAATTGACGAAGATAATTTTTTTTGCTTTATTATCTGGAAGGATTCTTCTTTCGAAAGAGGAAAATATTGATATTGTTTTCTTGATTTTACAACGTTAAATAAACTAAATTCGAAAACATAAAATCAAGTGGCGCTCAACTTATAAGTAACTACATTTTAGGTCTATTAACTCACCACCTATTTATAGCTCTCCGGAGAAAAGCACCGTTACCATGTGAAAAGAACAAGTCACAAAGTTGAGGCGCATTTTTACTCTACAAACGAATCAGCTGATATTGCAGGCGGTATATTGATATTATGAATAAGATGAATGCTTTTCACAAACCTCTCGTAGAGTATATTAATATATTTCAAAACACAGCAAAATTCAAAAATAATCGTTTACCCTTAAATTCAATCTGATGATGAATAAAACAAATTTTGTGGAATTTAGTAAGATGTAATATATGGAAATATATATTTATACTTATCGTTAACATAGTTGATGAACAAATTATTCCACTCTTGGTGATGATTTTACTCGAAGTATTGATAACCCCAATTCCTTCAGCTAAATAGTTATATTTATATTTCTACTTCTCTAAAAACACTATTACTTGAAAAAGTTGAAAAAGTTTCAAAACTTGAAAAATATAACTATATTCATCAAAAGTCTCACCTCATTACTGCAATATTTTGGGTTTTTATTTATCACTTCAGAACATCACTTCAAACGAATATTTCTGCTGTCTTCAGAATTAATTTCGTGAAAGAAAAAGAAATTGATCAAAATATATGTTCGGTGCAATTGTACTTGAAGTAATATACAAACAAATGAAAGTCTCCCCATTACTAATGTAAAACAGTTAACAGCTTTCTCGATGTATACTAGCAATATATTTAGTAAACTGGGAAAGAAGCATTTACCTCGAAACAGTAAAATACACAAAAAACTTCACTAATCGTTTTGTATGTAGATATGAGACATAAACTTTTGCGGTAAAACTTTGGACTGACGATGGAGTGTGCTCAACAAAAATTTATCACTACTGAAGCAGTATCACGGCATGAAGCCACAAAAATGAGCTTGGAAATATTTTATTGTGGCATGTCAGTGGATATTATTACAAGTTCGAAATCTATGAAGGGCGTGGGAACAGTGGAAAGGCGGAAAGTAATTCACACGCACATATATATATATATATATATATATATATATATATATATATATATATATATATATATATATATATATATATATATTCTATATAGTATATACTATAATAAATAAGTCGTCATAGTCATTTATAATATTTTTATTCATCTTAAATTGAAATCAATGTATCTAATGTATAAACAATTGTTTATTAAACACTTTCCATGATTTTCACAATAAAATGTTACTAATGTATTATATATTTATTTCACTTTCGAGTTATTCAAACTTGATTCATTAAAATTGTGTTGATATAACAGTGCTGTATATTCGATGTGCGTTTGCTCTAGGTTCATGCGACACAGCTATGTTCAAATTAAAGAAAGATAGGTGAAAGAGATAAAGAGACACAGCATGCACGCGGAAGATGTTAGCGAGAACACATTCCGATGACATGACCTGACCACATTCCAATCACTCATTTCTCGACGCGACCCCCCTCGCTCTGACCTAAAGTAAGGAACTAACGTTCCAATAAAATGATGAACTATATTTGAATACAAGAAGAGTGTAATCCTGGATATTATTCGGATGTAGATGTTGACCTCTCAATTTCTACACTCATTGCCGGGTTTTCATAAACCTGGCAATGGGTGTAGAAATATTAAATAGAAAACAACGATGATTAGATTAACTCTCAGATTTCTCCTGAAAAGTATTGAACGTATCGGTCATTCTTCTTTAAGAAAATAAGTGATATTCACCAAATTTAATATTTTCGAAGTATTGGACCCAATAATGTGAAATATTCATTGCAAAAGATACAAATTTAATTCAAGCAATCGAGGTAACGGACGCTCACTACCTCACTATCAATTAGAAGAGATGAAAATCCCAAGAAACCCATACGAAGTTCTGCTTCATTAAAAGCATCAGCTAGGTCCTGGCGAGTACACGGGTGGTTGACTCCTTTATGTTGTCGTTCTCTGCTTCGGATTTATGAGCTCGTAAATTAATTTGCTCCCTGAGAATGAACCGTTAGCTGATTTTTTCGTGTTCGTTTTGAAATCTGGATGTTGAGATTGCTTTCATCGACGAGTAGGATTCTAACGATTATTATCCATTTTCAAGATAGATGCGGATGGTCTAATTATAAGTTTTTGAAAGTTAGAAAGTAGCAGTTCCTATTCGAGTGCTACTTTCTCAAAACAGAAAAGGCAACAGTCTTGTACATCGTGTAAAGTGTTGTATCATATTACACCATACTAGTTTGAAGCGAATATGTTTACCACCAAATGAAATTAGGAAAATTAGTTTCGGTTTTGAATTTAGTTTTGATTTTAATAACAAATTTGAAAACAAATTTGGAAACGAATTGAATAGAAAAAAAATTAACAAAAATTTATTGATCGGTTTTGAATCGTCAACACTCATATACTCTCTCAACAGAATGTCCTAGCCAAATGATTCATCTACAAGTTTGAACAACTTAAACTTGGCTACGCTTTTATGATACTTAAAATGTATATATATATGCCAACCGCTACTTGATTATTCGGGTTTTACAACTAATTTTGAAAATAATTTGAAAGTAGCACGATATAGACAGTTTCCTGACATTTTTATTTGCAATACTTCGATATTTCGATTGAGATGTCAGTATTGACTATGTATGAAAGATTTCGTGAATCTGCGAATAAGCTATCTATTTGCCCGCATAGGTTTGATATGGAGCGATTAGGCAGGTAACAATTCTTACGCATTACAATGTTCTGGGGCATTTGAAAGAAATGTCTACAACACCTCTACGTACTCTCCCTAATGTTGTCAGGAGGGAGAATCTAGAATTCTAGTGCGAGTTTACACGTCTTCCTCTTCGAAAGAGGAAGCTCACGTGTTTAGTTCACGAACTGATGTTCCCTTCATTCTGAAGATAGAACCTGGAGGTTCTATCGCTTCTTGATTGAACGAATAAATATCAACTGATGATTCATAACAATGATAAAACAATTTTACGGTATTTTTATTCAACAGGTTCGATAATTTTTCCAAGCGCACTCAATATTCACTCTCGAAAGTTATATGGATTCGTTCTCGTTGACATTTGTGCAGACAGCTTGCCCGTTTGAGATAGATATATTTTTAATATTTTCAGCAACAAGAGGCTAATTTCAGAGTAAAAAGCTTTATTTTTGTTGTATTTTTGAAATATATCACAAATTTGTCAAAACTAATGAATAATTGAATTTTACATATTACTACCGATGTCAAAGCGACAATTTTATTCAAAAAAAAATCAACTGGGCTTTTCTGCCTCTTCAGTATTCAGAGGAACATTTCTGTATATTGATTTATTTTAATTATTTTTCATTTTCCTCATTTATTTTATTGATGGATTCAATGATTATTTATATATTCAAAAAAATATTATAAGTTTGACATTTTGATGTGTATAGTAATTTGTGACACACAACGAAACAACATCTATCTGAAGAAGCCAACATTGATTGTCGAAACGTAAAGAAATCTGTATATTAAAAGTAAAAATATAAGTATACCACCAATTGTCTACATACTTAATAACCCAAGAAAGTCAGTCAAAAAAATATATGTATATATATATATATATATATATATATATATAATGAAAAATTAATGTTTCAAAGGCTGTTGGCAAAATTATCGTTCACAGCATATTGTGATTGGTGTCTGAAAGAGTTGGTAACCTGACGAAACGCGTAACGTTATATTCAATAAAGATGTAAATCTAATGCACGTGTTAGAATTATCCTATAGTTGGTTTAAAAATGTATTTACTTTGAAGTTATTTTCACTTTTTTCAATAACTTGTATTGAACTCTTGACTAGCAGCGCGAAACACAAACTTGGTATGAAAAACTGTATTGATTAATAGAGTCCTGCTACAGTTGAGCTACTAATATATATTACTATTAGTGTCTCATAAATTGATAACATATAACAAGCATATCAAACAATTTTTGTGCAAATCAGCTCAATGTTCTTACTTATATTCAAAGTGAAAAAATGTTATACGAATGAAATTCGTTATAATATACATATATTCCAGCAGTTTTTCACAATTGTCCTTTCAACGATGTAATTTTATATGCGATTCATAAACTTCGGAATCAGTCTGTTCGAAAATATCACCAATAGAACCCAATCCTAAATAAATAAATGTCTTAGATATTTTCTGGCGCTGAATGCCGGTCCGATAAAAGCATTGGTAGGATCTTATATATTTCTGAATTTTTCGAGTTTTCTACGGCCGAGGAAAATATGCGAACACTCTTAGAAGGGTCATTCTGCTCGACAATGCAATAAAATTTCCCCAAGTCCACCCTTTTGCTCATTTTCCTTCGTTCTATTCCTATTCTATTTTTATCGGGACCTCAATAATTTCAGATATGTTTTCAAAGGAAGCAGTCGTAGAAACGCTGCACATCGCTTTCTTTGAATGGATTTCTACAGAATTTATCTGCTTATTTCTTTATATACCATTGAACTCGTTGAATCCTAGCACGAAAGGTGAAAGAATAAACATTTCCGAAATAGATTGTGCTGTGAGATTGTGTTATTGTTGAGTGAGTAACATTTAAGTACTATTAAGGGTGACATTTATTACAGAACAGCGGAATATAAGCAATAAAATCCGGGAAAAATTTGCACATATTGCCTTGTTTGCATGACGAATATGCAGTTGTAGTTATGATTAAGATGCATACAATACTAGCATGCAATATTTCTCAATATGCATTAGAAAAATTGGGAACAGAAACACATTGAATTCTGAAAAAGATGTTTACTTCAAGAGAAATATAAAAAACAAAGAAAAATCAACAATTTTGCAAAACACATCGCCAATTTTTCATGTTACTATGCTATTCGAATTAATTGGGACAAAGGATAAAAAACAATGTTTTCGTGAAATCTCACCTCTTAATGAGGTAAATACATACAAAAGAACGTAAATTCTTTCTATTAATATGAAGTATGTCCTCCTTTCGCAGAAATAACTTCTTGAACTCGTCTAGGCATCGATTCCACTAGCGTAGCGCAGATTTTCTTCAATTCGTCATCATGAAACCACACCTGAATTGCACTCATAATATTTTTTTTTTGTAGTGCGTTATTGCGAGTCGTTTCCTTAAAATATTCCGATAATTGTCAATGGGATTGAGATCAGGTGAATTCCCCGGCCAATCGAGTACTTTTATTTTATTCTCACACATAAAGGTCTGCATCTGCGCACCAGGGACAACCCTGGTGAGCAATATTTCCATATATTACAATGAATTCATCATCTAATCGTCCAGTGCCATTGGTTGTGAAAAAACTCCAAAACATTTGTTTCGAAGGATGTTTTACTGTTTGCTGGATGTGATCAGGCCGCAAAGTTTCCCCTTCACTTCGTCTAACAACACTTGATTTGTACCCTTGAACAAACAAGTGTGTCTCATCACTAAAAACCACCCTTTTCCAGTCGTCCACTGTCCACTCACGGTACTTTTTGGCCCATGCCAAACGTTTCTTCATCATTTTCTGGGTGAGCAGTTGCTTTCTTCTTGGTCTTATTGTCGTCGACTTGCTACAGCAGTCGTTTTCGCACAGTTGAGGTGCTCACCTTCACACCAGAAAGCATAAAATCCCTTCGAAGATCAGTGCTTGTCTTTCTCAGATTAATTTTGCTAGTTCTTATCAACAATTTGTCTGTTTTTGGAGTAGTTTTGCGTTTGCGGTTTGGTTTCCTGTTCTTTTTGGAGACGATGAGCCACTTTCTTCGAATTGTTTTTAAAATTCTCGAAACGCTGGACTTTCCCACATCAACAGCTTCACCTACACCTCTTACAGTCACTGATGGGTGTTCATTAAGCGCGATAATTTTGGAACGCTTCCTCGGACTGATATCCATCTTTGGACAAGACAATACATCACGTATCAAAATTGAAACCACCAACTGTCGCAACGGTAGGCTCACAATTGAATTGCTGGCGAAGTAAAACCGGTCAGAATGTAAATGATGGTCAGGGCCGAACCCTCACGTCACCTCAGGTAGTATACAAGCAGGTGTGAGGGTGTTTCGACTTTTCTCCACATTTTGAATTGCTTTTTTCAAACTTGGCTGAACTGGCTGAGTTTTCATTCTTCATAACTTCAATTTATGCAGCATTCTTTCAGAACACTGATAAATTCGGAATTACTTTTCATAGACATCAATACTTGCACGACCTTCACAGAAAATCTTTTCTACCCTAATCAAAACCTGCGAAATTTTCTATTCGTAAGACGTTTTCGCCATATTGAAATTTTGAACAGAACAATATACCTGAAAAATCCAGCAATTATTCTTTTTCAATTACAATGTTCTTAGTGATTTATACCTAAAACTCTGTTCAAATAATACTTATCAGATTGAATGATCTTAGTGATTTTTACTTCATAATAATACCAAGAATTTGAAGGATGTTCATAAATGATAATTTGGGGAAAAATTTTGGGAACCCATTTTGTTATAAAATTAACAATTCAATTTTTTATAACACAATTCGTCAATTACAAACTTCAAGAACAGCGACGAATATAAAAATATTGAAAAGAAAACAATGTCAAAGAGAAATAACACAGCTATGATATAAAATCTGATTTCTTATTAACCAACATCAACAGACTGAATTTTAATAAAAAGTTCCCTGAAGAAATGCAAAATTATTTCCAAAGTAAGATCTTTCTTACTGACTGTGTTTTATTTCCTTGTAATTAAAGCAAGGAAAATCGAATAAACTAGGCCAAAGTCGATAAAACTGTATCAAAAATCGGAACCACAATGCTTCAATATGGAAGTCGCAGAGAGAGAATTATATATCATAATTCAATATCACGTACATGACAGAAGGAACTGTTGAAAAAACGAATAGGCTGAGGAAAGATTTACTACTCTAAATTCAAAATTGGATCAACGAATTGAAACAAACGACAGTTTAATCAAAAGGCTTGATTTTCTATTCAATTTGAACCTCGGAAATTTCAGGATGCTTCTATTTAAACCACTACGCGGTCAACTTATGTAAATCCTCCTTTGATAATATTTTGTAAGTTAAATTCACGTAGGTGGATGACTGAGAATAACATAATTCTGGATAACTCCATTTCGTTGAGAAAATTGTATGTTTTCGGGTAGATAGCGATTGTTTTGTTTCACGCCGTAGACGTCTGCAAGTTCTTCGAGAAAACAAAGGGTGTTGAAGTTCGATATCCATCCATTCATTTTTCATAAAAGAAAAGCAAACATCAATAGAAATGGCGGAACGCATACACATCGATTGCTCTCAAAGGGCCAACAGGACCAAAGTGGCAAAACAACTCGAAATTGACATTTGATGTTGCTGGCAATTAGCGAAATTCGACTTTAGATAACTCGTCGAAGAGGAGGAAAGGAATTTTGACTTTCAAAATCTTAATAAAACAATTCAATAACCGAGTTCAGATAGCAAAGTGAGCCGATCTAGTCGATAGAAAATTCGGATATGTTATCCAAATAATAGACTTTCGAACATACAGGGAAGATGCAGCAAACGTCCAACGAAGCGTTTATCCAGTGGTGGAGCATAGAAAATTCAGATAATATAATAATTGTTATTAAAAAAGTGATAGGAAATTTTAATCCTAAAAACAGCTAATATATCTAGGTCACAAAAAAGTGAAAATAGAAACGCTTTTATATGATCGAAAAGACGAATAAACCTCCATAGCTTTCAAGATTCCTACTCATGAAACATTTGTGCGAGTACGTGAGGCTTTGTGGACATTTCATTCGAACAACACAAAAATCTGTCTACAATGTGTAAGAATGGTGTCATGCCTAATCGCTCCAGATCACGCACCGACGGGCAAAAGGATAGCTAGTTTTAAGATTTACGAATCATTGATACTAGTAAACACTGAGACTCTCAATCGAAATATTTTTTTTTTTTTTGGAAACCATGTATATCTTCAAATTATCAATCGATTGGGCCTATACTTGATGAAAATCTAAATACATAATTTAAATAACAATTTACAACATAATTTAAGAAACAATATTGTCATGTTTTGAATTAATTATAGCGAAAATCTGAAAACTACTCAGTTTTATTCAAATTATCTTCAAATTATTGTACTTATTCAAATTATGTTGTTAAATTTTTAATATTAGCTCAATCGATTAGTGATTAGAAACATTTTGACTGTCATTATTCTGTTTATTTTAAAATGTGTACGTTTTGTTGCTAATAATAGAGATCTACCTGAACATTCTGTGTTAAATCACAAATATTTTATCAGAAATTGGATGAATTTGGTATCGGAAAGATATAATTCCGGATAAATTCAGAAAAATGCCGTATGTTCAGTTGAAAAGGTATACAATTCCATACCAGTACATTTAAGAGACTCACCTAAGAATAAACTGACATTTGTTCTTAAACGTATTTCGCATGAGAGATCATTCCACTCAATGAAAGAGTCTTTTACATGTGACAAAGCCTCAATAGTTATTTGAGCAACAATAAATTTTAAAATTCATTTCAAATGATGTACATATTATATTAAATAGTGTTACTTAATTATATTGTTTAAACATTGCTTTATTTGCATATTTTTATTGACTGAGATTGAATTCTCGCTTAACTCTTGGTGAAACATCATTAAATATTAAATTAAATTAAGCACTGGGCTTAATGTTTCACGATTATATTTAACAATATAAATTCGTCAAAATGTTTCGAGCGTGAGCTCATCTTCAAGACTAAACAGAAAAAAGGTTTGGTCTTGAAGATGAGCTCACACTCGAAACATGTTGACTATTTGATATTGTTAAATATAATCGTGAAACATTAAGCCAAGTATTGAATTTAATTTAATAATGTATTTTTTTAATTAAGAGTTTTTTGAACTTGTCAGTACTGTAATTATTTAATTTAATGTAATTATTGTGAATATTTATATGTACTATGGGTTCATGCCCACTTCGGCTTGAAGCATTGTAACTCCGTTAAATCACTGGAGTCAATAAATATATCTATGTATCTAAAAAGAAAAAAACTGTTGAAGGACACTTTTGTTAAAAACAACAATCATTTTGGCCCTTTTGCAAATTCTTCTGTTCTTTAATCAGATAGGAAAAGAATCAGCATTAACTTCTGTTACGGTTTTCTAGAAATGTGGTGCCGTCATATAGCGAACGTGAATTAACGGCGTTGCACAGCGTTGATAATGATAGGAAATGGTTGTGATGACCGCTGTCAAGGTAAAATGCAATATATTTTTTTTCAATTCAGTGATCCTACAGTTTAACGCCAGTTCCGAACGGTCATTGGGCTTTATTACAATTATATTATCAATGTACATTACCCAGCATATGTAATTCATTATATTACTTGAATCATGACAAACACAAACACCCAGGCCTTCAGCGGGGCTCGAACCCGAGTTCTACCGCACCATATTAGGGTGTTCTACGACTAAGCTATGGAGACCGGCGAACTGAGATGATGTGACATATGTGAACAGTTTTTGTCACGCCAAATGTACCCCCGCTTTGTCGTACCTCATTTCAAGGAAACAGTAACTGATTTAGTAGTTGAATTTTCATTTAGATATTCATTATGTTTATCAAATTATATTGAAAAATAAAAAGACAACTCATAATTCAAAACATATTCACTAAAGTATCATCAGAAATTACCAAATCACAGAGAAAAGCACCAAATTGTGACTTCCTTATCAATTTTCATTACAACAGAAATGTATTGAAAAAAGAGAAATAATTATAGATGACATTATATGAATATAGTGATCATATAACGTGCAATATTAATCATTGAAATTTTATTACTCAATTGTCAAAATTATACTGAATACGGCACTGGAGTTTACTTGCTAGACTCGTCGTCGTCGTCTCAATTCCAACAAAACAGATAGCATTAGGTTTCATTCCGGCCAAATCCGATATATCTTTCAGTTAAAACCGGATTTGTTCCCATATATCATCCGTTACACGTGAAAACTTTGGTAATTAGTAGGGTGGTACGATATTCCGGAATGAAACGAATAATGCCGTGTTGGCAGCTCTAAATTCCTCTCGGAGAATAATCGATGAGTCTCAAAAGTCAACTTGTGAAGAAATAATAATAAACTAACATGAACGCTTATTCCTAAAGGATTTATATTCACTGCAAAGGAAAGATTTCTAATTTTCACGATGAGAGATAAGTCAGTAATTGTATACTCAAAATGAAATTAATGGATGAATTATTGATTTTTTGTAGTTTTGAATGAATTTTCTTTCAACTACATTCATTGCGGGGTCTTAAAACCACCGAAAATCCATACTGAAACATCAGTTTCGACTACTACGTCGTTATCCCTATATAGTTAGTTACTTTTAAAGAAATAATGCATTGTTTGAATTAAAGGCACTGTTGAATAATGAGTTTTCAGCACTAAAATCAAGAGCACTGCCTATACTATCCCAATTTTTCACATTCTATTCTAATTATTCAGTTCAGTCTCCAGAATGTCATTGAGTCTCGTGTCCGTTTATGAAAGAAGAAAAGTTCATAAAATTTTATTCTCTACAATATTCTTTATCCAGTCTCGGGTTTGCTAGGTAATATTCTGCTCAATAGGTTTCAACATTGGTTCTTCAAATCATCCCTATGTGTGCGAGTTATATGCGTAATATGACCTAAAACGCAGAACACCAATACACTACACTATTCGGAATAATATTACTCTGAGGTGATATGTGATGTTTAGATTTATCGCGTAATGCGTAATGTAGCATCACACCACAAGGTGATATTACCAGCATTACTTACGCCATATCTTGGTCAGGCCGAAACCTTTTCACCCCAACCTTGTATATATATATATATATATATATATATATATATATATATATATATATATATATATATATATATATATATTTTTAGCAATATCAGGCTATTTTCAATGTTGAAATTTTATTTTCGTTGACGTTTCGTTGTATATCACACCTTTGACAACGTCAACGAAAATAAAGTTTTTAATATTGAAAATTGCCTGTTATTGCTGAAAAAATTAAAAATATACTATCTTAGCCAGGCAAAAAATTAATTTCAAAAAATGTATATATTTTATATATATATGTATATATATATATATATATATATATATATATTCAAATACATATACATTATATACATAAATATACATTCGTCGACGTGCTTCTCAGTATTTGCAGCATCACATCCAAACAACGTCCTTTCCTATTATTCCCATTTGTTGACTTTGATTTCGGCAGAATCCGAGCGTGCCGGGATAGAGTTATTTATATTTGCGATCCGATCGGATTTATCCGCACTGTTTTTCAAACAATGAGAAGGATATTGATGGTGCTTTGTGTCGGAAGTGGAAATCGAACGGCAGAATAGCGATAAAAAAAATTATGGGGCGTGGAATCGGACGCAGCTGAAGTTGTGTTGGCCACATGTGTCTCGTTAGAGGGCATATTTGTTGTGAATCAATAAGGGTTGATATTTATGAAGGAGATATTCACGGGTTTTATTGCTCATTTCGGAGTTTTCACGTAATTTCCACCACTGAAGACATTACAAATTTCAACAGCTTACTTATCGAATTGAATAATGTGTGGGGTTATCAAAATATTCTTCGATTTCATTCAATCCAACGAATTCAATTAAAAATGAAGAAATGAAAAATGAAGAATAAAATAAGTTCAACAAATATTCTATGAAACGTTCAGTTCGAAAGAAACTTAATAGAAAAATAGACATATTGAATTCATGGGATAAAGAGAAGACTGAATTATTATGGCATATTTATTTCGTATTCTCTCGTTTGTATTGGAAAATTACTGAGAATATTTTACACGAAGGAAATGACATATCGAATGACAGAATGAAAACATAAAAACGATCTCAAAGTATGGGAAAAATGTTTATTACTATCAGCAAAAATAAATATTACACCTACCTGAGAAATTTCACATGTGAAAAGTAAATTTAAGTGATATTTTATTTTTTTGAATTATTGAAGTGAATACAATTACAGTATGAACACGTTAGAAACTATTATATCAATTATCAAGGTAATCAGAAAGGAAAATAATGATCGGAGAACCGAAATGTCGGTTCCAGTATTGCCGCTACTTATATACATTTCATATAATAATTGAATTGTCAATTATAAACACTCATTGTCAATTTAGGTGCCGCTTTAAATTAATATTTTTGCATGACTTTTCAATTTGTTTTCTATTTTTCATAAATTCAACAGACTATATATATATATATATATATATATATATATATATATATATATATATATATATATATATATATATATATATAAAGAATATAATAGGTAATAATTTTAGGACAATTAGGTCCTATCAATCAACACTTATTCTGTCTTAACAACCTATCCCTCACTTTAACAATATCCCGCTGAGGAATAACCTCACTAATACAAACTATCAAAGGCATTTCATCTTCCAATGCTTCAATTATTGCAGCAGCAGCACCTGCTGATACATATATAACAGTGGCATCTGAATCAGTTGCTTTTCTGGACTAAAAGTTCAAAGTAAACATTTTTATACCTAAAAATATTTATCTCAAATGAACCTCTTCCACGGAGTTGAAAACTGGTGAATCCAAGTGAGTTTTTCCTCGTTTTCCAGGTGATACTTCACCAAGCATTGTTATACCATATTCAATAGCTTGTTTGCTGTGGTAAGTACGTTGTTTTTTCGTGAAATCCTGACAAATTACTCTTGTTTTGGCAGTCAACTTGAAGTTCCATCTTGTAGATTCATAACTATGTTCGAGTTTATAATTATTGAAATAATTCGAATATTTTTCACAATTCATATGTATGTATGTATGTTATATCTCAATATAAGTCCGGACCCTCCGCCATTCTATACGAGATCAAGAATTCCTCAATACTTCCATACAACTTCAACTTTGTCTAACCAATGTTATTTTATTTTGGGGTCGGGTCCCTCTATACATTTGCGCCAGACAACTCTATTCAGTGTGGTCTGAATAGTCCACTTTCTTCTTGTCGATACTTCAATAAAACAATAATATAACAATATTCCTAAACTGAAGTTTATGAGATACCATTGAATTTTCATATTCTGCTGAATTTATATATTTTTCACCCAAAAGTAAAGTTTCGTTAACTTATCTGAAACTTCACTACCCCAAAGAAACAAGCAGTTCAATTAATAAGATTGGGTAAAGAGTTATAACAAGTAAATAGAATTATTGTAGAATAATTTTTTGCATTGTTTGGTTGTTTCTTGGTATATTGCAATATTAGCAGGGAATGAAAAGCACATTGAATTGAAGAACACAATGGAAAATTTCTATATGCCGTATTTCAGAAAATACGTTGAAATAAAACGTTTTTTGATAGTCCAGGGTCCCTGGAGCATTTTGGGACTTGATTACTATAAAGATAATTTTCTGTGAGTAACTTCATTTTGATGAGACGCCCAAAAATTTTCTGTGCGGAACTCTGCTTAGCTTTTGATAGCAAACAGAGGTAGCCAACATGAAATGAGTTGATTTGATCATTCTGAAAATATGTAATACTACCCGAATTTATTTTTCTTGAGTTTCGAGATAATTATCTGAATTATTCGAAAAGTATTTGTCCTACAAAATCTATGGTTTCATCAGAGTTACCTTTTTTAACATGTATCTAAACGATTACTAACCAGGATTTTGTTTTTTTAGTTAGTTAAAATTTATATAATTCAAAAAATCTTTTTGTCCTACAAATTACGTGGTACGTTATTCCGGTCCTACGCAAATTGTTAATAATACTAAACCATTTTTCTCATTACTAAGTGTAGGACAAAAATATTACATGTTAGCTTAGTGTGTTCTCTGCCCAAATAAAACTATGTCCTACAAGAAAGCAAGTATGTATCTAGTCCGATAAGAATTGTAATTTCCCTATTTGTAACATATGATACAGTGAAAAATTTTTTTTTAAAATTGAAATAATTTTATTCTTCAAAAAATTAGATACAAAAATTAGTCTAAGATGAAAGTTTAAAATTATTAAATATTCCAGAGAAGAGTGGAGCATTTCTGAACATACTCGAACTCACCGACGCTTGATGGAGTAAACAATAAGCACGTGGACATATTTTATGATTGCTACCTCTGTTAGCTACCACCTACTATGCCTATTTTCCACCTACTTCCAAGAAATTGAGCTTTACATAAACAGTGTATTCGATATAGTAACTGACCTTGTAGCCTACACAATATCATCTCTGCAGACCTATACAAGCTCGTTTAGATGATGTTTGGAAAAGAACGCATGCGTCATTTTTACTGTAGGGAAACTTATTGAAATCTTCTTTCCAGAAATTCGAGGGTGCATTTAAAATCACAGATTTCAGGAATTGAAGTTCAGAGAATATAATAGTATTCCTCCACATCATAAGAAATCAATTGATCTCAAGTTTGAAAATCAAACATTCAATTATAATAAGCTCTTTATTCTCAACAGGTATAACACCCAATTACAAAAATAATCACAATGATGAATACAACTAAATAATTCGAAATGAAAAGCATATAACAATGAGCTCAATCTTATCTAAAAAGAAGTAACTAATAACTACATTATAGAATTCGATGAAATTTTATAAATATTACACTAATTCTAAATCAATTCATTTCAGTCAATTTTCTTTGTTCACATAACTCCTGATAATACATTCTATAGAGTCAAAGTAAATGTCAAAATTATTGGCAACTCTATTGAATGTAGACTCCATAAACCAAATGGGGGATTGTATTAGGGAGTTGGTCCTCGAAATCTCTAGGTGGAATGATTCTATGATACGAGAATTTTGCCTAGAAACACGAAACTTCAAAGCGAACAAGAGAGAGGACAATCAATTTCTCTTCTGCTCTGCAATGAGATTAAACTGAATCGACTAAATAATTCGTTATGATTGGCACCTCTTTGTGGATAAACTTTATCCTCCCTCCAAACTAAGAATTTCGAAAACCTTCTCTGAATAGCCTCAAGATGGAGTTGTGACAAGTGTAAATAGAATGCCAGGTCATGCTGCCATGCTCCAACTTGCTACGGATTTGGGCATTAAATAGTCCTATGCAATGTTGAGGAATTATTAAAATATTTGCCATTACGTATAACGAATCCATATATTTCCGCAGAAGATGAAATAAGTTGGGTCAATTATAAACTAACTTAATAGTGTTCATAAAAATCTGATATTACCAAATATCCATTCATTATGCAGACACGCCATTTCGCCAACAATAAAGATAGCTGAAATGGGTTGGCGTGAACGTGTGCAAATCAAAATTAGATGAGCGCTTTTATGCATACTAGTCCCTCTTGACTTCATGTCCATAATGAAAAAGCATACTGCATTGTTCCAAAATGCATCACAGAGGCAAGTCTGAGGACATGGCGAACAACAAAGCATTTTATGACCGTCAGACACGTACATAGGTTACAATGAATATTTTCACGGTAGAAAGATATTTCCTTGAAACTGAGAAAATGTATTTGCAATATGTAGCCATAATGAAAACTGGAAATATATGGCGTTGAAATACGAAACAATTATTGAACAACATATTTTGAAGCTAAATATTACTCACAAAATGATGTTTTAAACTCATTATTCACATTCTAATAAGTTAAGTTCTAAATAAGTTCAATTTTTGAAATTGGGGCAACACCCTGAAACAATTTTCAAGCAACTAATATAATTTTGTGAAACGTAGATAAGAGTTTTTATTCAAAATATCAAACAATGTTTGACCAAGATATCAGCGAATATTTATTCAACTTATGACATTGTTAGTATCTCGAGATTAAGTGGTGCCTTAAAACGTGGGTTCTATTGAACGTCTAGTAATAATTCATGCATGAGATTATATATATATATATATATATATATATATATATATATATATATATATATACATATATATATATATATAGATATTTTATTTTGAAAGTTTTTAGCGTTTTGACAAAGTTGTAATATAACAACGAAACGTCAACAAAAATAAACTTTTTCATAAAAAAAAGCCTTATTGAAAAACTTTCAAAATATATATATATATATATATATATATATATATATATATATATCGATCTTATAACTTATTGATTTATTGTCAACGTACAGAAAAAGTTATAATAAATATAAATGGCAACGACTGATTTCAAAAAGCACTATTGTTTCCTAGCTGATTCGATATACGGTTAGTAATGATAAGATTTCTGAGTAAAAAATATTATAGTAGGCAGATAATCAATATTAAGTGTATACTTCAACTTTGTTTCGATAATTTTTTACGAATTTTTCAAAAGAATATATAATTATAGGACAGCTGGCTAAATAATAGCTATATATTATATCACAGCTGTCTTTGTGAAACATGAACAATGCAATGTCTCCATTATACTTCTAGGGATAATTGTTAGAGAATATTGAAATCGATGCATAAATTTATTGAAAGCGTAAGACAGTACTACGTCTTACGCTCTTTCGTACTAAGAGGTACTAATCAGTTATGCCACGTCCAATAAATGAAGGCAACGACTTCAATCGTCACATACTCTTCTATCGATCGTAAGACAGAAATATACAGTAAGTCGTATGCATATATAATGTATAGATTAATGTACAATCTCATCAAAAGCACATGAATACATCTAACATTGAAGTTTCACACGTCCTTTTCAATAGATATTACATTTTACAACTCTAGTTTTTGAACAATTTCATCTAATTTGATGAAGTAATGCCATCTAGGATGCGGTTGTAGAAACGCTCGCTGTCATTTATCAAAGTATACTGAACTCGTTACTTATAAAAATGTTTTCAAGTGCGATAATATAGCACGAGAATTAAAGAATTATTTTTCTTATAGTAGATTTATATATATATATATATATATATATATATATATATATATATTATATATGTATATATATATATATATATATATATATATATATATATATATATATATATATATATATATATAAACAAGTTTTGATGAAATTGATGAACCTTATTAATATTATATTGTTGCTATTAATTTGACGTGTTTCAGTGAGGCGTTTCTTCTATTAAAGTTTCACGAATATTTAGTCAGATTGACACTTAATAACGGTACCTATGTCAATCAATAATTAATAAACCGCGGAACTGCTACTAAAATCTACGGAATAATCTTATGTTACGAACGGTTATATAGCGGAAGATGAGATTCGGCACGATGGTACAAAACACAAACGAGAGATTTTTGTATTCGTATTAGGTATAGCATATTCTTCTTGCAAAAAGAATATTCAACTGCATATAAAATGTCTACATCTTGAACATACTTTGACATATGGACAAAATCATTAATATTAAATTAAATAAATGCAACAATAATGTCAACAGAAACATTATTGTTGCTGGCCGAGAGAGAAAGTAAAGTACTCTGCACTTTTAAAGATCAAAGCTTCGATGTACATGCGGATTAGGTAAGTGAAGAAAACAGATCAGATGAGAAGCCTTCTTAGTAACATAACGTCAAAAATTCCTTCGAACGTCAAAACTACCTAGCACTTCCTTTGAAAAGTGAGTTAGGCACTAATGGAAAGAAGGAGTCAGTTTTTTCATTCAATATCTACTTTTCGATCATGTCTTACAGTGATTAATTTAAGAAAACAAGAAATCATATATCTCATTATTTTCAATTTAATTTATTCTTATTATCACTGCTTTCATTATTAAAATTGTTAAGTAAATATATACATATTCTCGCGTTTCGTATCAAATTCCAACAAGCGATCACTCGTTATCAGAAGGGAACGAAAAATACCATTACGAACACAAACGTGATTGATATTTCCAATTTTCCGATGACCACTTGTGGTTATCGTATTCGCATGGGGTATTTGAATTGATTCAAAAATATCAGTTCATTCAGAGCGTCAATTGTAGCTCCATAATCTCTCTCGTTTGCAATATATTCCGAGCGATATTTTGTTTTTTAGTGAGCATTCAGTTATTTTTCTATATTTTGATATTTACTCCGTTTGTTGATAATCAAACATATCGCAATTCGTTATTTCATTGATAAATGCATTCGGAAATACGAAATTAAATATTGAATTTATAAATTAATAACTGAATCTATAGAAGAAAGTTTTGTTTTCCGGAAAAACAAAAAAATTTCATATTTTACAAGTCATATTTAATCCCTTACTACGTTTTATATAATGCTCATCCATATGTTCTAATCAGATTGAAAGAAATCAAATGATATAAGGGCTGAAATAGATAATTATAGAATAGTGAGTTTGAATTAGATAAATTATTATTGTTATGTTTGACAGCAAAGCGCTAACTATCCTTCATTAAATAATAATTATGAACTTTAGAAATCAATTGACATGCTGAAATCTAGACCATGCTCGTTGGTTGATAATTGACAATAATTATTATAATTGGTTAATAATTAACAATTGATTTCAAAAGTTTAAATAATGATATATGCTGGGTAATGTACATTAAATACAAGCCGAATGGCCTTTCGGAACCGGCGTTAAATTGTAGGTCCACTGAATTAAAAAAAACTTCTTCAAAATGAAAGTATATTTTGAAAAAGTAGGTGCCTATTTCATTATTTTGAATTGAAAAATTGTAATTGATTTTTTAGTGAGTATTACTCCGCTTGTGGTTTATCAAACATATCGCAATTTGTTATTCAATTTGATAAATGCATTCGAAAATATGAAATTAAATACTGAATTTTGTTGAGATAATCATGGAAAAAAACGATTAAGTGGTTCAGTTCTATTAATACCGCTGATCGAACTCAGATCTCTCACCAGATTTTGAATACAGAAAACGCTAGAATATTTAGCACTCAAAGTGAATATTTCAACTCATTTTGGGTTTCTAAATAGTTCAAAGTGTATCTATACTTCAAGTTCTTGAGTTTTGGTAAGCCTAGTGATGCGCTATATTGTTTTGTATAATTATAGTGACCTCTTAAAACAATATACAATGAGAAAATTATTCAGTAATCAATGATAACATTCAACCAACAATAGAAAGAAATTAACCAAAAATATTAAACCTTCTATAATTAGTGTAACAATTGTGAAGATAATCTGCAAAGAACGAATGAAAATGTTTTCAGTTTCAGCAAAAAAGATTTTAAGACGATGATATAATTAGGCCGTACAGTTTTGAGTTGGTAGTTGATAGTGAGATTTGATGTCGAAATAATTCTCAAGAAAATATCAAAAATTATTCAATTTGAGAAGCGATATTCTTTCAAGATCAAAATCAAGATCGAAACGGAATACAACACCTTTGTATCTAGATCTAGTTTTAATAATGAGATTGTGCGAATACCAGAACCTCTTAGCCGTGCTCGAAATAAAATAATTGGAGATTTATGAGACTTTTTTTCGAAATAATCTTCAATATGAGTTTCAAAATAATCAATACTTCGAGATCTGAGATATTCTATAAATTATTTCGAACTCTCTATAATATATATAAAGTGAATTTTCAATTTAGTAGAATACATTATTATTTTATTCGATATCCAGCTCTCTATTTTTCTATCAATTATTTCGAAAATGGTGTATACTAACATCTGTACCAATAGAAAATTATTATTACTATACAAAATTTCAAGAGGAAATAATTTCTGCTGTTTCTCATATTTCTCACTGAACTTGAGGAAATTGATACTTTATTTCTTTGATACAGAGACTTGCTATGAATTCACAAAAAATACGCAGACTTAATCTACTCGAGCGATTCTTTCATTAGAAATACGAGAAGCTATTTCCCCCTTGTGTTGGAGTTATAAGAATTTTTAAACAGATACCAATACAATTCAATATTCAATTTAGGGATGATAAAGAAATTTGTCTGGCATGAAAACATTAATGAAAAAAAGTCAATATTCGAAAAGTATCTTCCTGATCGAATTTATGCCGTCCAAATACTGAAACCATAATTTTAACAAAGTCACGCATTGGAGATTCTCAACCACATTTCCATTTGAATAACGTTATCGTAATTCACAAACGGCAGCGGAACTATATTGGAGATCATTTTTCTATGCAAATTTCTGAATGTTTCGATGAAAAGCTTTAGAACATGAATATCTCCGATTCATCGACGTTTCGTGATGTAATCCAGTTTACATTTTCGCATTTTTTCATTTACATATGCTTAGATTTTGATATTAAAGCTATGTTGATTCCCCGAATGATTTTAGAAGTTTTGATGAGGTGAAAATAACCTATCGGTATAACCCTCCGGTGTAGTCTCCACATAAGGACTCAGTAGCAATCGTTAAAAAATGAAGAATATACTCTAAATGCTCATCGTGCGATGGTGGTGCTGTAATGGTCAGCATAGTTGCCTTCCTAAACAGAGCATTCGGAATTTCTGGAAATTTATATTCACTCCTCAACAAAAATAGTGAACTCAGCAAAAATAATACGAGATTTATATATAATGCAATAATAAGACCAACAATAATATACGCTACACCAGCCTGGTGTAACATAAGCAACCCAGCACTCAGACCTTTGCAAGTCTTTCAACATAAAATACTAAGACTGATAACAAAAATGGATAGATTCACCCCAATCGACACACTACATCGAGAAGCGAATATAGAACCACTCAGACATTACATAGACAACATGGTCAACAAATTCTACAAAACTCAACTGAACAACAACCCGCTGACTAAGCACATAACAAAAATCAGAGCACACAACACAGAATGCATCAAACACAAACTGCCATATCAAAATTTGCCTATTTTCAAAAAAAGAATATGAACCGAAATTTCACTATCACAGACCTGGTGATAAAAACTTGAATAAAAACATTTTTTGATGTTCTCTACTAGAGTTGTTCAATCAAAATCGAATATATGAATTGAAAAGCCAACGATTCGTTATACGACATAAGTATCAAAAGCAGGTTTTCGCTAATAGTTTCCTGTAGAGTAGAATTGAAATATATAAATAAAATGACAATGTACAATGAAACAGCAAAAATAAAGCTAGAAACAAAACGATCATCTACACATATATGATCCGTCATATATATCAAGATAATATTTGTCAAAATCAAATTAAATGTACAGTAAAACTAATATATAGTAAAATAAAAACTGTAAAATATATATGATTGTAATGAAAAATGAATTATGTGATTAGTTTAAGTTATTCAAGGTTAAACTTTACATATGTCATGTATTATCATTATTCTGTATACATTTCTGTAAATAAAAATTAAAATATTTAATAGTGTTGGCGTTTACTTGATGTAAATCCATTATAATTGAATATAAACCTAAATTCAAACACTTGACTTATGATTTACACTCTATTCACTACATAGCATATGCTATGTGGTGAATAAAGTGTAAATCATAAGTTGAGTGAATTTAAGTTTATATTCAATAAAAATTTTGTTGAATTGAGTTGCCTTCCAAGCAGTTGATCCGGGTTCGATTTCCGGCCATCGCATTTCGAATTTTGTAAATTTTCAATCAATCCGATTTCTACTTATCAGTATAATGTTCCTTCCCTTTCAATGTAAGTGTATTACATTATATGTATCAAAGAGAATTCTGTAATTTCAGCGTAGCTTTATGAATAACTGGGTGTGCAAGATAAATTTGAATAGCGTTTTTGTGTTGTACGGTGCTTTGGTTACCTGGGTTTTTTTGTTTATTCATATACTCATATGCTTTTCCCTAATATTCCTAATATGGAAATATGTGAATATTATTTTAGTTTTGAAATTTAGTTAGTTTTACATACATTTTACCGTAACAGGTGCACTGCAGCTATCGGTTAACTTTGTGTTCACTCATTCATTGGCACACTTTTTCCAAATATATGGACACTTCGTATATTTATTAACTAAATAAATTAATTATTATTTTCGTTGAAAAATAACAAAAAGTGATAAAAAATTATATATTTCGAAAGCCTGCTAGAACTAAAAAAAAAGTTACAAATATTCGTTATGTGTATCTATGTATACGAGGTTTGTTCAAAACAAAAGGCGAATCTTATAATTTTTCGAAAAGTATTTATTTACTCATTAATGACCATTTGGTCCCCTTCAGATTAATCCCCCGCAGATATAAAGCACTAATACCAGCGCTTCTTCCAATCCTCGAAGCATTTCTGAAATAAAAATTTTCAGTATGACCATCAGCTCGTTCTTCGATTCCGACCTCATCTCATCAATTGTGGCAAAACACTTTCCTTTCATTGGGTATTCAGTTTTAGCAATAGGAAAAAGTCGAAGGAGCCAAACCTGGTGAATACGGTGGCTGAGTGGCGATAACGGTGTTTTTGGCGACAAAACCACGAACAAGCATTGATGTGTGAGCTGGTGCATTATCGTGATGCAGAATTCATGATTTTTTTCCCACAATTCTGATTGTTTGCATCGTTTCACTCAAATGTTGCATTACTTCCCTGTAGTTTTCCATATTATTCGTACGATCTGTTGGCAAGAACTTATGGTGTACCACGCCCTTGTAATCGAAGGAAACAGTGAGCACAACCTTCACATTCAGCCGTTTTGTCATCAGTTATTACCTTTTTGAACAAATCTGGATCGTTGTTGACGTCATTCAACAACCCCTGAAAGATACCAATGCGACAGTGCTTTTGCTCAAAATTTTTCAATTTCGGAAGAAACTTCACAGCTACAGTTTCATGCCCGAAAGATCCAAGATCGAAGAAAATTGCATGGTAAGTGTCGATTAATATGCCTACATCCTCTGCAACTTCCCTAAAAGTGATTTCACGATTTTTCGAAACCATTTTCTTCACTTTTTCGATGTTTTCTTGGCTTGTTGACGTGGTTGCAACTCGAGGATGCTCATCGTCATCAACATCTTTCAACCTTCCGTAAAGCGCTTGTACCACTTAAAAACACTTTTTGAGACAAAGTAGACTCTCTGAATGCCACAGTCAACATTTTGAGTGCGTTGGAGCACTTTATTCCGTTTTTAAAGCAAAATTTAAAATATATTCTTTGATCCATTTTTTCAAGTGAAAAACCGAAGAAACTACTATTACGCAATAATGTCTAATGTCTAACAATATCAACATACGAGAAACGTATAAGTACCAACATAACAAAAAAAACTTTTCTTGTTATGTTGGTAAAAAATTCCTCAAAATTTCAAAATTCATTTTTTCTTCTGAACAGACCTCGTATGTGAAAGCATCAAAGAAAGCCTCTCATTTTCTAACTCGAATCTAGCTCTAAAAGACTATTACGATAGATATTACATCAGTATATCTAACTGAATTTATAAATTACTTACTGAATCTATAAAAGACTCTGTTATGAATATTACCGAAGAAAGTTCCTGTTTTCCGAAAAACGAAAAAAAAATTATATCTTACAAGTCATGTTCAATAACGTACTACGTTTTATATAACGTTCAGCCGTATGTTTTAATCAGAAAAAAGGAATGCAATGAGAGATGGGCTGAAATACATAATTATAGAATGGAACACCTGTGAGTTTGAATGAGAGAAATTATTATTATTGTTATATTTGACCGCATAGCGTTAACTATCCTTCATTAAATAATAATTAGCAACAGTCGAAATCAATTGACAAGCTGAAATCTAGACTATGCTCGTTCGTTGATAATTGACAATAATTAGGCTGTTTTTCACAACAATTTTTAACGCTCACACTATCAATCATCACCCACAAGAATCTATTTTTCTCTGTGAGAAACTTCTTCTTCAGAATGAATGCATAGTTTGAAAACGTAGCTACCTATTTCATTATATAACATCATATTAGAAGTAATATCTTATTCAATTACAGCAACGTCATACTTTCCAATGAATACGACATATAAAATGGAATATAACTGATTCTTTATTTACAATATGTGAAATATCCAATATTGAAATATAAATTCGTGAAATTCAGCATATCTGTATTTTCCTACATTCCCAGACATTTATACAGCTCCAAATTCATTCAGTCAGATTCAGATTCACCAATTAAGTAATATTTTAACATTTTCAAATTTGATGAAATAATAAACCCTTTATTTCGCTTCAAAGAAATCAAGAACAAACTTGCTATTTGTTATTTTACTTAAGTTTCTAGTCTCAACTAGAATTCAAGTTGAATTTTCAAATTTTTATTTACCTCGTGACATTGACATAATTGAGCCCTATAAACTACTGTGGAGTGTTTTATCGACTCACTTATATAGCAATTTTATTTATTTGAAGATACAAAATCTGAACAACCATAATTTGAAGATATCCATAAACAAGGAATTAAGTAGGACTATGGGGCCATTCAATCTAACCCTTGTAATGAGGTATGAAAATTTATAATTATTTCAATAATGATTTATTTTCACGTTTGTGACTTTTTCTATACCTTCTCATCAAAAGTTGAAAAATAAAAATTGCTCTCAAAAAGTAATATTTTTTTTCAATTCAGTGGACCTACAGTTTAACGCCGGTTCCGAACGGCCTTTGGTCTTGTAATTGATGTACGTTACCCAGCATAATTCATTACTTAAACTAACTAACTTACTTAAATCATAGACAAACACAAACACCCATGCCTACAGCGGGGCTCGAACCCAAGTTCTACCGCACCATAGTCGGGAGTTTTACCGACTAAGCTAAGATATTCAATTCTGCTGGAGAATGATATCTGTTTTTTGAATAACATTTAGTTTCATCAATGACATGAAAACAAGTCAGAAAGTCAACTGATAATAATCTAGTTTAGATGTTTCACTTTTTGTGTTGAAAATCAATATAGAAATTCTGTTCTACTAATAAAAATTTTTCATTATGAGCGGAGCCATGTTGATAGTATACAGTTGTGTTATTCTGTTTCAGTGGCATCTGTTTAATCCGTTGCTCATTATTCAGACACCAAAATCGAATAACCACGGCAGTTTACACAGTTTGGTTAAGATATTGATTAACGTAAAGGCACCGAATTCCGACCAGTGATGCTCATGATCAAATGAATCGTTCAAAAGATAATGAAATTATTCAAGGATTAATTTGAAAAATGGTTTTTCTGAAAGATTATATACTCTTATTTTAAGAAATGTACATAATTTCATCCTATAGTAATTCGATCATTTATATATTTGATGTTGAACTGAAACGAGTGGAAATTAACCGAAAGCACCGTTTACCGACCGGCTGACAACAACTACCCCTGTATCCGACCCCTGAGGATCCTAATTCCGACCGGGCATACTCACCTACTAAAATAAACTTTATGGCTAAAAAATCATTGTGAATACAGTGAAAAAAATTATGATATAATTAAGTCAAAATATAAATTGAAAAAAAGGTTCAATATTCGTTAGGAATTGAGTTATATCGACAATAAGGGTAAAAAGTCAGAAAAATAAAGAAATTTACTCATATAATAAAATAATTTAAAAAATTGAATTACAATTTTTAATGATAATTCAGGAATAATTTTCAAATTTTTCTTAATTAACTATAATACAACCAATAAATTAATTCACGCATTGTTTTTCTTACGGAGCTCATTTATTTTGGGAACATCGTAAGTCCCACGACTGGATATTAGTGCTGGACTCTCGATTTTGCATTTGATTTCGCTCATGTCATAAACTAGAATATCATCTTTATCTGGCCATTTCCAAAAGTTTCCGCTCATTGTCATTGTTTTTACTTTCAGATTATCATCAACCTTTTCAATGACTATCCCTGGAAAGTATTCTCCTTCATATTCAACAACGACAAAGTCACCATTTGGGTAGTCTATTTTCTCTTCTGCTGCTGTATTATTCGACTTTGATATACCTTTTGTCTTCCCTTTTAAAATATTCTGATGAATCTTTTCTTTCCTCTTTTGAGCCCTGTCTAATTTAGTTTTTTCCTTGGCTACTTTCTGTGCATTAACTCGTCTTTGATGTTCCATAAATTCGTCGCTGATTGCTACAGTGGGATATACTTTTGTTTTTTTCATTTTTTCATCATCATCAGTAGTAGCCTTCCTTTTTCTGAATTTCCTGGCCAGAACAGGGCATTTTTGAAGGGTGTGGGATATTTTGATTGTTCCGTATTCTGATCAGTTTTTTAACTGGCGTTTTTTCATCTTCGAACTGCTTAGACGTAGATGGGGAATTTAAATTCGCTAAACCTAATGATCCATTCGGTTTTAATGTTGCCTCGACTATTTCATCATCATTTAACCAGAACTCCTCATCAATATGAATATCAGTAATAGTTTGATCTAGGTTGCTGGGCATATTTTTTTGTAGAATAGGAGCATCATTAATATGTGAATCTTTTTCGTTTCGTATATTCTTCCAAAATTTGTAGAGCTCAACAAATCTCTCTTCTAGTTCAATTTCAGATCCAACATTTCTGAACTGATTAAGAACTTCCTCAGTCAAATGAGCTTCTACTTCATCTAATAGGTCCAACTGTATTTCTTTACTGCTGGCGACATCTTTATTAGCAGTACATGTATTATTTTTCGATGCAGTGATACTTTTGCGTTCAGTAACTTGCTTCAATAACTTTGAGTAGTCGATAGCATCCTCATCAAAAGGATACAGCCCATAACTTTCGAACGATTTTGAAATAATCGAAGGCAAAAGTGTTGCATTCAGACTCTTGTGCAATATTTTGGGAAAGTCCGATCGTTGCATTTTCTTCCCACTGTTTTCCATCCGCCACTCACGAACATCATTTCGCCAACAATTCTTTAAAGGATGAAAAACTCCTACATCCAAAGGTTGTAGACGATGTGTAGCATTGGGGTAGAATGCTGTCAGAATGATTCCATGTGCTTTGCAGTATTCACTAAGATTAATATTGATATGAGATGAATGACCATCCAGAAAAAGAACCACGGGCATTTGAATTTTTCGCTCTTTTAGCCATGGGTGAAAGACATTTGTAATGTATTCATAAAATGCCTCACTTGTCATCCACCCAGAATCAGAGCAGCCCATGCCCCATCCTTTAGGCATGTTCACTGTGATGGATGATGGAACATAGCGTTTATATGGAAACATAAGCAAGGGTGGAGGTACTGCCCCATCCGCAGCAACTGTAAGTAACACCGTCAAACATTCCTTCTCATCGTTAGTAGTTCGATTATACACTTTTTTCGATCCTTTTCTGACCAGGACTTGTTTTTCCTGAGGCGACAGATAAAAACCGCTCTCATCGCAATTGAAGATACGCTTGGGATCGTGAAGAACATCCATTACATGGTTTTCCACAAAGTATTGACGTATTTTTGAAAACCATCTCCTTATATGTTCCTCCGAAACCAGTGCTCTACATGTCGTAATCGATTGTGGGATTCTTTTCGAAATATCCGGATGACGAGCCAGGAATGCATTGTACCACTTCTTTCCGGGATGGTCATTTTTGAAAGGATTTTTGCGTCCCAAAGCTTTGATCAATTTATTAACGGATTCCAATAATTGAGTCTTCGTTACCGGAAAACCGAGTTCACCCAATTCTGAAATCCATTTCACCAGAAGCATTTCTTCTGAGGTTGTCAGAACGGTTGGACCACCTCTGTTGCCTGGATTTCTATATTTTTTTTTAACGTATCCAGTATCGTTGTTTTTGGGATGTTGTATACCTTAGCAGCTTGACTTATGCTTATTTTTTTCTCGCGTATGTCTTGTAGAGCTTTTTCCATGTTTTCTTGGGAATACATTCTCTTTTGTCCATTCATGATAATTCACCTGAAATACACAGAAAAAATTGAAAACTAAAAATTGATTCACGCATGAAATCTACAAGCACTAGAGCCGGACGGAAAATGGAACATCAAAATAAATCGTATCCTAATTCCGACCAATCGAACATTTGTGTGATAAATGTTCTAAATTGAAGTTTATTTGTACTTTTACTATGTTTCTGCTTCGTACTCACTTATGAAGATCCTACAATATCGTAATTATACAAATATGTGTAATAAAAATAAAATATAAGATTCACAACTGAAGTTGTTACTTTCATTTCGAAATGCCATGAAAATTAGAAAAATAGTTAATATTGAAACTCTTATTACAAAGAATCTAATAAAGTTACCCTAGGTCGCATACAGCTGTATTATTTAGAGATATCGTTTGGAACATATAATTGAAAACGAAACACTTGAAAAAACATTTGTTAAAACAGAAAATCAACATCACCTACAGAGTACAAAACTCCTGTTACCGACCAAGTGGTCGGAATTAGGAAGGTTCTGATTTTCTAGGGTTCCACATTCCGTCCACTATTGTTTGCTTGATAAATCAAAGAAAATATGTAATTTTTGCTTAGATTTTAAGATTTTAATAAACCCATGAAGTATTTGAAATAAATAAAAAAGAACTTACCAGAGTATTGTTCGAAAAATTTCAAATTTTATTTTCACTTATTTGTGTTTTTTTCAAATTAAATTTGACACGAACTGCACCCTCTCGTAGCTTTTGTTAAAATGACCAGCTTTCCGTTAAGATTTTAGAAACAAATTTTGACATCTGGCACAGGATCAGTGATTCTATGAAGGGAGCTGTATTTTACAACTTTTGGTCGAAATTTTGAATATTTTAAATAAAATATTCAAAAACGCAAATGGTCGGATACAGGCGGTGTCTTTACGTTATATCCGACCCGAGGATAATGATTCCGACCAGGCATTCTAACCTTTTAAAATTAACTTTATGGATTACAAAATACTGTTTGAATGAGTGAAAAGATGACAATTTGAAATAACAATTAACTATTTTTAAGAATATATTCATATCGACAATGACAGGCAACATAATATGCAGAAAAATAACACAAAAATCGATTCATATATACCATAACCCTTACGACGTAAAATCAGGAAAAGATATTGAGGATTAAAAGAATCATTAAAAAGTTTTCACATTCTCTATGAACTCGACAGTTTTTCTCTATTTTATGATGTTGGTCTTTTCTTCATGAAATTCTGGATCCTGATATCTTCCGATGTCAATCAGGCCAATTCTTTGAAAGTACTCAAAGAAAATGAAATTAATATTTGTACTTTTTGTACTAAAATTTTATACTATTGATTGAATAATCATTTTTGAATTTTTCGTATCGAACTTCCTTAGGAAAAGGAGGTGCAACTTCATTTAATAAGTCCAATGTCAGAGTTTCTTTCAAGAAGGTGAAATGTTCGTTAGTAGAATATGTATTATTTTTGAATTGCATTTTTCATTATATTTTCTTTATCAGAAACAAACTCTACGAACTTAGGTAATCTAAGTATAGCATCCTCATCAAATGGATACAATCAACTTTGAAATATTTTGAGATAATCGCAGAAGAGAATCGAACGTGGGAAATGAATTATATGCTGATTCCAATCAAACATATAACTATTTGTGTAATAACGCCTCCAAATTGAAACTTTTATAGTAGTTTTTAGTACGTTTCCGCTCCATACACATTCATAAAGATATTACAATATCGTAAATATTTGCGATAAACAAAAAATATTAATTTCAAACAAAAGGAGTCTTATTTCTAATTTGTTAGAAATTAGAAAAATAGTAGAAGTTGACACTCCAATTACAGAGAATCTATTAAAGTTAGCCTCGGTCGCATACAGGAATATTATGCAGAGATACCGTTCAGAATATATAACTGAATACAAAACACTTACAAAAAAACTTGGAAAATAGAAAATTAACATTATCTACAAAGTGCTAAAACTCCTGTTACCGACCGAGTGGTCGGAATGAGGAACGCTAATATTTTATAGGGTTCCTCATTCCGTCCATCATTATTTTATCGATAAATCAAAGAAAATATGTAATTTTCGCTAACATGTTGAAATTTTATGTTAGAAAGATATACTTCTAAAGATATTACTATATCGTTAGTATGTAAATATGTGTAATAAACAAAAAATATAAGTTTAAAAAAACAGGAGTCTCATTTCGATTTTGTTTGAAATTGAAAAAATAGTGGAAATTGAAAGTCTCATTGCAGAGAATCTATTAAACTTAGCCCCGGTCGCATACAGGTGTTTTATGCAGAGATAGCGTTCTGAATATATAACTAAATACAAAACACTTACAAAAATACCTGAAAAATAGAAAATTAACATTATCTACGAAGTGCCAAAACTCCTGTTACCGACCGAGTGGTCGGAATGAGGAATGCTCATGTTTTATAGAGCTCCGTATTCCGTCCATTATTATTTAATCGATAAATCAATGAAAATATGGCATTTTTGCTTACATGTTGAAATTTTGAGCTTTTAATGAACCAATAAATCATTTGAAGTAAATAAACTCAGAACTTATCACAGCATTCTTAGAAAAAATCCAGATGTTTGTTTTCGCTAATTTATGTTTTTTTGAGATCCATATAATACGAATACGGACGCTCTCGTACATTTTGTTGAATTAAACCGCTTTCCGTTAACATATGAAAGAGAAGTCTTGATATGTGACAAATGATGAGTGATTCTATCAAATGCTTTCTATTTCACAACTTTTGGTCGAAATTTGGATGTTTTAAAGTAGAAAAACCAAAATGGTCGGATACAGGAGACCGGTCGGCAACCGGTGCCGTTACGTTAGTTTGTGTTGGTGCTCGAGCTCGTCTATATTAATTAGTGGTCAATTCCAGATAATCATAGCAAACTCTCTATTGGTATTTAGATCTACAGCAGCACAAGAGTGCACGAGGAACTGCACGATTCATACACATCCAAAGACAAAATGTTTTGGAGGTTTGCACATAGAAATGACGGTTTGTGCCACGTAGATTATTTCTGAAGAGTTTGTCAAAAAGGCAGCACTAGGCAATTAAGACATTTGAACCAAGTTAAATCCCAAGACCATTGAAACGAAAAAGAAGATCTGCTTTTGTATTGGAAATCCAAAGAATGAACTTGAAATTTCTCTTTGAAGTAATCGAAATTTCACATGTCTGTAACCAGAGGCCCTAAAACAATTTTAAAACAAAACGGCATAACAATTGATCATTATTACAATCGAATAATAACAAATATTTATGAAAGCAACTGTGTTGTTTGACTTGAAAATAATTTAGACACAAATGAAACGTTTCCGTTCTTTTACCGAGAAGAGTGCAAAAAACCATTGTTTCAACTTCAGCACACATTCATATCCCTTCAAATACGAGTTTAATTGCTCACCTGTTGATTCAAAGGTTTAGATTTCCACATTTTCAAGAGTTAATTCAATTTTAATGTTGCACAAAATATCATCTGAAATTCACACAAAGCAAGGAAAAGCCTACCATCGGTTTTTCATATAATAACGTTAATAAGCACTTATCAATAATTTTGTAAATTATATGCTTGATCAGTTTTTGTCGACTATTTCTCGTCAGCATTTTGAACTGGTAATTCTATAATTAAGATTGTTTATTGTCATATTCGAAATATAATACGAATTTAATTAGAGAAAACAAATTTAAATTGAGAGTTTCCGACTAATTAGTCATTCATCAGTATCAAAAATATTTTCAAAAATTCATAAATAACTTAGATTGAGATAAATGAGTATTTCCAAAGAAGCAAACGAGCGGAAATTACGTCAACCATTTCAAAATATAGAACAGAGTACATATTTATACATTTGGTATGATATATTTATAAACCAGAATCAGTGAGGAAAACCGCAGAACCATAGCAATGATTTACGGTAAAAATCCAATTTCTTTTTAAGAATGCGTCAGTTACTTCTTGAAATATCTTAAAATTGTGAATATATTCAAAACTGCAGTTATATTCTGAATGAAAAATTTTAATAATTGGATAACAACGACACATATGAATTGGAATTAAATTAAGAGAAAATATGTCGGATATCAATATCGATATTATCAAAGCGCATATTCAACTTCTTTCAATAAGTTAAAAAATCAATAGAAATGGTAAGTTAGAGTAATAAACAAAAATAACATGCACCCCATGGGATAGCCGAGGAATGGGATTTGCAGTTTTATATTGTTATATTGCTGCACACTCAAGAAAAACTTATTCAACAACATGAGTGACTCAACTAATTTGGAATGTTCAATGGCTCAATGGGATTTTGTTTCTCGTTGAAAGTAAGTATTTTTAGGTTAATTTGTATTTAGCGTTAATTTGTTGTAATTTTACTAAATAACTTAGAAAATGTTTTGAAATCTCAAAATTCTACTTCCATTTTTAGTTATTGTTTTCTAATGTTTAAGGTTATGACGTGGACAAAATGGCATAGACCTCAATCGGGTAAAATAGCATAATATGTCATTTGACCCATCTTCGTTTCTTTTCCCAGATAATCAAACATCATGCCTAGCAACTATTCTACAAAAACAGACCGACAGGCTTGGGATAAAACCTCCATGGAAAAGGCTATTGAAATGAGTACTTGGTTAGACAGCCATCCAGGCAGAGTTGTTAATCACTTTCAAATAGGTGCAATACTCAACAAAGCTTATGGCAAAGAGCAACTGTTCGAACTTCAGTAAATGGTTTTCAAAAATAGGTCTCTCGCCAGTTGATTCAAACGTATTTCCAGACTATTTGTTTGAGCTTGCTGAGACGACAATTATACTCATGCAACAAGATCGGATATAGCCTGAAGAAGATTCAACGGCAGCAAAAAACTTAGCAGGTCCGTCTCAGGTAGCAGAAAGTGGCTTGACATCACTGATAATTCCAAGCACATCAGCCGCGGACAACCAACGACCACTCTCGGCAGCCCAATCTAGAGACATAGTTACAGCGATACCTACGACACACACATCATCTAAAATGGTACTCCAAGACATGAATATCAATTTTCCAATGAACGTGCTATCTCCAGTGAAAGGAATATATGTGGATGGACAAGGTAAAAAAAACCAAGCAAGAAACCAATAGTATTGTTGTTAACTTCAAAATATAGAAGAGGCAAAAGCAAAATCCGCTCTTCGACCAGTTCGAAAGAAAAACTTGAGGAAGGTTACAAAGGCTTTGCATTTTAGTTCCTACAGTGAAAATGATTTATCTTTCTTCTTCGAAACCGGGAATGATGACGAGGATTGTCCTTGCATTTGTTGCAATGATCAAAACTCCAGGTCCAAACCAAAAGAGGTCTGGCTAAAATGTTTGAGTTGTAAAAGATGGGCTCATGCATCATGTGCAGATGTTTCGAAAAAGACAAAGCGTTTAACATTGGAACTCGGCATGTAATCCACTGTATTTCGTTACAAATTTGCTATGCCATTTTGTCCTCAACAAGTGTGTCATTTTACCCGCCAACAAACCGCCTGACAAAACGATTTTTGTTGAAGTTTCAGAAATGCTTGATAATTCTATTATTTTTGTATTCAGTTGATTGATCTCTATTATTATAACTAGGTAATGAGCCAAAGAATACATAGTTACTTAAATTGTTCAATATTATTAATAAATAAGGATTTGACAACTGGTTTTATAACTAGTATGTCATTTTGTACGCCTTTCCCCTATATGTTAGGAGGGAAATGTCTACAAAACAATCTGATCAATTGGAGATAATTAAACATAGTTTAATGTACAAGAAAATTTTTTGTTTTAGTAATTTGTTGTGCTAATAGATAAAAATGTTGAATATTACCTCTTTATTATTGTCAATACCGATTGTGAAGTTTCAGATCTGAATTATCATTACCTACTTTATACTTTATTATACAATATAATAATATAATAATAGAATTTATGTGAACATTCTTTACATTGTAAAATTACATTCATTCAATTGATACAATAATTACAACTAAAAAGAATGCTCAAAAAAGGACTGAATTCATTTTGAGTCTGATCTTCCATTCAGCCCTCAAACAAAATATTTGTTCAAATAAAAATACAATAATATACAACTATATTTGAGAAGAAAAGAAAAAAAATAACCTCATAAATATTGAACATTTAGGACAATTTCACATGGTAAAGGACATTCGTGGTGAACAAATAAACAAACATAAGATACAAAAATTGATTCTACATTATTGCCTACATTCGAATCATCGAAGTACTCTGCCTCACTATAGTATGCCTTTGTTAACATCAATGACTTAACTCTCCTCTTTAACAAATGAGCTTTCAGTAATTTCAAATTTGACGGCAAATGGTGGAAGATTTTAATACTCTGGTAATAGAGTGCGTGCTCAAATTTAGCTGTTTTATACTTAGCAATAAGTAGCACATTACTGTTTCTTGTTGAATACTCATGCTCACTATTCAATATAATAAACCTATCTTCATTTTCTCTAACATATATTAAACATCTATAAATATATAAACAAGGTAGGGTGAGTATGTTATTAATGAAGAGTTTACAAGATGTTCGTTGATGAATATTGAATATTAATCGAAGTATACGCTTAAATACCGTATTTATTTCAGTAGAGCAGCCTACAGCAGAATATTATAATTTAGATGACTATATACAAGACTGTAATACACATTCATAACACAGTTTCTGGGTACGATGTTCTTAATTCTAGAGATTGCAAAAAATGAGTTACTCAATTTTTCACATCAAACATCAATGTGTGTTGTCCATCTCAAATTTCTGTCTATATATATTCCAAGAAACTTAGTAGATTGGGATGATGATATAGTGTTATCTCCATATTTAACATTCAGGGTACTGATTCCAGTGCCCTTCAGACAAAAATGAACACATACAGTTTTGTCAACGTTCACCATCAGATTTTTCATTCGATAAACTTAATATAACAACTTTATTAACTGCTCAGTTAATATTAATTTAGAAATGAGAAGCTCCTCAAAACACCATAGGTATTTTACGTTTGTGAACGTTCTGCAAATATTCTATCTGCCCTTATTCATATGAATTTACCTGAAAGTTATGTTCTTATAACCTAAAAAGTAACTCTAAAATTCAGATTTTAAGAAAATTGACTCTAGAATTCAGATATTGCGATCTGTATATATGAGTAACAATTATTATTATTACATGTTAAATGCAACATTTTGTCTTTATGAGAAGCTGACTCCCAATTAAGTGAAAACGGAAATTTTAACTGTCGAAGTCAATGGAAAAAACTCAGTTAATCAAAAACTCAAATATTAAAAATCTCTTCAGAAAGCAGATCCACCCCCTCCAAACAATTGACAAGAAAACCACCACTAGCTTCCAATATTCCTGACTACCCTCATTTACCGATTTTGTCGATTGAAATCCTTGCTTTATATTTATTAATACAATTCTTCTCGAAAATAACATCAAAATCAAGGAAAATACCTGGTTGGATTGATCCGAAAAGGCATCTAACATGGGATTTTTGCGATTAAGATAACTATGTGATGAGTAGGAGTGAAATTGAGTGTGTAGTTAAAGTTATCCTGTATTGTATTAACTGCTCAAGTGGAAAATTATTAACCTAGCAACGTGAATTTCAACGCGCTATTCAGTATTTAATTGAATTTGAACATGTTTAGTAGCGTTGAAACAATTTCAATAAGAGCACTTTGCATATACTAGATATTTAAATGATGGTTTACTTCAGTCGTCATTTCTGTTGTACGTACATACATATATGGAGATTGAACTATGCAATAAAATGAAAAATCTCAGGTCAAAGTCTAGTTTATACAACTACCTCATTGAAAATAAAAATAACCGCATATAATTATTGATTGACTATACTATATAACTAACTATTAATTATATACTATATAATTAACTGTACATATAATTATATAGTATAGTTAGTTATCTCTCTACTACTACTTATTACTATACTACCGAATAAATACTGATCCTCAAATTTTGTGGGTGGTAGATATTTGACACGAATATAAGTGAATCAATTGAACTGATTTCTCTCACAAAAATCATATGAAATTGTCAAAAACTGAAGTAGCAAAATTTGAAAACTTGCTCAAATTCAGAAAATTTCTTGAATTCACTCAACATATATTTCCCTCTGTTAAAAAAACCATTTACAAAATCTATGGATTCTTTTGACTATGGATTACTAGTCGGCAACGTATGACGGGTTGAACAAGTAGCTTTGTGGTATACAACCAAACGTTTCAAATTG
The DNA here is from genome assembly GCA_030704895.1 of Henosepilachna vigintioctopunctata. NCBI lineage: Eukaryota > Metazoa > Arthropoda > Insecta > Coleoptera > Coccinellidae > Henosepilachna > Henosepilachna vigintioctopunctata. Next base: position 3,106,023 of record JARQZJ010000071.1, on the reverse strand, counting down.
ATTTAACCTATAAGTTTGCATAATTGTTTGAATGAACTAAATATTGTTTGAATGTTTTTACAGTTCATAACTTCAAACTACGAAAGTCTTAAACAACACAGAATTGATTTCGTTTCACCGAAATTTGTGAACAAACTAAACACTTGGTTTTTTATAGTTTGATATTGAGATTTCAACAAATTATCAACATCAACACATGTATTGCACTGGACACAATTGAAAAATATAGAATTTATACCAAAAGCTCAAATTATTTTACTTCAAACTGCGAAAGTTTTGGGAAGCGTCCTATTTGCATTAGTATACCAGCTCAACTAATGGCGGGATTGTTGGACCACTGTCTACTTATGACAGATGTTCATTTCATGGCCTGTACTAAAGTTAGCCGTGGCTGTACTATAAATGGTGCTCCAGATGTGACCGAGAGCCATTATTATTGGGACACCCGGTACATAACAAAAGCAAATAATTCTGGTGACATCTGGCGATCCTCCTCAATAACTTCAGATTCGAGGAATGAATAAACAGTTTTTATGGAACAAGCTCCAGCAGTTGAATCATTTTGTTGCTTTGTCTCGAATTATCTGCTGATTCTCTGTTGGTAATAGTGATCATATTTAAATTAACACCAAATTTTATCAGAACTTAATGAAGCTTGGAACTGAATGAAGGAATTCATACACTTCTGGGACCAAGAGATCATCATTTTCAAAGCTTAAATATTTCAGTTGCTGTGTACACGTAACATTGTTTCGAAATAAAAATCTTTTCATTACAGTGCAAACAGCAATTATTTCTGAGAACATTAAATTCCGATGCCGTAGTTATATAGAAAATTCCAAAGGAGTCTGGAAATTTATAGCGTTTTACAGTATAAGCACATTAATTACAAAGAAGCGATAATTAATCAAACTTGACTAACTGAGGAGATGTGATACTTACCCTCCATAAATTTTGTATAGTGAAAGTATCACACAGATAATTTATCGAATTAATAATCAAGTTACCGATCTGCCACTTTCGTCGCTTTCCCAATAGGACGATGAAAGAGAACCAGAGGCAAGAGGAAGAAGATTAAAGAAATAAGGCTGCGGGGAATATTATAAAGTGCAAACAATCCCTTTTATCACGTAATGATTTATCAGCCGAAAATTAGTTCATCAGCTGTTGAATCTGAAGGATTCCATGCTGATTCATAGAGAGAGTGAATAGTAAAGAATACTTGGAATTTTCAAACAATATTGAAGAGAATCAGAGTTTGCTTTTTTACAACACAAATACGTTCAGAATGGTTATATGATGAATTTGAAATTCACTAATTCTTTAGTTGAATATTCAGGTAACTCCATCACTGTATTATAAACGAAACATGAACAGTTTCTGATTTTTATTATATTTTGTTGAAGTTACCAGACACTCTGACTTCCTTAGAAAAGTATGTATTTTGTAGTATCTTTCAAATGGGATCAATCAAACGAAAATGGAGACGTTTTTATACTTTTTGTTTGGGGATTCATTTTAGATCTAAATGTGGCAGGATGTTACAAGATTTCGCAACCTTTACAAACCCGTGTGTTTCAATTTAATTTCCTCTTTGTCTTTCAGAACATTATAACGGAGAGAAAAGAAGCCTATATTTACCTATCATCGATTAACGACTGTGGCCATCTTTTGTTGTTATTTATTGAATTCATGCAATTCGATCAAATGTTAGATTTTCAATTCATTCAACATTTGATAATGAATGAAACCACAAAAAACTTTACCCACAGTATCTTGCACAACGAAATATCGTTTATATATAGAGAAGAGGAAATTCACTGAAGTTGATTGAATATTCGTTGACGAAACATGGTTCAATCCTATCAAATGAAAACACTTGGTTCAGTTTCATAGAATTTATTGTTGCTTTACTAAATACTTAAATCTGAAAGGTGATAAAAACATCAGATTCCTGAACATAGAATTCTCAATTGTAGGAATTTCAATTATTATTGAAATAATTTCTTACAAAAATTGACAAGAGTAATAACATTTTATCATGTGCTAAATATAGTTTTCTCATAATCCCCTAATAATTTGAAGATATATGTGTTTGTATAATTTATCGTATAATAATCTCTGTATAATCATCCACTTCTTTTTGCCAAAGGAATGTGAATGATATGGTTCACCCCTTGGTGCATTCACATCCCTGTGAAATTCAAATCCCATCCATTCAAATCCCTGTATATTTACCTATGAGATATAGGGTAAATATTATGCTTCCCTGTTCTTCTTATATTCTTCGAAAAAATGATCAAGTTTGAAATGTGCAATTTGATGATTTAAATTTATCTAATGTTTCCATAAAAACTCATTACTCAGAATGGAAGATAAAATATTGTTGAATGACTATTGATTCGAGGTATTATCTCCTTTTCAAAAGTTGAAGTTAAACTCTCCAACAAATGTTTTCAACACCCCAAACAATTTTCATGCAACAATAACATTCTGTGAAATTGGGCGAGTTGTTTTTTAATTCAATATATGAAACTATGTTCATAAAAGTTTCTCTATAAAAAACATAAATTTCGAACATTCTATTATATTAAAATAAATTCATTTCAAACGTTTGCTAACATTGAAAACCAATTCAATGAAATTCACTTATTGAGCTGAATACTTGTATCTCTTCGGAACGAAAAGTTATCACTTTCTGTTTATCTGCGATAACAGTTTAATGGATTACGGAAAAACATTTACAAATAAATCCACTCCACGACGTAATGGAAGAGTTATGCACCACTTGAATATATTTATGTCCTGCATCTCGATAGCAGGTGGGTCTACAATGTGCTGAAAATCCAGAGAGAGAATTGTATTGTGAGATACTGTTGTTCATGTAGATTCTCGATCCCCATTAACCCTTGGCAAAAACTCTCAAAGTAAACATTTCAACGATAAACTGAATCGATATTTTGAAAACATACCATGGAGACTCAATATATGATAATATAATGAGTCTTCATTTAGCAATCAACACTACTACAAAAACAATAACAAGCAAACAAATCCAGGCAGAGCCATGTATCAACTTATATGTACATAATTCAATATTCACGATTACAATGTCATTACGTTTTTAGGTTTCTCTTGAATTCTTTGATATCCATACTGTTTTTTAAATCTTTTGGCAAACTATTAAACTTAATCAAACCACCATGCAATACAAATTTATCTCTTAACGTTGCACTACAGCTTGGTATCCTGGAATTTTCTAAATTTCTAATGTTATAATTGTGGTAGTCATTTACATACTTTGAATCCACATGCATATATCCCGGAAGTAAATTATTACTAATTTTGTATATGAAAAACAAGACATCGAAACACATGTCTAAAGTTTCTAGCATATTTTTAATCGGCGTATAACGATTGCACTTCAATATTATACTAATTGCTCATTGTATCTCATTCATTTTATACTTTGGTAGATTAAACAAAATGGTAGAACAAAACTGCAGATGTGGCAACGGAATACACTTGAAAGGAAGTAACTTCGTGAAAATAATGTTAAAAATGAAATTAGAAAAAAAAACCTTTTAATAACATTTGTACTCATATTAGTGAGTAATGTGAATAAAAACTAGTATAAGCAAATGATAAGGATTTCTTAAGTAAATACGTTTTGTGTGTATAAACACACTAGCACTTGCTAGGGGTAGTAAGTTCTAGAGTTTTCCCGGACAAGTAGTAAATGCTTAAAAATGGTGTGAATAGAACTTTTGAAGTGGATTGTTCTGTAGCATATGCTTTGATATTTTCAAGCCTGGTCTGGGGCATGCTAGACTTTTTCCGATCATTTACTACCTGTCTGCTCAGTCCACAGTTTGTTGATAATCATGGCTGAGTTTATGCCTATTCGTCAACGTAAAATTTATTGTAAAATAATTGTAAAGAACTATTAAGGTTTATAAGTGAGAGTGTTGATTTTCTTACGGCACAGTTTATTTAAGAAAGTGATACTCGTGGCGATGGTATTTCCAGAAGACAGCAAATGGAAATATATCTGAGGTTTGTGGGTGATCCTGACTTTCAGTCTAGTGTTGCTCAAGATGTGGGCGTACATCGTACCACTGCTAACAATACTATAATGTGACGAGTAGAGTAGTTGAACAATCACATAATTGGATACGATTTCCAACTACAGCTGAAGATATGACCGAGGCTAAAGTTTGGTGGCAGAGACATTTTCGTTTGTCGTTTGTAATTGGTGCCCTTGATTGTACTCAAATTGAGATACGAAAGCCTGGGCTGCACGGTGATCAGTATATTTGTAGAAAAGGATATCGTAGTATAAATGTCCAGGCAACATGCAAAACATTAGAACAGTTTACAAGTATTAGTGCAGGGTGGCCGGCAGTGTTCACGAAGGCAGAGTGTGTAGGAATAGTCATGCCAGAGACATCGTGTCACAGTATGATGGAGCAGTTGGTCTTTCAGGAGATTCAGGATACGGTTTATCGCCGTGGTTGATTACACCATTCAAGCTTGGACGAACGCATCAAGAACGAGTGTTCAATCTAATCCATGCTAGAGAAAGGGTTTTAATAGAAAGGTGTTTTGACCTGTTAAACAGGAATGTTAAAACCTAGCATTTACTTGGTCTAGCACTTACTACCTCTCGAGTAAATGCTTTGGTTTTTTCGTATTCTATTAGACTTGCCCTAGTATTTTCTGCAAATCTTTATTCACACTGATTTGACCAAATACTTACTAGACCTATCATATGCTAGTCAGAAAGTGCTATTTTTTATTCACGTGTCTTAGTATGTTGCATTTTATCCTTTGAAATACATACTGGTATATGGAACTTCGTCTCCAAACCTCTGCAATCTCAATATCTCTATCAATTAACTAATGAAACTAACGTATTCCATTTCCGCAGATTTGCCAGAAATTCTGAAAGACTTTTCAATAAATAGAGAATTGTGGAAAACATTTTTGACGACGAGCTTGACTGATAGTCATTAAAACTACTCAGAATATACAAAAATTAAAATATGACAATGATGAGAGCAATTTGTATTAAATTTGATGTTATAAAAATTTGAATCAAACTATTGCCTCAATGTTTCACAACACTACACCATATCAACCCATTGAACAGACTACACAACCCTTTTAATGAGCTGCTGTATTCAAGAACAAACATAGAACCGATAATAAATCGGCTTCAGAAACTTAACACAAATTTCCATACAAGACTGAATAATTTGGGGGACGTTTTACCGATGTTCCATAATACCTATAACAGGAACTATGTAAGAAAATGCCCAACTGAGACGCTACTTGAAACAAAAAGTATCTTATAAACTATTCACTTAAGATTCAAAAAACACTTTATATTAAATAGGCTCAAGGACTTGACGACAACACTCTTTCGTATGAATTTTTCATAAAATAAAGAACTATTATTATTATTGTTTAACAAATATGAAAAATAAAACATTATAAACAGATAAAACATGAAATATGAAGAGGTAAGCAAGAATTCAATCTTAGTTTTTAAATTGAATGTTGTTGACATCAGTTGTTTTCCATTTGAATTGCTCAGTTACAAAGCAAAAGCTTTCAAAGAAAAATGTAAGCAACTTCTTCTGAAGGAAAATAATTGCGTAAGTTTTTCAGGTAGTTTTCCTTTTTTGTGTGGTTTTCATTTTTTTTTATTTTGTTCATTTGTATTTTACACTGAAGCATCCTACCTGTTTTATTCATTTCAATTCATTTATTCTTTTCTTTGTAAAACTAACCTCTATAGTTCGTAAAGATATACCAATGCAATTTGAATAAAGTGTATTCAAAAATACACAATGTATATATGAATTTTGTAATGGACTACCAATAAAGTTCTATTATTATTTTTATTATCATTTCCAAAATACAGTGAAAGATACTAACATCAATAGTCCCTACCAGATTTACTAACGATGTTTCAACAATTTTCATCAACAGATTGCAAGAACCTATAAAAATTACTCTGTGAAATATGTCTATTTGTATACGTCCGCATCATTTAGAATAACCTGACGTAAATGTCAAATATGATAACGCCTAGAATGTCATATATGAAACTGGTTTTGGCATCTCATGAAAGGGAAAAATTTAGTTTGCTCAAGAGTGAAGATACGGCTGAAAACAAAAACAACAGATAGTACAAAGCCGCTTCATCGCTAGTAAATTTCATTCATTGCAAAAAAACAAATTTCAGGTGAAGTAAGGGATCCGATACTTGGGTAAGAAATATTTTCACTGATAAACGCTCATCTTGAATTGGACAAATTTTGTCTATAGAACCATCGAAATGTGGAACGAATGTAAAATGCAAATTATAGAAAAAAACTAGTCGGAACTAAAAAGAAAATACTCCAGATATTTTATAATTCGATAATGTGAAATATAAAGGGGGAAAAGACAATACATATATTTTCGTTACATTTTCATCTCATAACGTTAAAATCCACAATACTTTCTACATACAAGATATATGGTAGGTAGTTATTTGGAAAATTTTGAACGGGAAAGATATAACCTATACAAAATCAAGGATGGTGCGATATATGCTAGGTATGTATATGGAGTGCGTGAAAAAAAAAATTTCAGTAAAAAACAAACAATGAGTTTTCATATCAGATCAGTAAATGGTTCGAAATGATCAAAATTTCAAACGTTAATGTACTACATACTAAAAATTCTTCGAAAACTGTATAGTTACAAATAGTGTAACTAACATGACTTATATATATATATATATATATATATATATATATATATATATATATATATATATATATATATATATATATAACATTTTTCTTCTTGATGGTTTTTTCGGCAATCAATTATTTCAATCGAAATAGTTATTTGTAGCATTGACAGATCAGAAAGTAAAATAATTTATTTGTTTGTCCTCAAGATCTACAAATTTCTGCTTTTTCAAAATTTTGAAAAATATAGTTTTTAATAAATTGACAGTACTCAACTGACAGAAACAGAAGAAGAGTTGAATTATTTGCTTTTAACTGTTAAAATATTGTATCTTTTTCATATAGAAGGAAAATAGTGGCTCAGTATTTAGGAATATTCATAACATATTATATTGAAAATGCTAAGCCACTATTTTTCTTCAAAATAATTTAAAAAACTAGATAGTGCAATTTTTGAATATCATTAGTTTCTTTCTTCATACTGCAGTGAACATTATTGATTTCAAACTTTTGAAAAACCTAAAGTTTGATGCAAAAGTTTAAGAAGAAATAAAAATTTTTCACTTTAACTCTCGCATTGCTATGAATACGATATCAAGTATCATTTTATTTTTGTATATACAATCAATTTTTCTAATCAAATAATTTCATATGTATATATTCACATAATCATCGTTTTGTTCAGGCGTCAGTTTGTTTTCACAATGTGCTTTTATATTCTGCTTTCCAAGTAATATATCATTACTTAAACGGATATGTGAGTTTATGTTTATACGCCAAAGTGAAGTGGAGATTGAAAGCTTATGCATCACACTGAAACTTTCGACACGCAAGAGAAGATCGTAAAAATACGTCAGGTTGGAACATAAAAATGGTCGTAAACTATATCTTCTTCCTATTTTACACAGATAAAATTCGAAGTATAGAGACATCGGAAATGTTGTCACCAGACTTTCATTCCTGGAATAATATTTAGATGAAACAATTTGACGGACAAGATCAAGGTTGTATTTTATTTCAGATGAATTTTAATAATTATATAATAATATGATGTTGATCCATAACAACAAGAGTTACGAAATTTCGGATTTACATATACAGAACAAGACAAAAATGCAATGATAAACCTATGTAAATCCAAAATTTCTTCAATCGTATTTTTATAGCTTATTGTTATCAACATCATATCATTATATAATTATTACTGTTCATGAGAAATAAAATACAACCTAGATCAAGGTTGTATAATATTTCTGATGAATTGTAATGATTATTTGATGATATGATGTTGATCCATAACAATACGAGTGAAGAAATTTTGGATTTACATATATAAAAGAAGATGAAAATGCAATGATAAACCTATGTAAATGTGAAATTTCGTCACTCAAATCGTATTGTTATGGATAAACATCGTAAATTATTACAATTAATCAGAAATAGAATACAACCTAGATAAGATGTTGTATAATATTTCTGATGAATTGTAATGATTATATAATGATATGATGTTGATCCATAACAATACGATTGAAGAAATTTTGGATTTACATATATAAAAGGAGATGAAAATGCAAAGATAAACCTATGTTAATCTAAAATTTCGTCACTCGTATTGTTATGGATCAACATCATATAATTATTACAATTCATCAGAAATAGAATAGAACCTAGATAAAAGGTTGTATAATATTTCTGATGAATTGTAATAATTATGTGATGTTGATCCATAACAATACGAGTGACGACATTTTGGATTTACGTATATAAAAGGAGATAAAAATGCAATGATAATTCTATGTTAATCTAAAATTTCGTCACTCGTATGGTATTGTTATGGATCGACATCACATAATTATTACAATTCATCAGAAATAGAATACAACCTAGATAAGAGGTTGTATAATATTTCTGATGAATTTTAATAATTATGTGATGTTGATCCATAACAATACGAGTGACGAAATTTTGGATTTACGTATATAAAAGGAGATAAAAATGCAATGATAATTCTATGTTAATCTAAAATTTTGTCACTCGTATGGTATTGTTATGGATCGACATCACATAATTATTACAATTCATCAGAAATAGAATACAACCTAGATAAGAAGTTGTATAATATTTCTGATGAATTTTAATAATTATATGATGTTGATCCATAACAATACGAGTGGAGAAATTTTGGATTCACATATATAAAAGGAAATAAAAATGCAATGATAATTCTATGTTAATTCAGAATTTCGTCACTCCTATCGTATTGTTATGGATCAACATCATATAATTATTTCAATTCATCAGAAATAAAATACAACCTAGATAAGAGGTTGTATAATATTTCTGATGAATTGTTATAATTATATGATGTTGATCCATAACAATACGAGTGACGAAATTTTGGATTTACGTATATAAAAGGAGATAAAAATGCAATGATAATTCTATGTTAATCTAAAATTTCGTCACTCGTATGGTATTGTTATGGATCGACATCACATAATTATTACAATTCATCAGAAATAGAATACAACCTAGATAAGAAGTTGTATAATATTTCTGATGAATTTTAATAATTATATGATGTTGATCCATAACAATACGAGTGACGAAATTTTGGATTTACGTATATAAAAGGAGATAAAAATGCAATGATAATTCTATGTTAATCTAAAATTTCGTCACTCGTATGGTATTGTTATGGATCGACATCACATAATTATTACAATTCATCAGAAATAGAATACAACCTAGATAAGAAGTTGTATAATATTTCTGATGAATTTTAATAATTATATGATGTTGATCCATAACAATACGAGTGGAGAAATTTTGGATTCACATATATAAAAGGAAATAAAAATGCAATGATAATTCTATGTTAATTTAGAATTTCGTCACTCCTATCGTATTGTTATGGATCAACATCATATAATTATTTCAATTCATCAGAAATAAAATACAACCTAGATAAGAGGTTGTATAATATTTCTGATGAATTGTAATAATTATATGGTGTTGATCCATAACAATACGAGTGACGAAATTTTGGATTTACGTATATAAAAGGAGATAAAAATGCAATGATAAACATATGTTAATCTAAAATTTCGCCACTCGTATCGTATTGTTATGGATCAACATGATATAATTATTACAATTCATCAGAAATAGAATACAACCTCTAGATAAGAGGTATAATATTTCTGATGAATTGTAATAATTATATGATGTTGATCCATAACAATTCGAGTGACGAAATTTTGGATTTACGTATATAAAAGGAGATAAAAATGCAATGATAAACCTGTTAATCTAAAATTTCGCCACTCGTATTGTTATGGATCAACATGATATAATTATTACAATTCATCAGAAATAGAATACAACCTCTAGATAAGAGGTATAATATTTCTGATGAATTGTAATAATTATATGATGTTGATCCATAACAATTCGAGTGACGAAATTTTGGATTTACGTATATAAAAGGAGATAAAAATGCAATGATAAACCTATGTTAATCTAAAATTTCGCCACTCGTATTGTTATGGATCAACATGATATAATTATTACAATTCATCAGAAATAGAATACAACCTCTAGATAAGAGGTATAATATTTCTGATGAATTGTAATAATTATATGATGTTGATCCATAACAATACGAGTGACGAAATTTTGGATTTACGTATATAAAAGAAGATAAAAATGCAATGATAAACCCAGGTTAATCTAAAATTTAGTCACTCGAATTGTTATGGATCAACATCATAAAATTATTACAATTCATCAGAAATAAAATACAACCTAGATCAAGGTTGTATAATTGTAAAAACGAAACAGAAGAAACATGAAAAGATGACTAGGAGAACTAGAAGGAGACTACCGTGATTATGTTGGAACTCATGAAATTTTCGAATTTATTAAATATTTCTACAATTCCACGCAAAACTGATCATCATTGAATAAATGAGTAAAGAAATTTTTCAATATACTTCAACCATTTAGCAATAATGAAAAAAATTCAATATCAATTTACGAATCACGTGACCCGCATGCAACTCTGATGATTGATGCCTGGCATCACGTCAGTTCGAAATCGCGTATGCGACAATTCATAAATAGATACAAGACGAACTAACCGCATTTGACAGCAGCATCGAACGTGCATAGCCTCTTCTTATCCATGTCCGAAAATAATCGTGGTAAAAACTTCAATGTCTGACATTCTTATCTTCACTCACTTCAGACTAAACCTCGCACAATGATGGACGACGGTTCCGTAGCTGGTTCACGGGTTATCTAAATCATCTCACACCCGGAAGAGCTAGAAGTGTCGTTAAAGAGAGCACTCCGAGCGGCGACTGGCGACTTTTTGAAATATAAAACGTATCAGTAGCTCTCGACGATGCCAAGAGTTTATAAGTGGATTTGTTCTAATTTGAATGCGTGGAATATAGATGAGAAGTGACGAAACGAAGGAAGAACATAAAGACCATTAATTTGTTTAGAACGCGGAAACTGCCCCTTTATGGCGAATTTTGTTTTGCCATTCACATTTACAGGTACTATAGTTCAACATATTTTGACCTGCATGATAATTATAATAATAAACCTATATTTCCAACGGGTAACTACCCAATTACAGGAAAATACATAATGAATAATGAAATTAACAATTTGGTGACTAAAATATCAATAATAACATAGATATACAATATTAAAGAATTATAATAATAAAAAACATTATCAAATATAATAATCTAAATCTATAATATCTAATTAATTTTTTAAACTTCAATCTAAATATTCAATTATTTAACTGAATCTGTAAACAATGAGTAATAACTAAACAAGAAAAGAAATCACTCAGAACTCAAACCGGAAGAAATCGAGTCCCAGTGCAAAAAAACTCTCATGTTGAATTGAAATGAATTGACCGACTGCATTAAAACTTCACGTTTTTGAGATTAGGATGAAGTGAAAATTATACGGTAGTTTTGATTCTTTGGATAGCAATATAATTGTTATGAGACTATTCATAAATATTTCGATTTGTCTATGGTTTTTTTTATTCAGTGGACCTACAGTTTAACGCCGGTTACGAACGGCCAATGGGCTCGTAATCAATGTAAATTACCCAACAATTATCATCACTAAACCACTCAAATCATGACAAACACATACACCCATACCTGTACAGTGGTTCCAACGCGAATCCTACCGCAACATAATGAGGTTTTCTCCCGATCAAGCCTTGGAGATCTTCGAATTAGATTCACCGAACGGTTCTTTATTCTATATTCCTTCAATTTTTTTCTTCTAGTTTAAGAGTTTTCGGTGTTGATTCTTTTGGGTGCTGAACTTGATATTTTTATTTTATGAATGAGTTAATTGAGTGTCTTGTTACGAGAAAGCGATCCGCCATGCTCGAGATAGTTCATCTCGTTTTTTCGATAGATGGAGCTCACATGTTCAGTCACGTATGAATGCTCGCCTCGTTTTAGGAAAAGGGCCTGAGTGCGTTTGGAAAATCATCGAAACTTGATTGTTTAGATGTATGCCACTCAAGATTTTCATGATAGTACAACGTAACAATTGTATGGTATTTCCATTTAACAGCTTCGATATTTTTCGGAGCACACTAAATATTCAGTACGAAAGTGATAGGTTCTGTTTTCGTTGGCAACATTTGCGAAGAAAGCTCCCTATGAGTTTTCATTTCCATTGAGAATATCAGAATTGAGAATTTATGTATATAACGAGTATATATCGATATGCGAGTCAAAAAGTGTAAAATTGTAAGTATAATTAAAATAACAATAATATAATAAATGTAAGTATAATTAAATCTTTCATTTGTTTTCCTGGATTTTTAATTTAGAATATTAATTGTCTAACAATGTTCCACGATTACATTGTTAGACTATTTCATTACATTTAGTTGTTTCATACATCATTACATTGTTGTTCAATACTATTTCAATTTATTTTAAATTAATTTTTTCGATTTATATATTCGCTTATACTCTCTATTTTTGTTTTTTTCTCGTTCATTTTTCTTTATTTATTATTATTTTTTATAATTTGTAATTTTTTTTTCAATTTTTTCTCTGTACTTGAATGATTATCTGTTGGGAATAAATGTATTTTTATTATTATTATCACATTTCAATTCTCCATGCATTCGAAAACTACAAATTTTGGCAATTCAATGCTTCCTAATATAATTCAATTATTCAAGGCAAATTAATAATTCACGACCTTAAGAGGAAATTAAAAATCAGCTATGTGCAGATAATATAACATAAATATAGATGATATATGCAATGTCATATGAAATGTGTTATGTGTGAGAGTGATGTATGTTCGAGGGTTTTGGGTTCCCAAAATGACGTTGATAAATTTGAATAAATACCACTTACGCCAGTGTACTACCAACTTCTGTTGCCAGTAACACAGTGCGCTTTGTATGTATGTAAATCAGATCGAGAGCCTGATCTTACAGCTGAAACAGAGTACAATGAATCGCTCGTTCCATTTATTGGCAGTTCGGTGATTATAACTATCATAATTGGTGTCGGGTATTACAAACGGTCTATCAACCGCTAAAGAACTACCACTCTGAATAATATTCATAAAATTAATATGCAAAGTTTCAAGTGCTAAGTTTGTTTAATGAAACAGTATTCAAAATTTTCTCAGAATTTTCATAAATACGCATGACGACGTTTCGAAGTACTACTTCTTCATCAAATGCTGGATTAAATTCAGCCATCACGCATTAATCCAGCATTCGATAAAGAAGTAGTACTTCGAAACGTCGTCATGCGTATCTGTATTAAAATTATAAGAAAATTTCAAATATTGTTTCATTATGGATATTAATTTTCTCCAAGTATCGGCCTCATCAATCATCAAGCTAAAGTTTGTAATTGAATAAAATTAGTATGACTTTCATACTATCGTCTTCCTGGTAATTGAAGTTAGTTTCTCGAAAAAAAGCTTCGTTTCAATACTCATTGACTTTTATTCGTCTGTTGCAACAAAGAGAAAGTTCTCGTGATTTTCGAAGAAAAAACATGAAAGAATTTTTATTTTCTCTTGATTTCATCTTGGGATGCAGCTTCCAGTTGGTACACAAAGAAAATAGAGTTGCTGCAAAAAAGTTGTTGAAAATAATTTATCGCTAGCCTAGGCTGTTTCCATCTGACCAGATGTACAGAGACGCAAAAATATTGGATTTGAGGCAGTTATACTTCTATCGAGGTGTCTTGGAGACATTCAAGAACAGAGAAGACTTAGATATGATTGATCATCATCATAACACAAGATCCTAAGCTAAGAAAAAGATCGAAACTTGCTTTTCTCTTAGGACGAAGACGCGGAGAACATTCTTGCATCTCTCAAACAGAATGTATAATTTCCTTCCAAGAGAAATGAGAAAAATATCATCATTGAGGTTTTAAAAAAAAAGTGAAATTATCTACTAAACCAACCAAGAGCGAATATGTCGAAATTCTTTTAGGATCCCCTTGCGTTTTGTTTGGGTTTGAGTTGCTGTGTACTGGGATCCTTGATTTGTGATGTTCTTTATTATATTTTTTATAGTATGGAAATTTTTTTTTGTGTAAAATTAATACGGAAGTCGATTTAATACAGTATAATTTAATTGAGGTTAAGAAGATTTTGTTTTGGTTTATATAAATTAATTCAATGGACGATGAATCTACTCTGTGATAGTTCATATTTAAATGAGAGGTAATAATAAAAACTTGTCTAAAAATCACTGACTGAACAATTCTTTATTCGACAAGTTTCGCCTTTTATATTCTGCATTTACAGCATTCTTTATTATTTATTTATGTTATTATTATATTTATATTCTGCATATACAGCATTCTTGATAATGCTGTAAAAGGCGAAACTAGTCGAATAAAGAATTGTTCAGGCAGTGATTTTTAGACAAGTTTTTATTATTACCTCTCATTTTTATATAAATTCTTGCAGCCCCACAGGCTGGCATCGCCCACTCGAAGGGGCAATGATTTACTTTATATATGTAACAATTATTTCAGATATATATATATATATATATATATATATATATATATAATATATAATAAAGTAATAATAAAAAGTATGTAAAAAACACACTTGTCTTTAAATTCCCAATTTATATATATATATATATATATATATATATATATATATATATATATATATATATATATATATATATATATATATATATATATATATATATATATATATATATATATATATATATATATATATATAATATATATATTTATATATATAATAATGAAATTATATATTTTTTTTTCAGTGTTTAATTGGGATTGCAGTCTAGGACAGGAAAACTAGTTACCTCTTCAGTATTTTCCAAGCTTTCGAAAATGCTTATTTTCTTCTTCAGGGCTAAAATAGTAAAAATTAACAGTTTATATAGCAAGGCACTATAAAAATTTTTTTCTTACAATTACTGTGAAGTTAATCCGAAAGTACATTAGTTGTTTGAATTTTGAAAATAAATATAAGTGTTCACAAATGTATTGGGTTGGAATATTACTGCATTCTACGTGTTAGGTAATCGAAGGAAGCGACGATATTATCGCTTCTGCTGCCCTGGATACTTATTCAACACCTAGTTATTCATTAACTGCTCTGCGTCTTTTTGTTACTGATTTCTTAATTGTTCATATGGATCCCAGATACACTAATTGATTGACAGGATCGATATTGTTCTGTTGTCTACTATTAATTCAGGCCTATCCACATTCGTCTCTACTGTTAGTTCTAATAACCAATATCTTTGTCAAATTTCGTTATAATTAAACTATTGACGCTGCCAATCAGATTGCTATTGAGACCATCTCAAAGGGTTCATTAGAATTGAGGTATCTGCTTAAACATTTCAACATTATCGTCGAAATCCATTTAACTACAAGCGAATGTTTGGTGTGGGATGTGCTGCCACATTTAATAATTGAAGTTTGAAAGTCAAAAGATGTAATGGGGCACCAAGTCGCTGCGTAATTTCGTAGCTATCGCGTCTTCTGAAAGTCCTAACTAATACTCTAACTCAATTTACCGGCCTACAGGAAGTCGAATAACCGGAAACTTGCCAACCACCAAACACTTCAATTAGACGCGATAGAAGCTGAGATCGTATAGTGTAAAGGTTCCCCTACGTAGAGCGCAATCTTCGCAGTATTCATTTCGAGGAAATATGTAGGTACGTTTTAGACACAATTAGAACTTATATGTAAGGGAGTCGAAGTAGATATTACATTGCAAGATTGATTGCGATTAAGAAAACGAAGCTTGTTACTTGGGGATACAAGTTATGCATACCTTCGATTAATTCAAATTGAAATTCAACAGTAGAGAGCCATCATACTGATATCACATCTACCTTGACACCTTACCTCTATGACCTTCAGTTCTAGGTGAAATCCCTAGCCCTGTTCATCACTAACAGCGCCAAGATTTTCTGGAAAGTAAGCAAGATGGCTATGTAAGAAATGCAGTTTGATACTCATGTTACAGCCAAGCTTCTTAAAGTTTTCTAAGAGTTGTTCAACCATTTCGACGTAATTCTGGGTTCGTGTCTTACCAAGAAAGTCCTTGACAATACTTTTGAATGTCAACCAAGCATTTTTTTCAAGTTCGGTCATTGTTTCAATGAAACGTTCATCTTTAATAAGTTGCCGAATATGTGGACCATCAAAGACACCAGTCTTCATCCTCTCATATGATAGACTAGGAAATGCCGAAATGACATACTCAAAACAGTCCCCTTCTGTTGAAAAAACTCTAACAAATTGCCTAGTTGCCTAGAAACCTAGTGTTATATGCTAAGGCAGAAATATAATACTTTTTCTGTTGGCAAGTGGCTTATTTAGAATGTTTTCACCAGGTTTCAGGTCAGATCTTGGCGGCCACTTTGACTGCATATGATCTACGAACTAACAGCGGCAAAAATGAAGAAATTCTTTAGTTTATATATAAATAAGAACGAAATACTGCTACATTTGTGTAAATACAATCTTACACTACGCGTCGGAAACCGGCTTCGCTATTTCAGAGCAATAAGTACACTTCTTTATTACAGTGTCTCATGCATAAATGGCAAAATTAGTCTAGAGAACAAGAATCTTCACCTATTGCGCCGCGTCATTATCCCCTCCAGTTGTTACCGGAAAAAGTTCCGCCGATAGGAGTGCAGTAGGGCTTTATATAATTCGCGTTCAGTTCCGTGAAGCGTAATAGCATGCGCAACAGCAGTAGAAAAAAAATTGCCTTTATAGAAAAAACTGATTGAAGTTTTGGAATCAGCATGTTAATTTACCTCTAAAACAACCTAAAATTCGGAGTCAACAGAAATTATGTTACAAATTGATCCCCAGTGTTATTTATTAATTCCAGAGAGGATAACACTGAAGTCATAGAAACAATCTATACGATCACAGATTCCAGAATGTATGAAACTCATAGATGCTATAAAACCTTGATAACCAAAAAATATGTTGTAGCAATCTACTCATATTTCCCGAAATCGAAAGCTGCAAAACTGAACTCATTACATTATAAATTTGACAGGGACCATCATAATTATGTGACATGGTAACTTCAGATTTTGAATGTTGAATTATATATTAAATATCTGCAATTGATATTAAATTGCATCAATACTGTGAATATGTGAATATTTGACAATATAAAGTACCAAATCAACAATTGGAGGTGTTTAAAACGAGATGAATCTTTTGTTCGACAGAAAACTCTCAAGTATCTGAAATCCATCTGCTTTCCAGCAAATCTGCAATTTTTATCAAATTTTTTTATTCAAGATCACTTGAGAGAATTAGTTGTCACTCGAAATATATGTTATATTTTCAGTTCTGAAGGCAATACATATTCAAAGAAATTTCAACTGCTCTGAACTTTTAAAACTGAAGTTTTTGATACTGAACATGACGTGATAAGAATTTTAGACCCCATCATAATCAACACTCACTAACGATGTATTCAGTCAAAGGATTGGAAACACCCGTAAAGAGGCGAAGGAAACTCCAAACTTGGTAGAAAAGACACTTCCTTTTGATCTTCGTGAACTCTCCACGTCTACAAGACCAAGTTATAATTATAAACAGTTTTAATAGGGTCTCGACCATCTGTTTCCAGCTGGAGAGAGGGTTATTATTAACTGCTTCTGTTTAAGCTACAAATTATTCATTCATCACATAATACTAGAAGTATTGAATAGACTTAGAGTATTGATGTGTAGATATTTGGTTTTTATTTTGACTCTGGCAAACCTCCTTGGTTATTTCATTGACATTCAATCTATTTAACAGACCAATGTAAGTTAATAATTACAACCAAATTCAACACAAAATGGATGTTATACAACTTTTGATATTTTTGTCTGTTTACTCTATAATTATGCTCATTTCTTGAAACTGATGCATCAATTTGCAGGTAAATTGAGAAGAATCAATTTGCAGGTATATTTAGACGAATTTCACCAGAATAGACTAGAACCTAATTTTCGTTTCAAATAACATTTTCGTTCTTATATTATTATGAAACACATACCAATGAGGTCTTTCTGAAAACAAAGTAGTGAAAAGCTTTGGACATCAAAGCTGAGGAATTACATTTGTACTCATCTGTTTGTTTTTAATCATCTCTAGTCCTTTAGTCATGAAAAATTCACCCTGAAAAGGTTTTTCAATTTAGTAATAGAATTTTCATGCATTTCAGCTTTATTTCATTCAATAACACCACGATGACTAAAATAATATCGATTATACGAGAAAATCTTCATCATAGTTACATTAACAAAATATAATTCCTAAGAAATAATACATGTACCATTTTGTCGATATATTGTCATTGTCGAATGCTTTTATGCTTTTCATACGGAAAGAAATCGAATTTTCAACAGTGTCAGAATTAGATCATCGTAAAATCGAAACGCAACTTCTATTTAAAAATTTAATTGTCATAACATTGAAACAAAACTACCATTTTGAAACTTAATAGAACTGAAACTCCTTTTCATTCATCATTTTAAGTTCCTGAATTATCCTATTGATTGACGGCATTTGCTCAGCAGATTAAAATTTCTTGAACTCTGTGTATACGAAAGAAAGAAAATTTTCTCATTTTCAGAAAACGTCCACGAATGCCTTGAGAGAGTCTTCTGTAGATTTAAGGGGTATGCCATCTTATCTTGAGAGGTATCTGGTGTACTGTAGAGACATTCATGGCTGTGAAGCAAGAGCCAGAGTAATTTTTACTGTTAAATTTTTGCTGTTAAAGGAGTTGGTTACAATTCAGTGTTTGTGAAGAGATTTATCAGATTAATGTCTTCAAATACAATCAAAAATAATTATCATAAATAATAATTATCAAACATAACCCCATTCGAGTTCCAAATAACTTTTTGAGGGAGTTTGTGAATTGGTGCCGAGTGAACAATCTGATGGTGAACGTTGACAAAACTATATGTGTTCATTGTCATGTGACAATGGAATCAGTACCTTGAATGTTGATATGGAAACAAAACTATATCATCATCCCAATCAACTAAAATTCTTGAAATATATGTAGACAGAAATTTGAGATGGACAACACATATTGGTGTTTTATGTACAAAATTGAGTAACTAATTTTTTGCAATCACTAGAATTGAAAACATTGTACCTAGAAACTGTTTTATGAATGTGTATTACAGTCTTGTATATGGTCATCTGAATTCTAATTTCTGTTGTTAGGCTGATCTACAAAAATAAACAGGGTGTTTATTGCACAGAATCGAATACTTCGATTAATATTCAATATTAATCAACGAACTTCTTGTAAACTTATCTTCATCAAAAATTACATACTCGTCCTACCTTGTTTATATATTTATAGGTGTCTACTATATCTTGAAAAAATGAAGATAGATTTATTAAATTGAATAGTACTCATGAGTATTCAACAAGAAACAGTGATGTGCTACTTATTACTACACATAAAACACCTAAATTCGGGCCTGTATTATCAGAGTGTTAAAATCTTCAACCATTTACCGTCAAATTTGAAATTACTGAAAGCTCATTTGTTTTAGGGGAGAGTTAAGTAATTGATGTTAACAAAGGCATAGTATAGTGTAGCAGAGTACTTCGATGATTCGAATGGAGGCAATAATGTATGAATCAATTTTTCGTATCATATGTTTGTTTATTTTTTTACCACGAATGTCTCTCACCATGTGAAATTGTCTCAAATGATTAATATATCTAAAGTAATTTTTTCTTTTCTTTTCAAATATAGTTGTATATAATTGCGAATATTGATTGATATTTTTGAATATGAACCAATATTTTTGTTTGAACCAATATTCTTGTTCGAGGGCTGAATGAAAGATCAGACTCAAAACTGAATTAAGTCCTTTTGTAAGCATTCTTCTTAGTTGTAATTATTGAATGTAATTTTACAATGCAAAGGAATAATTTAAATTATAATAATAAATTCGAGTACCTTGGTTGTAACATTAATGACAAATTGGATAGCGATATGGAAATAAAAATACGGACGGCAGTGGCAAGAACTCCATTTATTAAATTTCAAAGATATCTATGTCGAAGGAGAGTATCATTAGAAATAAGACTTCGTATGGTAAAATGCTATATTTGGCACATAATAACATATGGGGCCGAAACATGGTCACTCAAAATAAAATCCATGAACCGTATAGAGGCTTTTGAGATGTGGACACTCCGCAGGTTATTAAAGATTCCTTGGGTAGGCCGAATAATGAATGAGGAAGAAGTACTTGAAGAGCCAGCGTCGAGCGTGTGTTATTGAAAACTATAAAACAACGCAAGATCTCTTATTTGGGATACATACTCCCAGGCAATAAATATGATATCCTAAGACTAATATTAATGGGTAAAATAGAAGGTAGAGGTCCAGGCCGAAAACGGCATTCATTTTTGCGCGATATCAGGAACTGGTGCGAAGTGAAAAACGTGGGTGATACATTCGCACTAGCTACGGAGGGGCAATAACGTATTATAGAATGAGTGGATGATCGTCTACACGCTGTAAGAGTTTGGCATGAGAAGAAAAGAAGAAAATGCAAGGAATGTCTTTCAATGAATTTCATTATTATTATAATGAACTGGAAAATAGCATTCGGAATGAGGGTGATATTAGACTGTTCAAGATTAGATTGAGAGACATATACAGGAGCGAAATAAGATTTGTTTCAAATCGATTATGCAGAACTAATATTTTGTTTTGATATTGTTACGTAGATTAAATATTGGGAATTTTACTGTAGCAGTATTTGCAAAATAAATTATTATTATTACATAACATGCGTGATATGTAGAATGAGAAAGAGGATGCTGATTTGTTCAAAACATCGATTATTAGTATCCACTATTGTTTCCTTTGAATCCTCCGTAGTGAGGACTGTAATGTTTCTCTTAATTTTTTCTGCTATTCAATAATATTTACTTATATTTGAGTTCTTCTTTAACTTCAATTTTCAACCAGTTTGTAAGGAATTTCGCTCGAAAGTTTCCGAACGGAAGTTATATTTCCCGTCTCCCGATATTTATTTTCTGGGTACGATTTCCACACCACTCTTCTGAAGCAGTTCGAAGTAGATCGATTCACGCATCATTAGGTTGGCAAACATCAATTCGTCTGAACTGGATCACAGAGAACATGTTTCTTTGTTTTTATCCGACGTTCACGATCTGATCATCCGTGGATTAACCCATATAAGAAAATAATCGGTAAGGCACAGAAAGTTTTCCTTCTAGCAGAGATTGATGGTTTAATATCGAGCCCGATACGTCTGAGCCTTGATCGCTAATGAAGCAAGAAATCTGAAATCTTCCGCTACGTGATTCAGCGTTATTCGAAAATCGCCACCGGTACTTTCGTAACTGAGAGATTTTATATGGTTGATGAAATCTGGATATTTCCACATTATTAGATGTTATCATTTTCACTCTTTTGACTAATAAACATTGAATGTACTGAATTTTTTTTTACATTGCAATCTTCATGTTTCTACATCGAAAGGGGTAATCATCTTCATTTTATTATGTACCGAAACATCACAAGAAATATGGGGTGCTATATTGCAAAATTTTATTCCGAAAATTATTTTTCATTCCGTAAATGAAATGTGTGGCACTCGGAGACTGTCGCGGTAAAGCTATTGCATAGCATTTTTTATCAACTTATGTAATTATAATTATTTATTCATTTTTATTTATGCAGTATTTTTTTCCTTCGATATTAATTCAAGTTTTTTCTTTGATATTAGTTCAAGTTACACTTTTTCAGCTCGGTGACCGATAAGAAAACAATATTTTTTCATTTATTGAATAAATGAGAAGTTAATATCGTTTAAAATATTTTTATTATCTTACAAAATACATGTAGGTTATCTGAAATTTTTATCATTGAAACTATAGGTTTATGGTAACTGTAATAACGAACATAAGTTTGAGACTTGATATCCTCTAAATTGATGGAAAATACCGCGTCAATGATGGTCCCAAATTTTGTTGTGAATTCTTGTGAATCATTATTCATTTCGAAATTCAACTTTGAGATTCATCAGCGAAGTTGATGTTGAAATCGCCAGCCAAGATATGTGGAAATTCATGATCATTTGTACCAAGTATTCTCGATCTTTCTTCAGTGTACTATAGTGAAGTGCGATGAATAAAATGCTCTACCTCGTCCAATTTTAATTCGGAGAAATGTAATTGCTACCATGACTATGTGTAGGCCATTTCTAAGATAGCATAAGCACGCACAAAATCTTCAATAAATGAGCGCCTATTACACGTTGAGCGAACCCTCTGGCGAGCTACATGGTAGGCGGAGTGGGGCGTGTTAGATTTTATTTTCGTTACGGAATTTCTTGATTGGGTCGCGATAAAATCTATGCAATAGCTTAAAAATTTTTTGTAATTTTTCTAATATTGTGCTTGAAATTCAAGTCTAAGCGTTTCAGAGAATGACGACATTCTATATTCATTCCATTTTTATTAATAAACGGAAGAGTCAAATATAAAATTTGAACTTGGAAAACCAAGACATTCACTTGGGAGCAAATCTGGTTGTGGGGTATAAAACGTAGATCAGCATTCAGATCGCGAATACCATAACCCAACATTCTATTAATAGGTGTATTAATCAATTAATTAGTACTACAGGTTTTAATGAAAGTATTCGAAAATTTGAGCAGAACCACCAAAACACTTGAAATTTCTCTCACAGACAATGTAGCTAGGAATACCTAATTGAATGCGAATAAAGATATTAAATTACTCACCTTGTATTTCAAATATTACTCTTTTTTCCGCAACTTTGACGTCAAAACTTGAATTCGCTGTTGAATAACAGAATTATTGTTTCTTCAGAGCGCGTGGTTACGAAAAGGCGGAAAACTCGATTGAATACAAGAATGAAAATTCAATTTCAATATCGAATAAACTTTCTATGATTTCAAAATTGACCTTGACAAGTTCAGAACTGATATTTTTCATGAAGAACCAAACAGCTTATTTCCGATCTTGTGTAGAATCATTTTATATGTTCTTTAACTTTGTCCCTTGACGAATAGTGAGACTATAAAGAATAGTAAAGTGTCGAACATTGTGATGTCGAATAGTAATGAGTCGAGACTTAAGTAACTAGTTTCGGTAAGACAGAGTAATTCATTGCAACCATTCAAAGGGATATTCCAGGATTTTTATGCTTTAAAGAATGAAGTATTCACATAGGTTTTCGATATTATGAAGGGACATTTTTTCATGTTCACAAACGATTCGGCATTTTCGTTATATAATACTCATATAAAAAAATTGAAAAATGGTGATGAAACTTTAAAATGAGCTTCTCACGTTTTACTCGATTACGATTGATATTTTTCTGGCCGAAGTGATAAAAATTGATATGCAGGAAAACGAAACTATTCCAAAAGACAACCTTCTCTGCGAATACCATTTCAGTAGAACGTTGACCACAAACTTCAGAAAACTTTTCCCATTTCTTTTCGAGAGACACTTCCTCTCGAAACTTCTGTCTCAAGTATTTCAAGAGAAACCCAGGATTAGCTTCTCCTGGAAGAGGGTCGAATCTCACTACCACGCATTTGCAGCGAAATTCAAATGGCGAGGACCTCTCAGACAGTCTTCATAGGAAACTACGAGGGCGCAAAACTGCGAATTAATAGATAATAATGGAAATTCAAGCTGTGAGATAACACAGACATATATATGAATTTTATTGGTAATATTGGTAAAAATATTTGGAACCATCAGATATTATCTCTCATTTGGAAAGTATTTGCGCTGAGGTTCGACAATACTTCTGTAATTATATCAAAATTCTTGTTTCATGGAATTAACTTCAATTGGAACAAAATGCTTTCTCAATATTTTATGCTATACTAAAATAAGGTGAAAGGAGTTGCAAATAATCTCTATTCAATTCGCCCATTTATAAATCGGAGACATTGACCATGGATAAAGAGTCAATCTTCCCGAAAGAAATCCATGATAAGGTCAGTACTGAAATACTGATGTTCTACATATTCTACTTAATCGGGAGCAAATACATCCGTACACAATAAACAAAAAAACTAAAACAACGAGATACTAATTTCAAGATTAGAGTTAACATGTGAACTCGAACCAGAGAATGTTTTCACATGAATAACAGCAAGCAGGAAATTCTGGAGAGACCAAATCCAAATAATATCCGAGGAGAAATCGGTCAAGTAGCGTGAAACGAAATGTCATATCGTCCATTTAAACGGTACCATGAGAGATTAAGTCAATGAAACAGGAGCAGCAAATAGAGATCAAATGAAAGAGATCACACAGAAAATTTCTTTCAGTCGAAATCTTTGAAATAGGTACTTTTATCGTATATGAATTTGAGAGAAGTTGAGTAGTACAAATTTATGATATTGTATTTTCAAAATCAAATAACCTTTCGAAATTAGAAAAAAAATTCGATAAGATGACATCGACAAGAATTATAGCGATAAGTAGATAACGAATTTGATAATTAATCATTGGAAAAAGTATTCTTAGCCGCATTTTATTTGCAGAAACAATAAAAAAGAATCAAATTGAATAAAAGACTAAACAAGATAAGTATATCAAGTTAACAAACGTTATTGAGGTAAGTAAATAACGAAATATCAAACATTCAATAACAAGTCTGAGTGATAAAGAGCAAAGGTATGAGATGATGTCGCGACAATTTAATACCTAAAATAATTAAATAAATTATAGCGTTGAAAATTTGGGACTGTCAACCGCACGCTCAGAAATGAATTTAGGAATCTCTCAGCAATTTTCGCAGTTTATCTGCCAAGTAGATGAATATTCATTGGGACCCTGTTATTGCTTAATACTCGACATTGTTATCCTGCTTAAATTCATCATGAAATATTTAAATTATTGTAGAGTGTTTATATGTTGATATATGTTGTCGATTCATACGATAATAACAGAATAATATAATCGTAGACTGAGTGACTCGTGAGTCCATTGAAAAGAACAATCTACTAAACTTGGACCAGAGTTAAGAAAGATACACCTTAACATTGAATTCATTCAATAATGAAAGTGGTGGGCACATAGATCTTTGAAAATATTTTCTGGTGATTGAAATATGCTAAGGAATTTTGAGTGATAAATTAAACTATTAACCTGGATTACATAAATTAATTTTCATTATTTATTGACGGCGTTGAATAAAATTTTTCATCCGGTGTTCTTTCTAAACGTATTCAGGTTCGTATTCAGAATTTGGTTTCTGAATTTCAATTTTAACGAGGTAAGCTCTCTCTGAAAATCAAATTGCAAGAACAAGTAGTTTATCTGTATTTTATAGAATTGTGATAACTTTACTACACGCTAGATGAGGTTTATAACTGCCTCAACGTTTCTAACCTGTTACACCTTGGAACGTCCTTCAAATATTTAGTAGATCATATTGAGAAACCGAAATTATAAACTGTATACCTATGTATAGCTGCAATGCATTTTGGGAGTTTTTCGATTTTAATTTCTGTTAATTTTAATTTCAATTCAATTTTCAGAATGATGAAATTATTTTGTTGCTCTATGTTCTCAAACTAATCTAACTTCATAATTGTAAATGTAATAAACTATTGTGTGATAAATTCAATACGATAGATAACTTTCAATCTGGATTCGGACGTATTTCGATTTAGATTCCTGAATTTGAAATTTATCGAGGTAAAATTTATGTCTCTGGAAAGTAAATTGCAGGAATAAGTAGTGTTCCTATACAAAATGAGAGGTAATAATAAATACTTGTCTAAAATTTACTTGTGTTTCTTTATTCTCTGGAGTGGTGATTCTTTGACTAAACGCCAAATGACATTTACAACTGCATCAAACGTCTTTAACTAGTAACACAATGAAAGGTCTTCCAAATATTTACCGACTCAGATTGAATCATATTATTGTGTACTCTTGATAATGGGCTAACCACCCGAAACATATGTAGAGTTGTCAATATATTCAGTGAAACTTGAGCCTAGTGTTTTAATTATAAATTACCATTATTTATCAGATCATATGAAAAATTATCACTATTTCGAGTGAAAACCGAAATTAAAAATGTACCTTTTATATATTATATGCACCTATTTTCATCTGCACTGTAATTTGAGAGAGTCTCAAATTTCAGAAATGTTCAGAAGTGATTTCAGTAATAGACTTTCTGAATTTTTTTTACTAATGAGAGAACTCAAAGTGGTCAAGATTATTCCGAATATTCTACAATTCAGGACTCATATTAATTTTTGAGCAAACTAGTAGATGAAAAAATTTTCGTTCTTTATAAAGTCAAAAATGTAGTGAAAATTATTATTGCAATTTACATCGGAAATAATTCACGAAATCTCACATTGAGAAAATTGAGAATCTATTACGAAGAAATGCTTTCCGAAACAAATTGAAATCATTGACACAATAACACTTTTCAGCCCTTCTTCCCATTGCTACAAATCGAATTCACCGATTGACAGTTCAGGTGCTGGAATTTTAATTAAAATATAACGCTTGTTCGTAAACGAAAACACTTCTTCCAATAATGTCATTTCAACTTTCTTCTGAAGGAGTTACAAGTTAAATTGCTGTAAAGAAACCTTCTGGAATCCTCATTGAATCCATTCAGATTTAAATTTATATTGTGCATATTGATCCAGTCTCGATTTTAATCATTTATCTCGCACTATTCGGACCTAATTCGATGAGGAACGACCCATGAATATTAATCAGGTAATCAATAGTGGCCATTGATTCAAACTTTGTTAAACTTGAGCACATCAAAACTGACAGGTCTGAATTCAACAGAACGAATTCAAACATATTTATATATTAATAAATTCGTTGATAATTCAAACATTACGATTAATTATAGACGAGGAATATGAAATGACTTCAAATAACTTTTAATTCGCAAAATAAAATACATGTAAGCGAATATACATATATATATATATATATATATATATATATATATATATATATATATATATATATATATATATATATATATATATATATATATATATATATACCTTTAATATTAATAAAGGAGTATTGCCGAATATGGTTTATCGACATAAAGGCGGCTACTATTAAAGAGACACAAACAATTTGTTTGCTATGTCTATATAGTGATACTGATTCTATCCTTCATCAGGACTCTAGAAAGTCACATTGTCAAATGACAACAATCGATTGAAAAACATCAACTGTTACAGCTTCACTAGGCTGGATATAATTAGACCAATAATTAGAATGTGTAGAGTAGAGTACTTTACTTACTGATATATTATATAATGATATAAATTATATAGTGTTATATTGACATTGAAAAAAAGAGACCAAAAGACGTTATCAACAAGATCTTTCTATATCGGTGGTTACCTAGAATGCAACAATCAAATCAGAGACATAAAAAACATGAGAAGCAAATGAAGGAAGATAACCAAATGACAAGTGTCAAATGAGGTAAGTCAACTACGTCGCAAACCATAGACAACAATAAGTCACCAACATAGAATGACACGGTTAGTCGCTACAACATTATTAAAAATGTCAATAACATACAGTATGAAGGGAAGAAAACTGATTGGTGATAGAAAACAATGAAAATACGATGCAGAAACGAAAAAACTTATCGGGAAATGACATCATGCTTGAGAAATCCTCCTGAAAAAACGACCACCATTTAAAACTAGGGATAAAACTGCGAAAAATATTATTATTCTTCGAGCCTCTGTGCACAATTTCCGTTACCTTCAAGTGAGAATGCACCTTGAATTTCCTTGAGCTCAAAAGATTAATGGAAATCTTAGGAATTCTTCTCAAACCAACAAATCTTATCGGGAAATAACATCATGCTCAAGAAATGCACCTAAGAGAACGACCACTATTTAAAACTAAGGATAAAAGTGTAAACTAGGGAGAAATGTAACTGAGTTTTGCAATACAAGTCCTCCTGTTAATGTTGTGGGACTCTGATTGATATGACACATCTGAAAAATATCCGTTTATGGTAATTGGACACCTTGGAGAGAACTCTACATTTCGCGAAATCAAATCAATGTCCCAATTTCAAAGAATGGATTGCCAAAGCAAATCTGTCAAGGTGAAGTTTGACGTAGCTTTGTGAAGAGCAATTCACCCTTTTTATGGTTTGAGATGTTAGCGCAATATAAATTCTCTCACAATCTAAGCACGGTTTTACATATACACAGTCAGAAATGGACATACCACAAATAAGTCCCGAGAAGAGGCTAATTTCATATTCTCAATTACTGAAACAATATGTGCGAGTTGAACAATCAGATCTGAACATGTTTCTCCGACAGAGGCAGATCACGTGCGTATTATCACTCATTTGATTTCGTCTTTTGAAGAGATGGTGATTTGGCGCATTTGGCAAAAACATCGAAACTCGATTAAATGAACAGATGCCACTGCTGATTGCCAAAATTCGATGAAATCGTGCTGGTATTACCAATGAGTTCAATGTTATACGAAATGTACTAGGTATTCACTCTTGAGGTCGTTTTTTCATTGACATTTCTCCAAGCGCAGACAACTCTTTGTTGAGTTTTATTCGTAATATTTTTATATTTCGAAAAACACTTTCAGAATAGACTAGAACTATCTCAACTGAAACAAGAACTTTTAACTAAATCCAAGAAACAAAACATTTAAGAACTATTCTCGAAATCTGCTACAATGTCTTCAATACTCTTCAAGAAATACAAGCTAACACAATGAGAAATTCTCGGATTGACGAACTATAAAGGAAAAACCGTTATGTTTGGGAACCACCAACATTTTTTTAACACTGAAAATTTTAATTGTTCATGGTTTTTAAAGGTATAAACAATATTTCAATACTCCTCAACTAAAATCCATTAATGTCTTTTCAAAATTATTTCGCATTCAAGTGAAATACTATATCAAGTACGAATCTAAGTCCTAGTGAAATAATTTATATTTTTGTCTTTCATACATATTTTGTTCGAAGTCAAAAATACTCTTCTTTCATTCTTGAGCCCCACCTTCTTCCATTACTCAATTTCCGAACCGCTGAAATTACCTTGATTCATCGTTTAATTGAATACGAAATCAACTTCTGCAAAAATATCCGAAGAAATACTCAATAATTGCCATATTTGCATAAGTTAGACCATAAAATACCACAGAAAATTTCAGTCCGTATAAACCAGTACACATCAACGGACAAAACCTCCAACCACTATTTTATATCTGTCGTAAATCACCAATCATTGTGGCAAAGATGGGCGTTGACTGTAATTTCCTCCGCGATCTGCATAACACGGTCGACGTGGCTAACTGAGATAATGTAATTCCGTGGTCGATTATTCGGAATGCGCAGTTAACTAGACTGTTAGAATACAATGCGTTGACTGAATGAAGTAATTTGCTCGTATCGATTTCATAATGTCATTTTTAATAGTATTAAAATGTCTTTCAGCCTCTACAAAAAGCAGCTTCTGAGTGAAATTCTATATGAATCAAAAACGAAAACATAGCAGAACATTTTTGAACTATCTGATTGATATGCCAAAAAATCTTCGATGTATATTCGATATCTATTTTGAATCGTATATAAATAAAATTTTTGCTCTTATTACATATCTCAAAATTTAACATTATATGAAGATTTCTGACGCATGTCATTTAGGCTCATTGATTGTTTATAGTCTTTTCCACTCTTTCAGTTCTCTTGCCTTCACTTTCCCATTCTAAATTCAAACTCAGGACTTCTCTTGCTTCCATTTATGAACTTTTATCGAATTTCATTTCTTCCATAATTCTCTTCGGCGACATACTGTCTGACATTATCTATATAATGGCCTAGCCACTCTGTTACTTTTCTTCTTATCATTTAGCTAATTTCTGGACCTAGGAACGAATTCTCTACTTCTTGTTTGATTATTCTCAACTTCTACCAGTCTGTTCCCTCTCAATACTGTTTCTGCTGTCTCATTTTCTGTAACTTTATCCTTGAGTGAATTCTTTGAGGTCATTCAAACCTAACTGATGAAAGCCTCGATGCTGCAGAAAATCATCATGCAAATAGCAATTCTACTACTAAACCAATAACAAATAACATATAACAATAATAATAATAATAGAAATTAAAATACTAAATTTACAACCGTAGAAGTTGAAAATGTGCCATATCGGAACGGAGAAAATTTTACAGGAACTTGAAAATGTTCTAGGACCACTTCTGATAATTTTTTTATGGTTCATTTCGTTTCCTCTGATCTTTTCATTATTGTTTTTAGGTCCGAGTCTTTCTCTCCATTTGGAGATTTTATGTGCTAATTTGGAAGCCTCATCTCTGAATCCGACTTGAAAATGTAATGCTGAAACACTGCGGTAAGTAATTTGCCATATTTTTCTAGATGCACTGAAGATGTCCACTATTTACCTAAAAAGTAAGTCTTGTCTTGCGGCAATGATCCAATTGTAATGGGTGATTTTTTAAGCATAGTCTTTTTTTAAACCGAATAAAACGCTCAATTTGCATCATATATTCAAAATTTTTATTGCAATTGATAACTCGGCCTTTGCCATTTACATTGCGAAAGATAACTTCATGTGAATGTTGTCCGCGGCTGCGCATCAAATGGTCCATTCGGAAGGTCCAATTTTGCGTCACTTTTTCGAGTATTTCTGCCTTTATCCCACGAATTACGCGTGTTATGTTATCCTGTAGAGCTTCAATCGTGTTCGGCTTGTCCACATACACTAACGATTTTACATAACCCCACAAGAAATAATCCAGAGGCGTCAAATCGCCTCTTGGCGGCCAACTCACTGGGCCATTTCGAGAGAAAAACTGCTAACCAAATTCATCCCTTAACATGCCCATTGTTTCACGAGCTGTGTACCATGTGGCACCGTCTTGATGAAACCACATATCAACCAAGTTCAACTCGGCCAACTGGGGCAAAAAAAGTTGCGTATCATGGTTCGATATCGTTCGCCGTTGACGGTAGCGTTTCTTCCACGGTCGTCTTTGAAAAAAAATGGGCCGATGATGCCACCAGCCCATAAACCACAACAAACTGTCGTTTTTTTGGGATGCATCGGTAATTCTTGTATGGCATGTTCATCACTCCAGATGCAACAGTTTTGTTTATTTACATATCCGTTAAACCAGAAATGAGCCTCATCGCTGAACACAATTTTTCGATAAAACAGCGGATTTTCATTTAGCTGTTCTGAGGCCCATTCACTAAAAATTAGACGTTGTGGTAGGTCATTCGGCTTCAATTCTTGCAGAAGTTGAATTCTATAGGCTTTCAAACCCAAATCAACACGTAAAATTTTCCATGTGGTTGAGTAACACATGCCCATCTACTGAGAACGGCGAAGAATTGACATTTCACGATCCGCATTAACACTGTACGCATGTGAGACAATGGTTTGATGTCCAACAAAGTGAACTTGATGCGAAATTGGGTGATAACAGCACGAATTGTTCATTCACCAGGTCGAT
This sequence comes from Henosepilachna vigintioctopunctata, assembly GCA_030704895.1. NCBI lineage: Eukaryota > Metazoa > Arthropoda > Insecta > Coleoptera > Coccinellidae > Henosepilachna > Henosepilachna vigintioctopunctata. The sequence continues at coordinate 3,074,107 of JARQZJ010000071.1, read as the reverse complement.
TATGACGACCATAATATTGTCGTAACAAACGATACACATTTTTCACAGAGCACGAATTTTGATAGTAAATTTCAACAATTTGCAATCGTTTCTCGTTTGTAAGTCTTTCCATGATGAAATGGCAGAGGAATTTTGACAGAAGACGTTTGGATGCCATGACCAACCAGTACCGCCAACCTGCAAAACTTAACTCTTGAAAAAATCACCCGTTAATTGTATTGATTTAAGACGTAAAATGATTGAGATAAGGTACCCACATATTAAAAATCCACCAATTGTTATTCTCCGAAGCTCTCTGCACAATTCCCGTTACCTTCAACTGAGAATGCACCTTGAATTTCCTTACGCTTATAAAATTAATAGGATTATTCCATAGAAATTCTTCTCCATTCATTCAATGTCCAAGCATGTGAATTGCCGAGAGAACTATTCTTTTCGTTATGTACCAGTAATAAAATCTCTGAGTGCCGAGAGAAAGTATTCTTTTCGATCTGTTATCATGTTACTGAGGTGAGAATGAAAACAAAGCATACAGGAAAAAGACCACGCAACTGTGGGAACGATGATATGAATTCAATTATTTCATAACGCATAATCAATTAGCCCAGATCTATTGACTATCATTATTGCAACTAGTGCGGCGTAGTATTCGATTTAATGGATAGTAGATTAGTAGTATTTGAATTAATAGAGGATGATGTAAAGCCTTTTATATAGTGCCATTATTGAAATGAATTCTATAATTCATTCCCTAATTTGGTAAAATATCTTTATAAAGCCTGAATATTTGATATTTTATGTTAATTCAGCTTCTGCTCACGTATTTTACATTTATTGACCAACAAACTGAAAACGACATTTCATATGAAAAATCATTGTTTGACGAATCAATCATCTGGTTTAATGTATATCGAAGGGACTTAAAGACATTTTTTTTATCTCTTTATAAGTTTTTTGAAATTAGAATGGCAACGAAAACAGACTTTTTTGAGAAACACAATTTTATCGAACATTTGTGACAAGTTCCACTACAACAATAACTTCTTCAGAATGAAAAAATTTTCAAATGAAAATTTACTAAAAAAATAGACAAAAGATAATAAACAAGAAATAAGAACAAGAAATCCATATTTAATTTTGATAACCCTTTCTGTAAATAATGGAGACGTATTTACTTTCTTTTTACATACAAAAGCTCAGTCAGCTATAAAAGAGGAACACATATCACAAATGTTAATTACCTATAAACTGAAGTTTTCGATATGTATATAGTTATTGTAGAAATGAAGTTATCGATACATAAACTATTTAAATCATTTGATCTACAATAAAAATACTTTTATTAGCTCTTTTGATAGCATTTCAGATTTTTAATACTCGTTTAACTTGATTTTTTACTCGTTATTGAAATTGAATTGAAAAAATTAAATTGTACTGAATTATTCCTAATCCTACATTAATTATTTCATTTTTGAATTTATTTCTCTATGTTTCGAATGCCTTCACTTATTTTTTGTGAAAATGCAATATCATTTATTTTTATCTCTCTTTAATTTTCTTCAATAATAACATCGTAAGATGCTGTTCCAACATGTTCAAATGTGGATTAATTTTTTATTCGCTCTTTCATTTTCATTATGTAACAAAGTACAGACGACCGTTTCATTTGTTGAGTAATAAATATAAATACATATAATCTCAAATTAATTAAGCATATACATTATTCTTTCAATCGCAAGCATTTTAATGAATGATGTTTTTTTTTCATAAGCACTCTACGTCTGCGAAAGATTCACCTACAGTTTAACGCCGATTCCGAACGATCGAAGAATACGTTTGGAATCGAAACCACCAGCATCAGTAAGACCGCAAGTATAATAAGGCTATTATACCGATCGTCTTCTGAACCTCCAAAAATATAGTAACACAATTGTTATGTTGAAAAATATATAGTGTAGAACGCAAAACTAAGTTTATTCAATATTATGGCATTCGATTTCGTCAAGCATAGGCAAATCATACAGTAATTCTATTGAACTAAATTAAATGTAACTCGAGGATTATTCAATGCATTTATCGACAAACAAAAAAGGGAGACTGATATCAAATGTGGAAATCTCTGAATTTTCCAACCCAACTGAATGTGAGCTCTTTAATACGCCATGAAATTTGATTTATCCACGAAACCGACCGAGAAATATCCCGCTGAAAATATGTCAAAACATAATCTGGGTCGTTATTTGTTACGATGGAATACTTATTGATATGAATCCCGCATGTGAGGAGTGAATAGAGCTTTACCATTCAACGGAAAAGCTAGTTTATGTTGTATCGATTGCTCAAAGTGGGTCATTTTTATGTTTTATAGAAACGACATATCTCAGATCGGTTTACTTTCCTAGGTAATTCAAATATTTTATTGAAAAGTACAGTGATTTGTCTTTCGGTTCTGTTTGGTTACAGCTATATTCTCGATTAATCGATATGGTTTTGGGATTACAATTGAACTTCAGCGAATATAAAAAATTTCACCAGACTTGTTGAAGTTCAATTGTTTGAAGGTGATAAGAGACGTCAAAGAAAATGGGGTGTGAAAAAGAGTATTATAGAAGAGGTAGCTTGTAAGACAATCGTTGTTCTTAGACAGAAAGGCACAGATGATCGACCCTCTTGACTTTATTTCTTGATTTTTACATTATTGCCGACTTCTTGAAATCACTTCTGAGAAGTATATTCCACTTTATTATATTGAAGGCTGGTTATGAGAGACAATATTGTGCATCGATAAAATCCATGAAAAGAAATAACAGACTAAGAAATAACTAAATCATTAATACATATAAAAAGACATAACATCTTGGTTAATCCAGGAACGATTTTACTGACAAAACTACATACAATGGATGAAATGGTTCAGTATCATTAATGTGAAGTCGTATCAATCAATATATTCTGTCTGTACTAATCGGCTTTTTATTGGTTTCAAATCCAAATGAATATAAGAATAGTTACTTCACTTTGATTTCTGAGTGATCTGTTGAAACTCTGATTAAAATTCGTAGAACTTGTTGAAATGTATCAAGATCTGCACATTATAAAGATTCAATTTATATCATGCCAAAGTATTCAAGGAGACAACTTTAAGTCCCATGCGTTTTTTTTTGAGCTTTAAGAGATGCGCATGGAAGTCACGAACATACCTATGTGTTATACTTACGTGCCATGGGCACCTAAATTAGGGAATTCAAGGTCATGGTCATCCAAAAAAGCTAAGCAACCTACCATGTAATTATGCGCACCAACGTATAAGGTTCACCTTTGAGACAAGGGTACATGCATCTATGCCAGCCCCTCCAGTCAAGCGCTGGTCACGCACCCAGACCTCTTCAGTTTGCAAAAAAGTGTTTTTTCAGGGGTACAAAAATGATAACTAATGTTCATGTGTACGATGTCACAAATAGGCGCTGAGGCCAGAATGCAAGTACAGCCTGTATTTGGAGAGCACTAGAGATTGCGCTTGGATTCAAAACTATGTAAGGTTCATAGAAATGTACGTTCAGCCCCAGGTGTTTTAATTATAAATATCTCCACAGTCCTACTTTGCTGTTTTATTCTTTCACGATAGTATTTTTTAGTTCATTAAATGTATTATTGCCCACAATGTTTTGAAGGTGTTTTATAAATCATATTTGATTGGAAAAAGTTTTTTGTGATGGTTCAGTTGAAAAACTACCTTTACTTTTACTACTTACCTCTACTCAAACCTTCAACATAGTTTGTTTAGTCTTATGACAGATGTTTGAATTTTCTGAATAATGTACCCAGTATGGAAACCTCAGATGAAAAGAACCATAGTTAGTTATGTTCCTTATTTTAATCACTCATCTGTAGATTCGTAATGTAACAGAATGTTAATGTCGAATCCGTATTATACGTTCAGTAGTGTAGAAAAGTAATAATGAATTAAACACGTTTCGAAGTGCCAGAGCAGACAAAGCGGATAGTTGAAGACTAGAGAGGTTATCGATTTGTAGACTTCTATTCTGTCAGGGCAAGTAATTTCAACGATTCTAATCTCGGTCGTAGAGTGAGGTTGTAAATGTCTAGTTGTGTTAGAGATCTAATTTGCCACGTTCCAGGGTGGCATCGTTCATTCGGAGTAGAAACATTGTAATGAATTTCTAGTTATTCTAGGGTGATTATGCATCTCGAAGCCAATGTTTGTCACCGCAAAGACTCCCCAAGTTGACCTGGGAGCATTCTGAGGTATACATACAGGGCGAAGAATGACCGAATCAAATGGGAAACCAGGATATTTTTAATTTTTGATTTAATTATTTCATATTGTGGGAAATTATGAGATTTTGCAACCTTTTTAATGATAAAAATAAAAATATTAACAGGCCTAGTATAATTGAAACATCAGAATCGCAAAACACAGGCTTGAAAAACAAAAAACATTTGCTAACCTATTTTCTAATAATTTCTTGAAACTCTGCTTAGGTTTAATTATAATGTCTAGTGAAAGAGAATTGTAAACTTTTGCTACGTTATACGAGAAGCATCTCTCAAATAATTTTTTATGTTCGGGTATCACCTTGATTTGTGTTTCTACTCATTCGATTATTACCCGTGAAAACCCCTAGCTAATCGAATATATAGGCAGGTCTTTTTCGGTCCAAAATCTTATGTACCAAAGAAGCAATATGTAATCTTCGTCTGTTCAACATTTTGAGCCAATTCAATTATTTCCAGCGATTGGGAGATGTAAATAGGAGAAAAATAAATATTTTTAAGAACAAGAATTTTAAATTTTTGAATTCTCGCCGGGGAGGCCGAATGAGATTATTGAATTAAATTGAACTCTTGGCTTAATGTTTCACGATTATATTTACCAACACGAATTTGTCCACATGTTGTTAAATATAATCGTGTAACATTAAGCCAAGAGTTTAATTTGATTCAATATTTAATTATGTTTCTTCAAGAGTCAAGCGAGAATTCAATATGTCATTACTTAATTAATTTATCCTTCGAAATTCTATGAATTTTTTTCCTATGGTAACTGCCGACTGCGGAGGTGTTCTCCTTCAATATTGCTCAATATTGCTCGAGTGTTATGACAGATCTCAATTTAGCTATCATAAGATGTTGAGAAACAACAAGAAATCCACCTAATACTGAATATATGGCTATAAAATAAATGTGGTTACTTGTATTACATAAATGTTCAAATTGGTACTACTAACTAAACAGAACTAGTTTTGTCGTTTGAATTCAAATGGAAATTCATTGTATTGTAAAGGGTGTTTTTTGAGGAACTTTGAATTGCAATAAAACAACGATGGATCATTTGATTGACAAGAATTTTTTATTTATTCGAAGATCATCTTGTGGCATTACATTTTGAATATGATTCTGGCATATGACCGCCACGGCTGGCTCGGACGTAGTCCAATCTGGACGTCCAATTTTCGATGACTTTCATAAGCGAATTTTGTTTAGCAATGAAGCGCACTTGAATAGCTACGTCAACAAACAAAACTGCCGCATTTGGAGTGAAGATAATCCTCCAGTGTATGTCAAAACACTGTTACATCCAGAAAAACTGACTGCTTGGTGCGCTTTATGGGCTGGTGGAATCATTGGTCCGCACTTCTTCAAAAACGATGATGGCCAGAACGTTACAGTCAATGGTGATTGGTATAGAGCCATGAATACTAATTTTTCATTCCTGAATTGAACAACCACGATGTCCAGGAGCTGTGGTTTCAACAAGACGGCGCAACATGTCACACAGCTCGTGCCACAATCGATTTATTGAAAGACACGTTTGGTGACCGCCTAATTTCACGTTTTGGACCTGTGAATTGGCCTCCAAGATCTTGTGATTTAACACCGCTAGACTACTTTCTGTGGGGCTATGTAAAGTCATTGGTCTATGCGGATAGGCCACAAACGCTTGACCATTTGGAAGACAATATTAGCCGTGTAATTGCCGATATACGGTCACAAATGTTGGAAAAAGTCATCGAAAGTTGGACGTCTAGATTCGACTCTATCCGAGCCAGCCGTGGCGGTCATATGCCAGAAATCATATTTGAAATTTAATGCCATAAGATTATATTTCGAATAAAAAAAATTCTTGTCAATCGAATGATCCATCGTTGTTTTATTGCAATTTAAAGTTCTATACCTCTAAAAAAACACCCTTTATAATAAACAGGACTTACTCAAATTTCACGAAATTCTTCAATAACTGGTCATATACTTCGGGTTACTAAAGAAAATGTGAAGGTTAATCGAAAACTGAAAAAAATTTCGGTTGATTCAACTGTCCATTAATGTTAGAGAGGACTATAAATTTCAGGAATTGAAATGTTCATGAGAACTGAGAGTAGTAGTTCATATTTTTTCCTACATTTTCATTCACATATAAAATACTTTAATCAAAAATTCCAGCTCATTCTTTATTCCTACCCAGAAATTTCGTTTTCATTTGTGAAACCCACATTGTTTCAGAAGGAAAAGACAAAAAGTTAATGCTAATTGTCTGAAGTATAATTCACGTCAAGGCACTCCTTCGAATTAGAGATCTAGACGTAATCTACCTCTAAAGTCCAAACTGGTTTTAATTCAATTTCAAAACAATACCCCCTTCTTCCTGTTCTATTGAAAACCGTTATCAATCACAAAGTTAGAGCCATTTTCTATAATTCATTTCTTATTCCTTTATATAAATTATTGAATTCCTTACTCAATTCATCCAATTACTGGATGGAAATACGCTTATGCTTGAATGAATGTTGAAATTTCCATTAATATAAGAAGTTCGAATAGGATTGAAAATTTCACGCTCAGAACCAATACGAATTATATTCCGAAAAGTCTCGATGTCGATTGGAAGCCAGTCCAGAGTCATTTTTTCGTGCACGGAAAAATTATGTTTGAAAACATTCAAAAATTTGATAATGAGTGTCATATTTTCACCATCTTCATGAAATAAATGATCATCTTCCAATCCAAAAATTTTTGAAATATTTATCGAAGACGGCCTATATTAACTAAAATAATCAGAATTGATTGAACGTTGACAACATTTATGTAAGCTCCGTGAAAGCCTTTCTGGAATATTTCGATTGAAACCTTCAAAGATTCATGAATGTCGAAAGTATACACAGATACATATATGTACTTATGTACTTGTAATACGATACATAACACAATTTGATTAAGTCAAATGAAATGAATTGAGGTATGTGAGCATCCCTTACACAAGTCCCCTCTTCAAAAATAATTGAATTCTTCAAAAATAATAATTTGAATATAGCATTTTCAAGTCACAGCAGATTGGATAGAATGATCTTCAATAACAAATTGTCCAAATCCGAGCTAATGAAGAAGTCTGGAATTTATAGATTGGACTGTGAAGAATGTAAGTCGTCATATGTTGGCCAGACCGGAAGATGTTTTGAAACTATGCTAAAAGAACACGTAAAAACGGACAATCTACTTTTCGGGAACATCTAGAGTCGACAGAACATAAGATCTCACGTTGTTTTAAACCTAATATTCTCCATTACTGTGAAAAAGGTATGAAAATGAACTACCTGGAAGCCATGGAAATAAATAAACTTCAAAAATCGGATAAATACAATGTTCTCAATGACCAGTTAGACCTAAACCACTCCCCGCTGTTAAATCTCTGATAATTTGGAAACCTCCACCTCTATGACCGAATTTGAGGTGTATTCAGTGGTCCGAACAAATATGCAAATATTTGAAGGTTGTCTTTTAAATATATATTCATTCTTGATAATGCCGTAAAAGACGAAACTAGTCGAATAAAGAATTGTTGAGTCAGTGATTTTTAGACAAGTTTTTTTTATTAACTCTCATTTAAGTCAAATGAATTGAAATGTATGGCCTTTAATGATCTTTACTGTTCCATTGAGTAAAACTGTTATTCCATGAATTTTCGAACAACTGCAAATTAATAGCCGAACTTTTATTATGTGCTTTGGTTTAGCACATTTCAAATGTCATATTGTGAATTTAAATGGATGACAGTACCCTCATCTAGAACAGTAATCCAAATAATTGTTTATGAACGCAGGTGCATGGCTATATAATGCCACTCGAATTCGTTGCAATTTATATCAGGAGTTTTATGTCCATTCGTGGAAGAGTGGCACAAACAGCAAAATTAGAATCATGATACTGGAAATTTATCAGATATCCCATATCTCTCTTCGAATATTGTTTCAAAACGTGCCAAAAGCATCAAACTATTCATGAGAAGATATAAAGACGGTTTTTTACATAACACTTGGAGAAATATTTCTCAGACTATCACCAAGAAAGAACACAAACTTTGATTTAATTGATGAACTTTCATCTTCAGGAGTTAACTTTAGAAATCGCAACACATTGCCATGAATTTTCTGGTTTGGGAATGTTACAACTTATTTGATCGAATAACTCCTCTTTTTTAGTAAGAAATGTTCAGTTTTCTCCGACGGTGAGGATTTTAGAATACCGATGTATCAGAGGTTGCCGAACATTTTTTGCTCGTAAATCACTTCTGAAACTTTACTAGTTTCTATGAAACCCCGCTGCTATATTTCCACCAAACACCAAAATAAGCATAACAATCAAAAGATTAGATCAAACAATCAAAATCTGCATCAAAACTGATTTTTAACTCCGAATTTGAACTTCTGAAAATTAACAAGAAAATAGGCAGCTTTCACATGAACTTATAACTCCATTCATTGAACTGTTTGCAAATCGTGTGTCTTAAATTGAAGTGAATCGATCATTTGATGGCGTCTCTACGGAAAATAGGAAGAATTAATGATACTATGAAATGTTCTGAATATTAAACTGATAGATTATTGATAATCAAAGACTGAGTTGGATTTGCTAAACATCAAAAATGTTCTGAAAATTCTTCTATTGTCTTAATATTCCGAAAACAACTGTTGAACATTAGTTTCTTGGAATTGAGATAAATGTTGTACTTATAGTGATTAAGTATATTTTTGAAATGCATGAATGGGCATTTGTCAAATTTTTAGCACAGTAATATGCTTTCACAAAGGCGTATTTTTATTTATCCAAATGAAGACTAAATGTCTCAGTTGAACGTTTATGTATGTCGGAGTGGCCCTTCAGTTTTATTGCATCATGAAATTCTTGAAAAAACAAGATTATGAGCGACCGTATATCTATTGAAAGAAACGAGATCAACTTGCGCAATTTCACCAAAGCAAAAATTTTGAGATGAGTATTTTGCTATATGCACTATTCACGATGCAAAACCTTAAAAATTATATAGGGATATACCTACTGTACAAAATTGATAACGGTATAATTTGAGAAACTTAGCTGAATATCACAAAATACCTTCCTAGGAGTGAAGGTACAAAAACAGAATTATGAATAGAAAAACAACAACAAAAAATTGAGTTTCGGTATATTTCATGAATATTATTCATGAAGGTCATTCAAAGTTATTCAAAAAATTCGTCAAAGATGAATCAGAATGAATAGCCAAACATTGAATAAGAAACCTTCAGCCAGTAATTTATAAAAAAAACATTGCTAAAACTCTTAAATATCAATTTTCACCATGTGTGAAGTTTTAATACAAAATGAAATATTGCTTCACTTGAAAATATTTTTTCCTCAGAAAAATATAAACATTTTTCATTGAGTTTCAGAATTATAACGACAGTTATATATGGAGTGATTTTTTAAGCGTAGTTTTTTTTTAATCGAATAAAAAACTCAGTTTGCATCATATATTCAAAATTTTTATTGAAATTGAAAACTTGGCATTTGCCATTTACATTTTGAAGATAAACTTCATGTACATGTTGTCAGCGTATCCGTATCATATGGTCCATTCGGAAGGTCCAATTTTGCGTCACTTTTTCGAGCATTTCGGATTGTATCCCACGAATTACGCGTGTTATGTTATCCTGTAAGACTTCAATCGTGTTCGGCTTGTCCACATACACTAACGACTTTATATAACCTAACAAGAAATAATCCATAGGCGTCAAATCACATGATCTTAGCGGCCATTCACAGGACCATTTCGAGAGATAAACTGCATCAGAGATAAACTCACCAAATTTATCCTTCAACATGTCCCTTGTTTCACGAGCTGTGTGGCATGTGACACCGTCTTGATGAAACCACATGACAACCAAGTTCAACTCGCCAAACTTCGGCAAAAAAAGTTTCGTATCATGGCTCGATATCGTTCGCCGTTGACGGTAACAATTCTTCCACGGTTGTCTTCGAACAAAAATGGACTGATGATGCCACCAGCCCATAAACCACACCAAGTTGTCGTTTTATCGGAAAACATTGGTAATTCTTGTATTGCATGTGGCTGTTCATCACTTCAGATGCGACACTTTTGTGGCCCATTCACCAAAAATTAGACGTTGTGGTAGGTCATTCGGCTTCAATTCTTGCAAAAGATGAATTTTATAGGATTTCAAACCCAAATCAACACGTAAAATTTTTCATGTGGTTGAGTAACACATACCGCCAACATAAAAACAGTGCCAACATAAAAACATAACAGTGTCGCCAACCTGATTAACTTAACTCTTAATAAAATGACCCGTTATAAATTCGGTTTTCCGTGTGATTTTTTTTCACGAAGTATTCAGAATCGAAGTCACATAGAGAAATTGAATGCTAGAAGTGAGTAGAGATTTTTTAAACGTCTAGGTTTCCGTCATACTTCTGATCGTTTTTCAGTTATTTGAAAAAATATTGAAATGAGTAGAAATTATATTCACAAGAATAATTAATGGAATTTCTCGTAATTGTGATAACAATCCCCAAAAAACTTAATAGGAAAGAATCTCGCAATTAATCCCTGAAATTTTCTATAAGGCACATCGAATATGTTCATGAGATAGTTAAAACCTGACTACAATATTCAAGACGTTATTGTTTTGTTACTGACATCTGATATTTTCCCTCCCTGAATTCTAATGTACTCGCCCCAGGATGCATACACAGGGGTTGATATTAACATCGTCGAGATGAAATTTCATACTATTCATGAATATGTAGCCGATTGGACAAAACTTCTACGTAGAGTAGAAAGGAATAACAATGGGTAATTGGACTGTCACCGCACATGACAAATATATTCATGAACATATTTATAACGAAGGATTAAGGGGATATTCTGTTACATATCTGCAGAACATACGTTTGAATTATTTCGAAGAAATTTCTGTAATTTTCGTCATACACGGAGTGGGATAAAATTTCCGCTGTACATCTATGTTACCAACTTTTCGATATAATATTCCACTGTTGATGAAAAAACACTTGAAAACAGAATATTTGGGCAAAATCATTATGAAGGAGTTGAGAAATATTCTTAATCGAGAATATTTAATTTAGTTAATTAAGTTTGTTATATATACTATAGGCCAGCGGTTCCCAACCTGTGGGCCGCGGGCAGTGTGGTACTGGGCCGCGGGTTGTGGCCAAAAGAATAATAGAAAATAGAAAAACTCCCGATATTGACTCTCTCGTAGGTGACAAACAATGTCAAAAGTCCCATTGAGATTTTTTTTTTCGCTTTGAAAACTTGTTTTTAAAGTTTTGTAACAAAGTAAATAAATAATGTTCTTTTATCTAGAAATTCTTAAAATTGTTGTTTATAAATTCAATGGACGATGAATCTACTTTGTGATAGTTCATATTTAAATGAGAGGTAATAATAAAAACTTGTCTAAAAATCACTGACTGAACAATTCTTTATTCGACTAGTTTCGCCTTTTACAGCATTCAGTAATATGTATTTTCAGCCTTTATACAGTTATATGTATTCATTCTTGATAATGCTGTAAAAGGCGAAACTAGTCGAATAAAGAATTGTTCAGTCAGTGATTTTTAGACAAGTTTTTATTATTACCTCTCATTTAAATTATTGTTTGTTTAATCCTTGTATACATATTTAACTAAGAGTTACACGCCATAGGCCATAGATAGGGTATATTGGTTATAATATATATTCTCCTTATCCGTTACAGTTTTTATTTATTTTTCTTGTGTATTTAGTAAGTGGGCCTCAAAGTTTAATTTTCAAAATAGGTGGTCCCTCCAATTAAAAAGGTTGGGAACCGCTACCATACATTTCAGAAGGCGTTCCCAAAGTACTTTCTTGAAATGATATTATATTATCAGCACATGAACTACAAGTTTCAGCAAGTCTTCAATATTCCCACATTTTACAAATATTAATAATTGAAAAACTTGAAGTCTTTCTTTACTTTTGAATTTTATAGTTTCGTATCCCGGCGTATTCGCCATTTTGTATAGCCTACCTCCATAATATCTTTAGAATTTGAATTATTCATTAATGTGGACAGTGAAAATTCCTGAATTTGATAGAAGATATCAAAATTGCTAGAGTCGCAAAAAAATTTTCTCAATATACCAACATGTTGACTATTTCATGCATTCTAAAATTATCTGGTCAGGATGAATGAAGATGAATATTTCCTGTCGTTCTACTCCCTTGAAGTAATGCCAAAATACTGATAATTGTCACAAAAATATTTGAGTGGAAAAAGTTTTATATATTTTAAATAAAAATGATTGTTGTTTTAAAAACGGTTGGTTGGTTATTGCAGCGCATTCGCCATTTTCTTCCGTTTGTTCAAATTATATATCAAATTATACTGATAAATTCAAAATTTTTGAGCTTTTGATATAAAAAATGTCATCGACTGAAAAACTTTCTACACCATTCCAAAAATGTAGTTCGCTACAAAAATTGTATCTTGAAAATTGTGCACCTTAATAAATTGAATTATTTGAATGGATAACGTTTTTGTTTGCCAATTAATGCGAAAACATATGAATCTTCTAATAGAAAATAAGTAATTCAAATAATTACAATATGATATAATGAGAAATACAATCAATCATGACTTCAACGGAAACAATCGCCTATCGACACCTGAACTTGAAGCGTTCGATTTTATTGCAATTATCGAAACAATAGAATTGTTCTGATGGCATTAAAATGTCGAGATGAGATTTTCTATTGCATTATGAGACAAACACCAGGTTAAACCTATTACCGTCGACCTTGATCTGTGGTCTCCGCAAAATAATCCGAAATCTAATTTTCTGCATGAAGTTACTTTTTTGACGATATACTAGATAGACACCGAGAGCTTTATTGAGTCTTGTTTTGAGTTCGAACATAATATTAACAGTCACGATGCAGGAGTGATATAATGGGGTATATTTAGATTTATTATATCCTTCATGAATTTTTATAACCATAATTTTCGATGAAGAATATTAGTTAATAAATATTGAGTATCGAATAATCCTCATAGAAGACTACAAAATATTTGTCTTTTATTGGTAATATTAATGTTAATCATCTACATAAATATCCAATTTTCTTCATTATGGTACTCATTTATCATCACGTAATAACTGCAACTAAAATATTCATTAGAAGGGCATATGAAGAACCAATCGACAAAACTAAGATAAAATGAATATTTCGTCAGTTTATTGATGTAAAATATTGCTTTTATGAATTGCAAACTCTGGACGTTCTATGGAAACATTGAAACAGAAAATCTTTTTCAAAAAAATATAGTCATCACTTCGACATGAAAATATTTAATTCCTTCGAATTAATAAAAAAGAATGTTATTTTCACATAAGAAATCAGTGTTTACTAAATAAAATTTTCTTTTCAGTGCAAGAAACTCTAGTTCAGAAGATTCGATCAGCCATCAATTTTTTATCAATATGATATTTTACCTAACTTCAATAGTATTGTATTTAAGTATAGGGATTACAATAGATATTCATACGATGGGATGAGCACTATATATATAAAGAAGATTAGAAGTTTATTTGTGAAATTCATTAAGGAATGTATGTGAGGAGTCGGAACTATTCATTTATTATGGACAATATGATATATAGGCATATATATATATATATATATATATATATATATATATATATATATATATATATATATATATATATATATATATATATATATATTATATATATATATATATATATATATATATATATATATATAAATCATTCAAGATATATATATATATATATATATATTTTGATATATATATATATATATATATATATATATATATATATATATATATATTATATATTATATTATACTTATACATTTAATGAAAGATTGTTTGGGATAAACTATAAAACTACTGAACTCATGAAGCTTCTTAAGTAAGATATGATACTTTTATCTTGATTATCGACCTCAACATTTGTTATTGCAAATGAAATATTTATTAAAGGGCGTTTATTATTGAGAAATTCATTCGATCTATTATACATACTGAGTCGCAGCAACGCGTCCGACTGGGTCCGCAGGAAAATTCCTGAAAAATGAACTATAATGAAATGATCCTGATCTCTGTTGAAGATTCAGTTAGGAAACCTCAGTTAAGTTCTGAAGAACAAGTGAAAAAATTGATGATTGAGTTTCTATACGGACGTCCAATTTTCCCGAATATATAAAAAAACTCCCATTTGTTTTTCGAAGATATCAAACTTGAAACATTGATAATGAATTTACTTTTCGTTTCGTTGTATGGGTTCATCAATTCATCAGTTTTTAATATTCATTCATCGAATGTTCTACAATGAATAGAGCAATTCGAATTCATTATTCGAATAAGGTGTTGGGCATTGTAGTTTCTTCATTATATTGTCGGACTTCCATTGCCTATAGTATTAGTTTGAAATCTGAAGCAACCTATGATTAATTGGAAATTGAAATAGCACAATTAAACGGATTGAAGTTGAAAAACAATTAATGTCCTGAGGGTTAAAAAATAAATATGAGTCAAACAAATTAAAATAAAGTAAATATAAATTGATGAATGAGAACGGTTAGAGATACATTATTAACCGAAACGTTGTGTGAAATCGATTTCTGATTCCAATCATCTGTCTCTTTATCGGCTGTAAGAATTATTTCTTTTCATTTCGATTTAAATTTATTTTGTTTAAGTTATATTTATGTTTCAGCCCTCAGGACATTAATTATCAATATTTTCAAGTTCAATCCGTTCAATTTTTCATTTTTTCATAGTTTCTCTCAGAATTTGAAATTGAATCTATATAATCTATACAATGTAATGCTGAACCATCTTAACTTGTTATTTACACGAGAAATTTCTAATGAAAATTGCAAATGAAATAAAAACACAAAAACCTACGAATTGAGAAAATTTTCTTCGTTTCTTTCTATGGTTATCCATTTACCGAAAGCAATTAACGTGGTCGATGAATACAAATAGAAATTCATAAAGTAGTTATTGTCATCAATCTAACATGACGTTAACCTCCAAATCCACATTCTAGATATTCACTCGCAAATCCGTTTATTCACACATTTTTCAGCAAGCGCGAATGTTCAAGTCATACTCAAAGAGAGAAGCTATACGAATATTTGTGATTAGAAATATCAAAGAACATTTCAGTCGCCCTGTTTTTGATTTGTGTTCCAAAAAATTTGGTGTTTGCTATATGGTAAATATATAGTCCGGTAATGAATCCTTCCGGATTTCGTGAGCGTACCTATATGAAAATACATCTTTTTCTAATACAAAAAACAAGATGAATTCGTTTCGAGACTTCTCTCATGATATGATTTCGAATAAAATACGCACAAACACGCACTCTCCTTCTGCAAATTTTGATTAGAATGGAAACGTAGCCATCGGTGTGGAATAATGCAAAGGCCTTTGATTAATAATGAATTTTCATTCGTTATTTATAACTCATTGGGATGAAAAGAATTTTCCACATGTTGAACTGTAATCCTTAGCAACATATAGGGAGTTTTATATACTGAAGAACATAGTACATGCTATATATGAAAGGATGATATGAAATTGATATTCAATGTCACATTTTCTGAAATAGATCCTCTGAAAATACGTCGGATTAAATAACAAATTACAGGAGGTAAATACCACTTATGGTTATGTTGATGGCATTATATTGAAACAATTTAACCTGATGCCACCCTTAATCTAAATTATTACAAAATTCGACCAAAATATGAATTTGATTCGATGAATGCTTTGAAACGAAATTGAAGAATATTGTAACATGCCACGAACATGTATTTAGTTTTAGAGTATTTTAGAGTACTGATTTTTTTAAATCAGTGCTGCCAATGTTTATTTTGGAAATTTTCTGGAAAACAAAACCAAATTCCCTAAAATGGGGAAGAAATTCATCCCCGTTACTCACAAATTCCTCCCAGTCTTGGCATTGGATATTTTACTGAAAAGTATAAATTCGATAATACCATCGTGTTTTGTCATTGTGTCTCTAATGTGACTAATCTGTTTATTTTCGGTGTTCTGGTATTTTTCAAATCACTGAAATTTTCTCACAGATGATGGGTTGGCGCATGGAATAAAAGGACCACTACTTTTTAATTTGGGAACAAATATTGCCTGGGGCGTTCTAAAAGCTGAATACGTTTTGAAAATAGCTTTGGAATCATTCGTCATCTGATTTCAGAGCGGCTGATATCAATTTTTCATGTATTGGAAATCGCTAAAATAAAGTCATCCGAGATTTAACCTATCAGTAATGTCCACGTTAAAGTCTAAACATGTTTTTTGAAGATCCAAAACAGCTGTACGAGGTATATTTTCGTCACTTTTCTAATCTGTTTTCTAAATGTCCTAAAAGGTATATGTCCAGTAAATATTTTGTGTTTCTGAACTCAAAATATCATTCTGCCTAGAAGGCAGTATAAAAATCTCTCGCTTTAGGCAACACTTAAGACATGAACTCTGGATAAACTAATATTATAATTTTGTTCAACTTTCTCCCTTAAATTTAAGTTTATTTTTTCGTCAGAAAGGGTGAAAGGAGTGGTTTTAGTTTGATATGTTAGGTTGGTACTCTTTCGTCCTATTATTAAGTAGGTCTGACTGTCATGTTGTGTTGTTTGTAAGATGATAGAGGATAACCTGATTGAGAAAAAAAGTTGGCTCTTTTGTTTTTGAAAAATGATCAGATATTAATTATATCATTAAGATAGGAGACGTGTTGAGACCTTCAGCAAATTATATACTTGTTCTTTTATGGAATTTTGCTTTATTGCAAAGAATAAGTAACCAGCATTGGGATAAATTGATGGTCGTTAAATTCTTCTGGCATTTGTTAGTTATTTGGAAGGAAATTGTGAACAGAAGAAGTACCCTTCAGGGGATCCAAGCATGTGTTCTTGATACACAGTAAACCGCACATTACATCTTTGCGTAAGTCGAGGTATTTTCCATTTATTTTTGTTCATTGTATGGTGGGGGCTTTTATGTTTCAGGGTTTTTATTTTATTTTCCCTTCTTTTGGATTTCTTTTGGATTTTGGATTTTCTTCTGAGTTCTGAAATTATTTAGAATCACCATTTTGAGAAGGTTTGGCAGAATAGATCTTTCAGCCTAAAGCTGGAAGTTTGAGTATACTTGGTATGGTGAGAGTATTCCAGTACATTATTGATTGTTGAAATTTTTTTATTTTATTAATCTGAATTTACTTTCATTTTTTATAATTGTTCAATTTATATTCTGAAGATTCCTTTTCATTTAAACATACATTATTTATTTTTTTTGTTGTGACGATTAGTCCTGTTAGTTAAGAGAGAATTAATTTATCTTTTATTTGTTTCAATTTCTTTTTTTTGTATTTCAAATAACTATTTTCTGTTATATTTGATATATATCTATATCTATATCTATCTATCTATCTATCTATCTATATATATATATATATATATATATATATATATATATATATATATATATATATATATATATATATATATATATATATATATATATATATCATTTTATCATTTATTGAACCAAGTGGATATTACTGCTACTGAGAACTAATATTAAGAACTGTTAGATCTGGTGGAGTTGTTGTTTGATCCACCAGAAAACCAATTGAATTGTTTCGAGAACTTTCAAACCTCCGTCGCCTGTCATTAAATTTTTCTTACTTAATTTACCCACCCCATTTTTACTGTAGCTAAATGTGGTGTGGTACAATTCATTAAATCTCAATTCTCACTTAGCAGTCACTCAGGTTTTGAACTAGAGGTTAATCGCAGGTATACATCTTGTGTGTGTAAGATCGTAGATGTATACAAATTTATTACTAGATAAAAAAGTAGGTTATGTATAGTAAATCGGATGTTCATTGTCGCCCGGATTTCTTCTCTTGTCTGATAGATTTCGAAATACTTATGTGATCAGGTGAGTAATGGTGGATGCAAAACTGCCCACGTATCCTCGCATAAAACAAACCCCCACACCAATCCTCAAACTATAAAAATATTTCTCTCAATTCGGGGATTACCCCACATATTGGCAACACTACTGAAAATGAAATTAGGCCCAATACTAAACAGAATGAAATACGTGAAATCTACCCAACTGTATAATTATCAATTAAAAATGTTGAATCAGTGTCATTTATACCAAAACTGATCATCTCCGGTCAGAGCAGCGCAATAAATAAAAAAGCACATTTTTGTTTGGATGTAAATATATTAACAAAATGTATTTCCAAATCGAATGAATGTGATTTAAAATCAAATACGAAACCCGATTAGAATTTCTAAATACATCAACCCGCATCCCTTTGATGTAAATTACAATATGTATTCAGTGCAAACCTCTGGCGTTCATTTTACCACCGATCGGGTAGATGCAACGAAGCTCCCTAATCGCTATTTCGTTGTCAACCGGATTATTGAGATTGTCACCGGTTCTATACTCTGTATTAATTTCTAGATTTAGGGTTGTTGAATATGAGCATGGAGTGCAGATGACAGATTTAGTGAAATATAACCCAACACGCTTATTTGATAAATAATAACAAACAAAGAAGTTTCTATTCTTGACAATATGTAACGTAGCCTATCTCCGTAGCTTAGTCGGTAGAACTCCCAACTATGGTGCGGTAGAACTCGGGTTCGAGTCCCGCTGAATGCATGGGTGTTTGTGTTTGTCTATGATTTAAAGTAGTTTAAATATTGAAATATGCTAGGTAATGTTCATCGATTACAAGCCCAATGGCCGTTCGGAACCGGCGTTAAACTGTAGGTCCACTGAATAAAAAAAATATATATGTAACGTAACGGCATCGGTTTTCGACCGGCCTCCTGTAACCGACCATTTTGGTTTTTTCACTTTACAACTTTTGAATTTTCGACGAAAAGTTAAACGTATTTATTTCAAATGATTTATTGGTTCATTGAAACCTTAAAATTTCGACATTAAAGCAAAAATTACATGTTTTCATTGATTTATCGCGCAAATAATAATGGACGGAATGTGGAGCACTATAATGTATGAGTATTAATATTCAATATTCGTCAACGAACATCTTGTAAACCTATTTTCATTAATAATTACATACTCACCTCACAGTGTTTATATATTTCTAGATGTTTGTTATATGTTAAAGAAAATGAAGATCAACAAGGAACAGTGATGTACTACTTATTAATGCACAAAGTATTAAAATTTTCAACCATATACCATCGAATTTGAAAGTACTGAAAGCTCATTTGTTTAAGAGGAGTTGAATCTCTGCTCTTAACAAAGGCATACTAAAGTTTGATATGAAAGAGTTTATTTTTTTATTTTTGTTAACGTTTCGTTGTTATATTACAACTTTGTCAAAACTTATTAAAGGATTAGTTTTGACAAATTTGTAATATAACAACGAAACGTTAACAAAAATAAACTTTTTCATATCAAAAAAAGCCTGTTATTGCTAAAAACTTTCAAAATAGAATACCTTAAACAGGCAATATATCAATTTCAAGATATATATATATATATATATATATATATATATATATATATATATATATATATATATATATATATATATATATATATATATATATATATATATATATATATATATATATATATATATATATATATATATATATATATATATATATATATATATATATATATATATATATATATATATATATATATATATATATATATATATATATATATATATATATATATATATATATATATATATATTTATATCGATTTTTCCCCATGAGGAAAGCGACTGAACTCGAATTCACAATTGTTAGGACTGAGGATCTCTTTTTGACTCCCAAAAACGCTTCATCCTCTCTGAATGACCTTTCTTTCGTTCATATGTCCTTTTTACTCCAGGTTGACGATTTGAATTTTGCTCAAACTTGACATGTGCGATTTTATACCGACATTCAGTGCGATCTTCGAGATTTTTTATATTGATCTGTTGTAGATCCTTTTGGACTTCTTTTAGCCACTCTGTTCCGCATTTACTATTCATAATTATATCGAGAAGTTTCTTCGGTATTCTGGAATTTTTCATTCTGTAGACATGTGCATAAAACTTTGGTCGTCGTTTTCCCATTTGTTCCGTTATCGTATTTTTCTTTTGAAACAGTTCATTCTTAGGTCTCTTCATCCAAATGCCGTTTCTATTGATTGGCACGTAAATCATTCTGAGAATTTTTTGTTCTTGTTTTTCTATTTCTCTAATTCTTGAATGAGAGGCGTAGATTGCTTCTGGAAAAATCGTTGTGTTATAATAATGCCTCAATTTGGCGCCTCTCGAAATGCACTTTTTGTTATAGTGTGCCCATGTTAGTTTGTAGGCCCTTTGGAGCTTGATTATTCTCTGTTCATCAGCGATTCGGTTTAAACCTGAGGACTGCATTACTTCCACGAGATATTTAAAATGGCCGACTTGCAGAATTTCACCATGTTTTGTGATAAGGGAGGATTTATTTTCTGGTTTTCTTTCCATGCATTTGGTTTCATCATAAGAAATTTTTAACCCGATTTTCTGCGCAATTTCATGTAGTTTTTCTACGTCGAGAATAGCTTCAGTTCTATTGTCTGTAACGATAGCAAATGGTCTGCAAAGGCGAGACATTTGACATTTATTTCATCTTCTTTTTTGAAGGAACTTTACGTGAAGTTCCCATTCCCTAATGATCTTTTCTGAAATAATATTGAAAAGGATTGGCGGAAGTCCGTCTTCCTGTTGCACACTGGTTTTGATTTCAAAGGGATCTGATACTTCACCCGTAAATTTTACCTTGGTAGTTGTACCTCCAAGTGTCTGTTTTATGATTTTCGGGTCTTTCGATTGATTCCAAATTCTTTCATGATTTCAAAAAGGCTTCGCGGTCTATCGAATCATATGATTTCTTGAAGTCAATGAATGCGATTACTGTATTTCAATTAGTGGACCCGCTTGGTGTTCTACTCTGTTTACGAGTGCTTTAGAAAACATTTTGTACGCAACCGGCAGTAAGGAAATTTCCCGGTGATTATTGATATCCATTTTGTCACCCTTTTGGTGCAATGGATGTGTCAGCGCGCCAATCCTCCAAAAATCCTCTGGTATCTGTTCCGTTCTCCAGATTTCTGATATTGAATGATGCGGTTTTTGCATCAAAGTAGTATCGTTCAGTTTCCAGAGTTCCGCAATAATTCCTCGAGTTGCTTGATATATATATATATATATATATATATATATATATATATATATATATATATATATATATATATATATATATATATATATATATATATATATATTGAATATTCTATATATCGAAGGATTGTCGATCATGATAGTATGAAGATACAAAACGTCAATCAATTCTGACAGTGAAACTTATGACAACCATTAAAACATAATTCAAATAGCATAATTAACAAGCAATTCGAACATTTTCACAATAAGTGATGTGTCTCTGCATACTTCAAGCTATATGGAGATGGATAATCTGTGTTATAATCACAATAATCGTAATAATTATTCTTATTGGTGTGATATTGATAGTTCGGCCAAATGCAGAAGATCGACAACATGATTTCGATAAACTCAAAGAGACTTTGAGTAATTATACACAACTTCATAGAAAGATAAATCCTTGATGTTGAAAGAAGATTCCATTCAATCGTCATCAAAACTATTACAAATTGTACAAAAAACAAATAGTTGAATGAATCAACAAGCTTTCGTCGTGATTCTTAAAACCCAATTTTCATTTTTATATTGTATATTATTTTTATATGAATTAAATTAGTTTTATACATTGATTTCATTTCCTGCGTATAACGAAAAACACAAATAGTGAAATGAATGATATCTAGTACTCTTGAATGGAACTCCATAATTAATATCAATACTGACAAGTTTTTCTGCAGCCGAAGGTTAGGAAATAGTTTGAAGATCTGGTACGTATATGGATGGTTTCGAATCTCAGGATGTGTGAAGACGTTTCAGCAAGTCTATGCATTGTATGAAAATTATTGATTAGATGATATTTTACTGAAATTGCCGTACGGAACAGAGCATTAAGCTTCGAGTCCCAGTCTTTCCATTGGAATGTGTAAAAATTCCATAAAAAAGTGAAAATCTTTATTGTCTACCTGAATCAGGTGGAAAAACTCTACAAAATACTCTGACAGAGGTCTAACACTACATTAACAGACTTCGACTTATTTTTGGGTAACAAATTTACAATTTTTAACATCAGAACATTTTTAACGACAGAAGTTTGTGTCGGTACAGTGAAGGTGACCCGTTACTGACCCGATATAATCTGAACTTGAATGATGAATGATGCAATGAATGAGATGTTGAATATTGATTTTTCCTGGCTTTCACGCAGCAGCATCCTGAGACTCTTGTGTTTTTATTGATCTTATCCAGAATAGTTACAAAGCGTCGTCACTTTTTCAAATGTCAGGAAGTGCTAAGAGCGTTCTCTCAGCACTTGGATCTCTCAGTCTCTGTATGTAGTAGCACGGCGTTGCCCCAGTTTGATGAAGCATATATTATATCTAGTCGAATGATCGTCTTGTAGGGACGAATCTCCGTGGCTGCCTTGAGATTGCTCATCAATTGATCTACGGTTATAATTGGCACTCCACTGCTTCGACTCCGATTCTGCAGTGATGGACGAGTGGGCCCCACGTACATGACTCCCAGGTAGTTCGCCCTGTCCACCCAAGGCATTGGTTGCCTATTCAGCTGAAGTTCCTCGTCTGGTTGATATCTGGACGATAAGAACAGCAGGGTTAGCAGTGGTGAATCAAGTCGCAAACCATTATTGAAATTTGTCTTACGACCTGTTGCAGTCGTCTGGTTACTAGGAGAAGTATGTGATCTGATCATGATCGCTGTTTTGTCTTCTTAGAAGATAGAGCTGGTATACCTAGTCCTGAGCATGTTTCTCGTGAAGAGGTTGGATAACATCGGTGATATAAACAATCGTTTCATTTTCGCTTTCATCGTTCGTTCTAATAAGAACGCGATGTCAATTTGAACTCGGAAATGTCGTTAAGGCAGGAAGGAGACAATGGATGTCTTTCTTATGTCGACATGGATATCGGGATACGTACTTCAAACATCTTCATGTCACACCTTAACGAACGCTATTGAGATGACGAAAAGAACGATTGCAGATGACATATTTCTGTTGAAATTGTCACCGTCATAATGCAAGCCTTGAAGAACTAGGTGCAAGGATAACATCTTGACATGGTCTGACATTCCCAAATTTGGAGGAAAATTCATCGGTAGGCACTACTCTGAATAAAAACAGGAAGTTTGAAAGAATACCTAAAGAGGATTTACATATTTCTCATATTCAGTCATGTTGATTATCTAATTTT
Source organism: Henosepilachna vigintioctopunctata (assembly GCA_030704895.1). NCBI lineage: Eukaryota > Metazoa > Arthropoda > Insecta > Coleoptera > Coccinellidae > Henosepilachna > Henosepilachna vigintioctopunctata. Next base: position 3,050,276 of record JARQZJ010000071.1, on the reverse strand, counting down.
GCAGAAGACAATTATGCTAAAAATATTTCCGTACACCTCAGATCACTGAAGAACAATCAAATGAAATACTCCTACTATGTACGAATATTTTGAAAATTGATAACACTTCTTGAAAGCCTGACTTTTATATGCACAATTCGAGATACTTCTTATTGAATATATGCGAAACATTCAAACAGAGATTATTATCACATTCATCCACTCATTCAACTTTTGAATGAACAATATTGCGATTTGTCTTTGTCGTACAAAATTAGATGATTTATCTTGTGTTAACACAAGTTGTTCGTCTATGCTCAATAAATTAATAAATGTTTTATTAAGAATTTCGAATATTTTACAGAAATTCAAAATTGAAACGAATAGACACTTTAAAATGATATAATTTAATGACGCGAAGCAAGTTTTGCAACAAATGAATAACCACTAGAACATATTTCTCAACGGAAAATCTCCGAGATAAAACTAGAAACAAATATCATGGATTTTTCAACGAATACCATTTAATTCCATATAAAATATAAACAATTTTACAACAATCTTCCAACTAAACATTGATTAGGTTAACACATACTTTATGTATAAACACGACGAACGCAGAAGAAGTCTGTTTATGAATTCTTAATATATTATTATTTTATGAGATCGTTTTTTGATTTTGAATTTTTTCGCCATTCGGACCATTCTGCCATGAGCTCTCATCAACATCTTGCTCATTTTCTATTCTTCGTAGTCTCCAAATGACTACTATAATATTCACAATTAACACAACTGCTGTAATGGAAACTATAATTACAGATCTCTTCAGATGATTCAACATTAATCTTTCTTATTAGTTTTCTGTTTTGTCTACTTTACGATATCACGAGTGAGTACTAGAACATATCACACATTTTTCAAATCTTTTAGAATTAACTGTTCAGTTAACGTTAATATGTCAACCATCGACAACAAAATGAAAAAATCATACAAATGACAGTTCGAAATAGTTGTAACCATAGAAATACATATCCTACGAAACTGCAGTGGCAAAATTATAGTGATGAAAACCAAAGTGGATTTTTCCTCATAATATCATTCTAAAAATTAGAAAAACATTGTCGAAGAATAAGCTATAAACTTACAGCCAAATTGAAGAAAATTGATTATCGTATCGACTCATTCAAGGTAGGCAAATAGAAGTCAATTTAAGAAAGATATTCAGTATTATATTGAAAGTACAAGTTATATTATTATAAACGTTATATTTACATGCAGAACTTTACGTTAAAAATACCAAGAACTAACTCTCAGCACAGTAAAAAAATAATATTTTCCGTTATTGAATATAGAGGAGAATATCATTGATTTTTCATTTATAATCTATGAATGAAAACAAATTGATAATTCAAACGTCAATCAATATATTATAACGAAAAATTAGAAATCAATTAGATACATCGCTGTAAATTACATAAAATTAATCAATGTGTCAATGCATGGTATATCATTTATGGAGATGGTTAACAACTGTTATTATCACACTTCTCTTGTTTGTTATATTTATTGCTGTAGTAATCTGGACCAAGCCTAAAAACGGAGAAGAGCAAGATTTCATTCACGCTGGTTTCACATCATTGGAAAAACTACTCGCCGATTCAACTGACAATCCATTGAGTGATAAAAGAAGGATTAGAAGAGTTGGCAAACTTTTATGACGTTATGTATTAGTGTAACATTTTTATATATAGAAAACTTGTGTATGATCAACTTCCTATTAATTTTATTGAATTGTGAGACTGACTTTCATTCGACAAACAGCGCAAGATACACCGTTTTGAAGCACTTCTTCATCTTCAGGCACACATTGAATGGTAGCATATACTTTAGGAGTAGTTCATAACTAATTCCACATATTCCAGAGTTTATGGTTTTCAAAAATTTGCTATCTGAAATATGTTTGTCAAAAAAAAATTATATGTATACAAAATTTGTTAAAAATTTTATTATGACAGAAAGAAATTTTTAACGCTTAATACAAACCGCAGCTTTCAGAAACTCAGGTACTTATGTATCTTACTCATATTCAATGTTGTCATAACTAGTTCTTATAAGAACTGAAAATGTGCGATTTATATTTTATGTAGTCATAGTTCTTATAAGAATTGAAATTGAATGTGAAAATGTTGATTTAATTTCTTGATAAAGTAGGTCAAATCTCTCATTTGATTCAAGTGCATTAAAGATTCACTCCGATGAACTTAAATGTACCAATAGAAGATAAGAGAAGGTACATGATGAGAATTCCACAATTTTAAAAAATTTGAGGTAAGAGGTAATTTTTCAATGAGAAATGTCAAATGTGACAATAACCACACTTTACTGTACTGTAGGCACTACTGCCAAATTGAAAATCTACTGTCGCTATTCTTCCACTTCACTACTGTGAATAAATTATATGTAATAAATATATATGTAAGTGTAACCACTTATTGCTCTTTTCAAATAATAATAAAACTTCATTAAAATAAATTAAACTCTTGGCTTAATGTTTCACGATTTATTTAACAATTTGTATAGTCATCATGTTTCGAGCGTTAGCTCATTTTCAAGACATAACGCTCGAAACATGTTGACTATAGAAATTGTTAAATAAATCGTGAAACATTAAGCCAAGAATTTAATTTATTTTGATATTCAATTATGTTTCACCAAGAGTTAAGCGAGAATTCAATCTCATTCAATAATAGAACTTTTGACTAAAGATTCCTTGATAATGAAGACTACTGTTTTCTACTCTTCAACACTTTTTATTTATTGGTCTTATATCAGTCTTATATTTTCTCCAGGCGATCCGTAATTTTTAGGTATATAATACGTCCCTAGAAACATACATTTTTAGAAGAGAGAATATCTTTTAAAAGGTTTCGAAACCCTGATGAGTGATTCCTTCACTCAAACAAACAGGTTTGTTTGAATAGTACCCATCAGATATACACGGAGTCATAGTTACTTCCTCAGTTTATCAGTAATACAGTATAATAATTATGGAGTATTTTTGTTAATATATGTAGCTGATTTCTAATTGATGCATTTGAATGTGTGAATTAAGTTATTGCGAGAATTTGAATCATCGATTTCAGTTTCATGATTATGAACACTACAACGAATGTCATTCAAAATATGGCATTTCCAAAATGACACACTGCTATATTCCAGCAATATCAAGTCGATACAAAATCTGCTGGAAGCTGAGGTACTGAAAGAAGAGTTATATTTCATGTGTTTTACATGTCTTAGTTATGTTTGGAGATGGATTGTTGTGATTCTGACCATATTTGTCGTGATAACTGCTCTCATTATTCTAGTGGTAACCATAATGAAACCGAAATCACATACATAGTAAGCAGTATAGAAGTTTCTCAGTTAGTGTTCATCCAAGAGTGAGAAATTCACAAATTTGAAAAGTATCTCAGTGAAAATAGGAATCTTGTTACACCTTCTTTGGAAAATCAACAAAAACAGAAACTGTGTGAGAAATGATAAGCGAAAGGATCTGTTACGATATTATTTTATAGACTTTTCGATGTAATATGTATATGTTTAAGTTTTAATCCTTCAAAAATTGAAAGAAGAAAAATATTTGTATTTGTGTTCATATCCTTGTATGAAGGAGGCGCCTAATTTAGTGCTTCTGTTCAGATAAACTTCGTGATTTAATTCCATCCAATTGATGTTCAAAAATAAAACTTTTAGCCAATAATAAATAATATATTCACAAAACAAATTTCTAGAGTCGTTATTACTGCAGCTAATGTCTCTTTAGCGATAATAAAAAGTAAAAAAAAACCTACATCACAAAATATTGAGTGAATACATAGAAAAAATTTTTGTATACTTATATACCTCCATAGGTACTTTTGGATACCTATGGAGGTAAAATGCTTTGCTAGGTATGCAAAAACTGAAGCCTCCTTTTCAATTTGTAGAACTCTCGAAAATCTCATGTCATAATTCATTATGAAATTATACAATACGACGAAAAATCTAATGATATTAAAATCTTAACCGTGAACACGAATAATATAATTCTCACATAGTCTTTCACAAAACACAGAGTTTAATTTATGATTGAATCAGGTATTGGATAAATTCGATTCATCAATTTGTTTCAAATAGACAGCAGTGCCATGTTTCTATTGATGAAGTTACTTAATAAGAACATAGTCAATGGTATTTATTTGAAGTTGCATGCATTGAGGGCATTTAGCCAATGGATTCGAGAGTATTATTTAAATTGAGAAGACTGAGATGGAATTCTCGCTTAACTCTTGGTGAAACATAATTGAATGATAAACTAAATTAAACACTTGGCTTGATGTTTCACGATTATATATCGTGATACATTAAGCCAAGTGTTTTCTTGAATTCAATAATAAATAGAGAACTTTCAAGTGGTGCTAATATTTCTGATGTATTGTTGAATTAAATGATAGAGTATAATTTATATAAAACGAAGTAGGCTTTTCGATTTTCACAATATTTAATTTAAAAACATAACAATAGCGTTTCGCCAACACAGTGGCTTCTTCAGATGTTGATGATAAACTGATCAGTTGTCAGTAACCACTGCGTTGGCGTAACGAAATTGTTATGTTTTTGAATGAATTATAGTGAAAATCGAAAAACTACTTAGTTTTATTATATAATCGATTAATAATTTCAGAGATAGTCAACTTAGAAATAAATTTATCAAATCTACAAAACCAAGCAAATGTAACTTATTATATAATAGATATTTCTTTCATACAGAGATATAATAGTTATTGTTAGTTCATATAATTCTATACAGTCCTATCATAACTTAATTATGTTATATTTCGAAATAGTCCATTAAAAAGTAACATTTAACCTTGCGTTTCTCAGACGTCTCATTTACACTGTTTAGGTGTGAGAGTTACAAACTCCAAGTTTGTGTGGTTGATCCTAGGGTTTATCTGTTTTTAAAAACTGGTTTCTGGAAGAAAATTATGAAATTCGAAAACCGGTTTTTCAATAGAAAATATCGGTTGTCAAGGTATGAATAGCTTTGTTCACGGTAAGGATTCTGAACCGATTCAGAACTAATTCATAACTGATTCGGGATTGATTTAATACGCATGCTCGGTTATGAACTGGTTCGGAATTATTTCGACCCGGAATTTTAGAACTAGTTTAGGGAGTTTTCAAATCACAGTTGTCAAAAGTAAAAAGTTGCCAAACTATCGTGAATGCGCAAGTCCCGAACATACAGTTCTAGATTTATCCTACGAACCCGTAGAACCAATTCCGAATCGATTCCGAACCAGTTCCAGTTTATCCGCGAACACAGAACTTTAACTAAAAGTTCGGAACTTGGTGATCCGCGAACGCCAAAATTCAAACTGCGCATTGAATCGCGCGTTCTGCATCGGTTCAGAATCCTTACCGCGAACAAAGCTATAAACACTCAAAACACACTTGATAATGAAAAATGTACCAGATTGATGAAAACACTGTTGCAAGTGGTTTGGTTCTTGGAATCATATTAGTCCAATATGATTCTGTGGCGGCTCGTTTTCATTTTGCAAGCTGGTTTCTGAATACATTCGTACTATTGTAAAATATTGCATTTTATTTTCAATTGAAGCAATTCTCCGAATATCCCCGACCCGGACTGGTAATTCATGGTTCAGCTTTCACCCGCCGCGTTTTGACTAATACTGTTGACCGCCGGGGTACACAATCGAAGGGACGAGTAATTAAACTTATGGTAACAGACTTGAACATTAAAGAAAAAAATTATATGGTTACTAGCGGCCCCGACAGACGTTGTCCTGCCATGACATTCCAAGCTATCAGGATAAACGAATTAATGCATATACAAAAATTCACTCAAGTCGATCCAGCCGTTGAGTTGCAGTATATTAATAATAAATTGAAATTGAAATACTATACTCTACGTAAGTTTCAGGTGGCTAGTCCCTTATGATGGATAATACCTAAATTTCTGATTTAATTTTTGAATTAACGTAAAATCAATATGAATTATTTCTAATTGTAAATTCCTGATTTCAATTTATTTCAAAATTAAATCAGAACTTCCTCAATTTCTGAAATAATTTTGAAATGTCAGAAGGCATAATTTCTACTTGAAGTCAGAAATTTCCAAATAGAAATGATGCATTTTGATATTTCGTCCATTTCAAAATTGATTTAGAAATTAAGTTATCACTCTTAATAATGGGATAACCGCCGAGAACATACTCGTTTAGTTAATATGTTAAGTTTCACTCAGTGAAACTCAATCTGAATGTTATATAATATATTATATCCTTAGGTAGCTCTTTGCACATTTGATTGACTGCCACGACCTGTCAGGTCGTCTTCTCCCCGGCATTGTAAATTGTAAACAATATAAGTGAGAAAAGATCTCGCGCACTTAGAGGTAAATTGTCACTATCATAAAAGGTCAAAAAAAAAGAGCACATAATTTGAAATGTCACTATCACAAAAGATCACCAAAGTAAAGAAAGTTCTCGCGCACGTAGCGGTAATCGCCACTCACGAATATAGAAGGATGCACTCTTTGTATGAGGTATCGATCGACATAGACTCTATGTCATAGAGGATAGATCGATACATTAGTTGGTTGTCAAATTTCAAATATTATGGTAGCTTTCAGAATTTAAATTTGTGAACAACCTTAGGATTTATCAATATATATGAAAATAATCTGATAGACATTAAACAACTGTAGTTAGCTAAAATTTTGTTAATTTTTTACCCCCTTAGAATAAATATGTAGGAACAAAGATATAAAAATTCTAACTGGTTATTCATTTTAAACTATTCTCTCAATTTGATTTCTGAACGACGGCGGACACATATTTAATTCCGAGGTGAATTGTTACCGATTTGTCGGCACAATAATCAATTGCCGGATCATAGTGGAATGCAGCTCGTTCAAGAATCACAGAAGCACTGCGTCTGCGGATTCGCTCAATTTCATTATGTCGTGGTTGCTGTTGTTGTGATTGATGTGCATCTGAGCCTATTTACTTCATTACCACTCACTAAAGAACGCAATTCTGACATAGCAATACGACTATTTTCTTGATCTGTCTCTCTCTGGTCATCAGTGCGGTTGAGTCAACACGTGAGGTAGCTCTTCGTACATTTGACTGACTGCGACGAACTAAGTCAGGTCGTCTTCTCCTTAGCATCGTAACGTAATATAGTAAATTGAAGTGAAGAAAATTCGCGCTCACTTAACAGTAAAGTGTCACTATCACCAAAATATCAACAAAAAAGAGCACACTACTTGGAATGTCACTACCAGAAAGCATCACAAAAGCAAAAAAATTCTCGCGCACGTAGCGGTAATCGTCACTTACAAACATAGATGTACTCATAAAATATCGCAACCATGATAGTAACACAATCTTGTTAATAGGAAAACTTTTTTCCGTGTTTTGAGGTTAGCTCCGTGGTTGTCAAATATTATGGTTGCGTTCTGAAACTCAAGTTGTGACCAAACTTAAGGATTTATCAAACTTAAAAAATTGTCTGATACGGTAACAACTGAAGTTAGCTAAAATAAAGTTACGCAAATTTGAAAATTGATTAAAAATCAGTACTACTGATGATTTATTACATTTTGTTACTATCCGATTCTGTCACGTTCGCTGTTTAGTTTCGGAACGCGACATCAAATCCTCCAAAGCGCACGCGAATAATTTAATATGAACTTTATCGGATAGTAGTAAAGTTCAAATTGACTCCACATTTTATTTAGAAACGTTTGTATGGGAAATAGAAAAGTGCTGTTTTTAGAGTTTTCCCGGCAATTATTCGATTTTTTCTCGCCTTTTAAACCTTCCCTGGAACTCCACGAACATTTCAAGACTAAGATAAGATAAATCCGTTCAGTCCGATAAAGTTCATATTAACTCCACATTTTATTCAGAAACGTTTGTATGGGAAATTGAAAAGTGCTGTTTTCAGAGTTTTCCCGGCAATTATTCGATTTTTTCTCACCTTTTAAACCTTCCCTGGAACTCCACGAACATTTCAAGACTAAGATAAGATAAATCCGTTCAGCCGTTTTCGAGTTTTAGCGAGACTAACGCACAGCAATTCATTTTTATATATATAGATTATAAAAATATGTGAAAATATTTTTTTTATAAATATTCGAACACTTTGCTGAATAACTCGTTTCATTATTATAAAAATATTTACATCCTTATATGTTAAAATTATGCGTAAACATCGAATAATTGTTTTTAAAGGTATTTAATCCAGGTCAACTATTATTTCTTTTTTCTACTAAATTGCATAAAAAAAATTTACTATCAATGAAATTGAACAGTAAATAATATCAGTCAAAAACTGCTTTTAATCACTCTAAATTTTCTGTTGAAATTTTTGATCGAATGACAGAATATTCGAGCAAAAACTTTTTTATGAAAATTCGAAACCGGTTGAAACCGGTTTTCTGAAAAAATTACTTTTCGAAAACCGGGTTTTCAAAATGTCGGTTTTTGCATGAACCCTAGTTGCAACTCTTGTCCCACATAATGTGTAGACAATCAAACATTTTGTCTATAAAACGTTTTTCAGTAAACTTAAAAATGAAAAAGTTATCAACAAAAATATGACAACATTTTGCAATAATTTTTTGTTGTCATATAACTTCTATATTTATTATATTACGACAGAATGAAATCAGACCAATATTGTAGAGAATCTTTTAAAAAACATTTTTATCTATAATTTCCTCCGATTTTATGCATTTAGGGCGGTTTAAGAGGGCTCCATAATTGCTCGGATTCTTACTAATTGTAAGAATAAAGCGACAACGAAACGTCATGTTAACTTTCAGATTATTTTTCTATTTTATACATAGTTTTCCATATTTTTTGCAACATCCAAGGCAACACAAGGTTAGGCCTTAAAAATGTAACATTTCAATGAACTAATCGAAACTGAAAATGAGGTATACTTCAATCATAAATAAATATGAAATTTTTTTTACATTCGATCTCAGTTACCCCGGAGAATGAATCAAAGTTCGATAATCTCTTTCAATGGCAGTATGACACAAAACAAAGTTGTACACATTGTCTATTCAACATATCCTGTTGATGTCAGCGAACAGCTAATCACAAAGATAGAAGAGAACGAGAACAAAACATTTCAAAGCCTCCGAAAGATCAGACAAATTCTCTCCAGCGGGAAATGCATCGACTGAAAAACAAGATTTTCTCTGATGTTTAAATTGGCATCCGCTATTCAACTGGGACATTTTCAACATTCAATAATTAAATGATTGTTTCATTTTCAGCCGTATTCTACATGAAGATTCGTCTGCACATATGTTGGTGTGTATTATTCATAAAACGCATCAATCCTGCTTTGGGATATCAATACACGAATAACGAGTTACGAGAATTACTTAGTGTAGTTACCAATTTGAACAGCCTCACTATTGCTGATAATTCGAATATAACAAAATGTGAAATTTTCTGATGGTATTGTATCCAATTTGTTTTTAAATTGAAGCCTTCAAATAGCAGAGAATTAAAACACTTAGTTGAAGCTAAGAATTGATTGTTTCTATTTAATAATAGAAACACTACTTATTTTACATTAACGTATTATATAAAATCGACTGTGTTCATTATCTTAGAAATTTTCAGGAACTTTTATTTTTGGAATATTACTGGGTAAAATGCATTAATTACATCGAGTGTCATAATATCAATGATAATATAATTCAAGACGTATCATCTTCATTGAAATTGTTTGCACTCGTATTGACATTAGCATAGCAATAAGATCGAATCATTTCATAAATAACGTGTTTTTGAAATACTCTTCCAAAAATAAGACTATATAGACGAAATCAAGACCAAGTATCCACAATTGAGAACACCTCGTCTTGGTCTTGCACTGGTTCAACTAAATAAAAAACTTGTTGAAAAACAAATTGATGAAACTTTTCAGACAGGAATTGAAGTATTTCATATCCAGCCATTTTCATTTTTGTCTTTTCATACCTTTCATACAGTCTTGTGAATTCTTCAACATATCGAAAAAAAATTACAACAATAAAGTTGTAATTCAATTCATGCTTCAATTTAAATATCAATATTTATTGAACTTCGAGGATATCATATTTAATAGTGTTGGCGTTTACTTGATGTAAATTGATTATAATTAAATATAAACTAAAACTCAAACACTTGAACTTTTGATTAACACTTTATTTTTCAACGTACGTAAGATGACGCGTTTCGTCGTTACAAACGACTTCTTCAGATGCTAGCAGAATACTGACTGATTCAGCAGTCAGTATTTATTCTGTTGTTCGAATTTTAATTTATATTCAATCGATGAAATCATTTATCTATATGGCCCTTTACAGCATATGATTTAAATGAATATTTTCGAAGATATGACAAATTTACAGAGAAAGACAGAGAAAGCGACTTTGTTTTATACTGTGTAGTGATATATATATATATATATATATATATATATATATATATATATATATATATATATATATATATATATATATATATATATATATATATATATATATTTATATGGCAAAACAATGTTGGCTGGGTGAGCTAGTTTCATATATAAAAATATATGCTAAATGCGTTAAACAATTTAAAACTTTCTCGTTCAACTTCGCCACTTGTTTCAGATTATATTATATTTTTCTACTATGTTCCATCAGGTATCACATGAGAAAACGATTGATACTAATCAGAATATCGAAGAAAAAAAATGTAATTGACATTCTTCTTTTTACCACAAAAATGCTGAAAATATTAGTATCTATCCATTGAACTGAATTTTTCAAGGTCGAATCGAAATAATAATTTGAAACGTAACACTCAGTAAAATTCGATAGTTTTGGGCTAAAATTCCTATTAGCAGAAGCTACGTATGTACCTTCTCTAGATCCATTAATCAAATAACCGACTCTACACTCACTTTGATCTTTCGTGCCGTGTTATCTCGCGAGTTAAATATTAACACGAATGGCGGTTCAATTTCAACTTGCGTTCTTTAAATTCCAATTTAAATTCACGTTTTCAATTTCGTCCGTTACGCTAACACTGTTAGCTCTACGAAAAAACGACCTGCCGTAACATTTTGACAATTATTTTAGGTTGGTCCATTTCAATATTAGTTTCACAACGATATTTCGAACGCTTACTGCACTAAGAAAGAGGAACACAAATTTCAGTTCATCTAAAAGTTTCCGTTTCAATAAAAAGGGAATTCTGTGTTCGTAAGTTAATAATTCATAGATTTAAGGACATAGATATGTCGTTGAGTTTACATCAGGGTTTCAGAGAGTGATTCGAGAGCTGCTAGGGCTTCGCAAATCGACGGTTGTATTTTTGCGACAGATTCACTCAACGCTGGCTGTTTAAATCGATTTGATGCTGATTCAGAGTTGAAGTTCTCCAAATTTATGCCAAAGATTAACTCAATTTGCGTTTGATTCAATTCTGTTCAGCTCTGTATTTGTTGAATTTTATTGAAACAACTTTCGGCTTGGTTTCATTGAACTGATCACTTGTTTTGCATTGTATGAGGCACAAAAGTTAGTTATATATTGTTATAGTTATATATATATATATATATATATATATATATATATATATATATATATATATATATATATATATATATATATTGTTATGTTATGTTATCGTTAGTTGATAATCGAAGGTTGTGGCAAGGTCAATCAATGTTTTGGGACTTCCCAAAATATTATTACCAATTCACCAAATGCGTTCACAGTCACTAATGCTGAAAACATAATGAAAACTCATGAAATCATCAGCGAACGATAAACCCTCGACATTTATGACATCGGCTATATCATTTATGAACATTGAAAAAAGCAAAGAACCAAGTATGGAACCTTGAAGCACTCCAGATGAAGCACGGAATTCAATTGATGTATATCCCCACATTAATTTACCGCGGATATTTTGCTCATTATATTGTGGTCTAGACATTAATAAATTATCAATATAACGAATGATCGTGTATAATGTATATCTTCACAAAGATTTACTCCATGTGAACACTTGCATTATACGTAAAATGTGTTACTTCTTTTTCGAATTGAACTCCGTCAGAGACATTATCTTTTATTCTGTCAATTCCATAGTTGAAATTTATCGAATTATATTTTGTGGAGAATGACATAACATGCCATTTGGACATGGTGAGAGTTAATTCGTTGAGATCACACCAATTTACAATATTACGCAAGTTTCTGGAAATGCGTTCACAGTCACTAATGCTGGAAACAAAATGAAAAATCATGAAATCATCAGCGAACAATAAACCCTCGACATATATGACATTGTAAAAAGCAAAGGACCAAATGTGGAACCTTGGGGCACTCCAGATGAAGCACGGAATTCACTTGATGTATACCCCCACACTAATTTACCGCGGATATTTTGCTCATTATATTGTGGTCTAGACATTAATAAATTATCAATATAACGAATGATCGTGTATAATGTATATCTTCACAAAGATTCACTCCATGTGAACACTTGCATTATACGTAAAATGCGTTAATTTTTTTTTCGAATTGAACTCCGTCAGAGACACTATCTTTCATTCTGTCAGAGCAACTGAATTCATCTGAGGGTACTTTCATACTGACAAGTTGGTACCTTCCGACTTATATATAAGAGAAAAAAAGACGAATAAAAACACTAAAAAAGGATTATGAATATAATTCATCATCATATCAGCTTGCTGGTTCTACATATATAACTGAATTAATAAGATATTTTATAAAAGCCATATAATGAGAGAGTCTGTCTCGATCGAAAAGTGAGAGTAAAAAGTCTCATCATTACGTGGCGACTTCTGAAAGCTCAAATCTCCTTAAGGCTACACTAAATAACTCACATGGAAATAGAATATCATTATTATTATATGCACTTATATATTGCTACAAGGGAATCGAAAAAGAATTAAATACTTTATGGCAATAAGATATGCAACCTCCAATATATTATACTGTATATTATAAGAAGTGTAAAATATGAAAATTCGAAAACTGAGGACTGTTACTATCCAGGACAAATATTTCCAATATTTCGAAGAATGAGATCACTGATTAACTTCAAGAACCTTAATACAACTACCCAATATGTTGGAATTTTTTGAGATTCAAATTTTTTGCTCATTATAATTCTATTATATGCTTCGCGATGGAAAATGAGAGCATGCTTTTGCCGAAGGTATTCTATAATGGGTTTCAATTATAATAGGAAACATTACGACCAGCAAAGAATAAAAAGAATATAAACATCATTCCCCAAATTAACTATTATGAAAATTGGAGTACCTACATAGATTTCATTAAATTCTGTTCGTAAATGGTCTGATGCATAATATTCACTCTCCACATTTGATGTTTGCTGAAACTATATCATGAAATAAGATCACAGGACAACTGTGTTCAAATTCAGCTCGCGCTGGACCATGTTGCTAGTTGGTGTGAGGACAATTATTTGAGTTTGAATGTGTCAAAGTGTAATGTTGTCTCTTTCACAAGGAAAAGAAACCGAATTGAGTGTGATTATAGCGTCGGTGGTAAGGTTCTTTCTCGTTCTGATAAGGTGAGAGATCTTGGTGTAGTCTTCGAGTAGAAGCTTTCCTTTGTTCCACACATCACTCAACTTATTTCATCTGCCTCGAAAATATATGGATTCGTTATACGCAATGGCAAATTTTTTAATAATTCCTCAACATTCATAGGACTATTTAATACCCTAATCAGTAGCAAGTTGGAGTGTGGCAGCGTGATATGGCATCCTATTTACACTTGTCATCAACGCCATCTTGAGGCCATTCAGTGTAGAATTATTCCAAACAGAGACTCCAAGGACCAACTCTATAACTTACTTTTACTATCTAGTTATAGATTGTATACAACTTTGATCTCACACACACAAGATGTATACCTGCGCTTAACATCTGGTTCAAAACCTGAGTGACTGCTAAGCGAGAACTGAAAGTTAAATGAATTGTACCACACCACAGTTAGCTACAGTAAAGATGGGGTGGGTTAATTATGTAAGAAAAATTTAATGCCAGGCGCCAGAGGTTTGAAAGTTCTCGGTACAATTCAATTGGTTTTCTGGAGGATCAAACAACAACTCCACCAGATCTAACAGTTCTTAATCTTAGTTCTCCCTAACAGTAATATCCACTTGGTTTGATAAATGATAATATGATTATATATATATATATATATATATATATATATATATATATATAAAATATAAAATAAAATTAATAATTTGAGATACTAAAAAAGGAGAAATTGAAACAAATAAAAGATAAATTAATTCTCCTTTAGCTAAGAGGACTTAATCGTCACAATGAAAAAAATATATATATATATAATAAATGTTTAAATAAAAAAAGAATCTTCAGCATATAAATTGAACAGTTATTAAATTAATGTAAACTCAAAGTTAATAAAATAAAAATAAAATCAAATATAAATTGTCTCTGCAAACTATGTACTGGAATACTCTCACCACACCAAGCGTTCTCAATCTTCCAGCTTTAGGCTCAAAGATCTTCTACGAAACCTTCTCCAAATAGTAATCCAATGATTCCAGAACCAATAATAATTCCAGTAATAAAAATAATTCCACCAATAATAATTCCAGTACCCAAAAAAATAAAACGGAGAAATCCAAAAGTAAACGTAAAAATGAAAACGAAAAACGTAAAACGAAAAAACCCTGAAACAAAAGCCTCCATGAAACAAATAATCAAAACTAAACTGAAAATACCTGAACTTACGCAAAGATGTAGTGTGCGGTATACTGTGTATCAAGAACACGTGCTTTGATCCCCTAAAGGGCACTTCTTCTGTTCACAATTTCCAAATAACGAACAAATTCCAGAAGAATTCAACGACCATCAATAATTAATATCTGATAATTTTTCAGAAAAAAATACCAGCCAACTTTTTTTCAGTCAGGTTAACTTCCATCGTCTTACAAACAACACAACATGACATTCAGACCTACTTAACAGTGGAACGAAAGAGTACCCCTAACCTCACAAAACTAAACACTCACGAAAATATGACACTAAACAAAATTATAACGTTATAACTCGCTAATAAAATACCCCATTTGGTTTATGGAGTCTACATTCAATCGAGTTACCAATAATTGTGACTTTCACTTCATAAAAGTTATTATTAGGAATTATGTGAACAAAGGAAATTGACTAATATGAATTGATTTAGACTGAGATCTTTGTAATATTTCATTAAATGCTATTATTCAGTTATTAGTTACTATTTCAGTTTTTCAGATTAGATTGAGCTCTTTTTTATATCCCTTTCGTTCATTTATTTAGATTTTATTCAACATTTTGTTATTGTTTTCTGTAATTGAATATTATGCCTGTTGAGGATAAAGAACTTATTATTAAATTAATATTCAACGAATGAAATGAGAAATAAATACTGAAATGAGAATGTGAAAATTCTCATTTCTCAATAAACAATCTGTAAATGAGATCTTCTTCAGAAGGGTATCTTGATAACGATCTTACTGTTCTCAGTTTCTCGATTATTAAGTTGGGAGGAAATCACAACGAAAAATAAAATGGAATTACAGCCACTCAAGACAGATGAAATATAAAACTGAGTTATTTCCATCGTTCCAAGAAAGCCCTTTGGGAAATTTCGCTTCACATCATGGGTAGATACGAGGAGAATATCCGTATCTCATTTATAACTTCGCGGAATTTACTACGAGTTCCGAAACTGAAAACAAATGTTGAATTTTTCAAGGTATTGATCAACTCAAGAAAGAAAGATGAATGAATGCGAATCTGCCTAACTATAGATCAATTCAACACTTGGCTAAATTTCAACAGAATTATTCAATTTTCCGCACTGCTAAAGCACAGCTATTGTTCGACGGCAAAATTTGACATTTAGAGTAAAAACACTTGGGTTGGTCTCACAAAAATTATATTAATTGCTTGACAATTGTTTCTGGTAGTTAACCCATTTTCTATAGCTCAACTCAGCTCTGCTTTGGAAATGGGACAACACGCTTTGTCACGATCGAATATCGACAATGGGTTGAAACATATGTCTGATCAATTATTGAGCAACGACTTTGAGAAATGACATTCAGAAACTCTCACAATAGTTAATTATCATTTATAGATACAATTTATTAACGCAACTAAAATTTTTACTTTTTTTGCATATATACGAAACGAGAGAAAAACAAAAGAACTAAAGTCTAAATGAAATAGGTTATCGAAAAGCCAGTACAGAAATTGTTAATAATTTGTCACATCAGTAGTATCTCTCTTTCACAATATGTCTGTCAAATTAAGCATGGTTGGTGTTCCTTAAATGAAGAGGTAACTTGTTATAAAACTTCAAGCAATAGAAATTCTGACCATTCTGTAATTTGCCTGTCTGCTCCATCTGCACGTAGATCTTGTTTATTTCATGTGTCAATCTGGATTTTTCAATATATGACAATGAATAAAGCATTAATAATGATAATAATAACTTCATCAATCCTTTTAGACATTACAGTGCCTGCATAGGATAAGTCAAGAGAAAAAAAAATTAAAAATAACAATGTATCTATATTGAAAATAATCTTTAACGCTATAATAAGACATATACAATAGGAATTCTTTAACTAACTTCTTATATTTACTTAAATTTGCCGATTTAACATGGCTAGGAAGATGATTATATAATTTAATGGATTGACAAATGAGAGATAGTTCGATTTCAGCAGAATTATACTTTGGGAACGCTAATATATCTTTATTTCTAGTACTATAGTCATGGAAACTAGTTAGCCTCAACAAGTTATTTTCGTTCTCTTACGCATAAAGCAAACCTCTGAAAATAAAAATGGAAACAAGTGTCAAGATCCCATGTTCAAGAAATATGTGCCTACATGAAGACCGGGGAGCAATATTGAAAATCATGCGCAGAGTATTCTTTTGCAGAATGAAAACTCTACCTGCATCTGAGGAGTTTCCCCACAACAGAATATTATATGATAGGTGGCTGAAGACCAAACTATAATAATAGATTTTCAACGATTCCAGAGGAAGAGATTTTCTCACTCACTAATTGTGTAATATGACCTGTTTAGTTGTTTACAAACAGCATCGATATGGGTACTCCATTTCAAGTTGCGGTCTATATGAACTCCAAGAAATTTTGCACTATCCTTAGATGTGATGATGTTATCTGAATATTATAGTGAACCTTCTACTACTAACGTTACCCATTGAAAAATGAATACATTGTCTTACCGATGTTAATTATCATCGTATTTTCTTGACACCACTAAATAAAGCTCCGTACTAGAATCACGCACAACTCTGGAAGCTCCTCAAAGCTTTGAGCCCTTATCGCAACGGAGGTATCATCAACAAACAGAGTTGTCATACATTTACCCACGAACACAGAAAGAAGTTGCGGCACATTATCTGCCTTCGCTATCAAATTAGAGGGGAGATCATTAATAAACAGTAAAAACAAGAGCGGACCTAGAACAGAACCCTGAGACACACCTAATTTGACATTAAAGAAAATTTGGAAAAAAAATTCTGGATTCTGTAGGACATTGTCCGTCACATTATATTCTAAAATTACAGATAATATTCTATAGATTATATTCTAAAATATAAAGACAAAGTGGAGAATGCTGGAGGATCGATAATACAGATTACCTAATAATAAATACAACTTATTTGAAGTTTAAAAATACTCATTGCTAAAGAAAAGCAGTCCCTTAAAAATATACCAAATCTCATGTGCCATTCAATTAACGCAAAGTATGCTGTTTTCATGGACAAATAAATTTCAGATGACAATTCCTCTACGGGGTTGTCGGACAAATGGCTCACTGGTGTCTTCAACGGAAACAACAAGAAATTTTATATATTCATCAGCATCGATATTCACGATACTACATCTCAAAGAAATGAAGGCGGGACCGTTTTTCACGCAGAGAACCATACAGCCACACCAAGAATCTATATTATCACCCAACTTCGCTAAGCAAGATAGATCAGTATTCAACACGAGTTGTGTGATCAAAATCTTGTACCGAACCACCCTGCAAATAATCGGGAAGATCATTAATGAAAACCAGGCAAAGGGAAAAACGGAGGCTCAGAGCTGAACCCTGTGAAACTACGATCTCCACCATCGCAAACCCTGAATACTCTGCTAGAGTTAGTTTCACTCAGAATTCAATGAGAAAGAAGAAAGCTGCAAAATATTTGAAGGACAACATCAGACATCCTGAGATCGCGAAACCAGAACAGGGCCTGTAGACTAAAGGTATAGTTCAAACTGATTCTCCAAATATCGGAGCGCCTTGAGCAATAATAATAACAATCGAAAATATACCTAGAAACTGACCCCTTATAAAAGGAAGTAATACAAGAACTACACAAACATTGATGTAATTAGTTAACTGTCTTAAAAAAGCCAGCAGGTTCATTGAATTGTCGACGAAAACGGCAGTAGTTACAATTTTAATAATGAAGAGTAAAATCTATCCCCACCTTCAGTGCTCCTGGGAATCCGGTGGGAATAATTGGCTTCTTCTACAGTTTCCAAATCCAATGTTCGCTGTAACAATACTTTGTTCAGCTCGTTTCGGCTTCTTGCTGGAAAATAATTACAATTTTCCATTTCGGCAGTTCTCTGACTTTACATCCACGGTTTCAGTTCCCGTTAGTTAGTATTCAAACCGCCGTCATCTTCCATTTTCATTTCAATTAATGCGTTTGCCGATCTTTGGTAATGAATTGCACAATAACGAACAGTTGTATTTTTCTCTTTGCTGCTACTGTAAGATGAAATGAATTCTTGGAAAACGTGACGAGGTATATCCATGAATAATGAATTTTCAGAATATCATTTCGCTTTATAGGTATTCTTAAGAAATTCCTCAAGGAAAGATTTTAAGAAAGGATCATTCTTACTTTGAATTTTAAGAGAAATTATACCTACTCTGTATATAAAATATTACAAATATATATTTTAAGATATATAGTAGAGGTATTTGAAGTATATAGTTTAGATATATTTGAAGTAGAGGAATCGCATAATTCCCATTTTCGTATAACTGAAATCCTATGAAAAGTATTTGAGAGAAAATATTATCCTTATGATCCATGTTAACCATTGAGGAATACCTGATTAGTATATTTGATTTGAATATAAATATATGCAACAACTTCATAATTTTTCACTGCGAAAGAGGTAAATATGTTTATCACAGTCCCAACAGGAAGAAATATAACTGTATGTTTTACTTTCGTTTCGGAATGTCGTGCATCTTCAACCACATTCTCTTGGCATCATTAATGGTTCTCAAAAGGAAGAACCTGAGGTTAAAGGTAAACAGAAAATAAGTAACACTATTTGTATCATTGTATAGCAATTAGAAGTTGAAATTTGGAACCGTTGAAATGACGTGTTTATTTAAAGATTTCAAATGTAATGAACTTATATGCAATTAGTTAACTCATTCGAAAGGTTAATGTTTTTGATGCGAAAGACTTTGAAATTTTAAAATTAAATGTTCGATTACGTCGTCAATTGACCTGACAAATGTTTCTCTTCTCACAGACAGAATATACAAATGTGCAGGTATATCATTAGAAGAATTCTACCAGTCTAGAGATGGTTGCGGTCATTGTTTCCTCATAAACAAAAATCAAACGTAGCACTGAACATCAGAAGTGAAGACTTCTGACGTTCAGTTTTCATAAATCAACATGAATACGAATATAAAATGCCCGATACTTGTTCATGCAGAATATGAAGTAAATACTCTGATATTGACAAAGTTTCATTGTGCTCATCGGCATGTTTTAAATCTGTAGATTTCATGAACACTTATCGAAGATATTGCTATCGAAACTTTTTAAAATTGAATATAAGCAATATAAGAACTTTACACAGTCCTACACGAATTCGTCTGTTTAAAATATTTTAAATGGCCGACAAGTTAACTTTTCAGACGAATTACCAGCATTGCTTTTTTGAATTTTAGACAATCTGGACTTCTGTGTTAGAATGGGTGCCATACATTTTTAACCTCTTTGAAATATTCTTTAGCAATACAATCAGGGCCTGGGGCTTTGTTACTTATGATTGCTTCTTTCACTTTCTGTATCCATCGAAACATCGAAAACTTTGTTGCTGGAATAAGCGTGACGATTTAAGCGTGAGGATGGCGTCGCCGATAATTTCATTCGGTGTTTTTATAACATTCAGCTTGCATATAGAAATTTGTGAAAACTTTGCGTTGATTTTTGTGTTGGATATTTCACAGAAGTCACTGAATTCTGACGAATTCTTTGAATGCATTCTTTATTGAGTATCCCATATCCTGATCTTGTTACGGCATACCTTCCTTTAGAAAAAATGTCACCTCGTCGCAGAACACACTAAGCAAGTTCGTCGATCTCCAGTGCATTCTACATGTTATGTCAAATTATAGTCAATTAATTTTGAACATTACACTATTTGAATACGGTACGGTTTAAATTTCAATCACTTCCGCGAAAGTTTCCAGTTTGCTCGGATACACCAAGTGCTCGGACTGTTTCACTGGAGTATTATTATCGTGTACATTCGAAACTTTGTTCTATTGCATATACCGTCGAGTCAAGCACTTGTGGTCTTTCGGTGCTAACTAGATGGAGCTGTAGTTTCAAATTAATTAAAAGTCAAAAAACAGAGAAACAACCTCTCAGTACTCTCAGAGACCGAACGCCGCCTCTATATTACTTCCGTGTGTGCATGTCAAGCGAAATATTCCTATATAGATATATATGAGTGTATGTGTGTGAAATGAAATACATAGATGTACGAGGTTCGTTCAATAGAAAAGGTGAATTTTTAATTTTTTCGAAAAGTATTTATTTATTCAGAAATTTCCATTTTTCCTCCTTCAATATATCCCTTTTAGATATATTGCACTCATATCCTTTTTACAATCTTCGAAGCACTTTTGAAACGCGCTTTTCGGTATGGGCATCAACTCGTTCTTCGATTCCGATTTTATATCATAAATTGTAGCAAAACACTTTGCTTTCATTTGCCTCTTTTATTTTCGTAATAGGAAAAAGTCGCAGGAAGCCAAATCTATTGAATACGGTGGTGGAGGCCACGGAATTCCTTTTGGCCAAAAAAATCAAGAAAATGAATTGATGTGTGAGCTGGTGCATTATCGCGATGCAGAATCCAGGATTTGTTTTTCCACAATTCCGATCGTTCGAGACGCATTGCTTCACGAAAAAGTTGCATAGCTTCCTTGTAGTGTTTCTTATTAATGGTACGAAATGATGGCAAGAACTCATGGTGCACCACGATGTTGTAATCTAAGGAACAACAAGCCCCTGTGAGTTGCTTGTTGATCCAACAAATAAGTGAGCAAAAGCTTCACATTTGATAGAACTTGGCGTGCCTTTCTCGGCCTTGGATCTTTTTGCCGCTTCCATTGGAATGATTTCGACGTCATTACCATTTATCCGCGTTTCGTCAACATTAATGGCCCTTTTGGAGCAAATCTACACATTCATGTGTATCTACAGATATATGTACACAAAAATATGATTTTGTAGTGAGATGGAATTGATTATGGGATATTAAAACACAATTAACGCATTGAAAATCCACTAAACAACGATAATCCACTCATTAAAGGAACATCCATTCGAAAAATTTTTTTTTTATTGAGCCCAAGACAGATTTCGTTCAACAAGAAATTTAATGAATGACTCACCAAGTGAGGCAACTACTTCCAATAATCTTTATATAACTCCCAGGTGAAATTAACTAAGGATTAATACAATTTCATCTATAGAAGCAAGCAATAGAAGACATCTTACAGATCATGGAAACTCCAAGCAACCAATGCTCACATATCCATACCTGCAGTTATCAGCTTTGAATTGCCACCCCTATCTCCGCAAAGTATCATACTAATATGATTATATTTTTTCTCAAAAGGAGTCATTTAAATTTTGCATTGCTCCAAAAATGAAATGAATATGATAAGTTAGATATCTCTCAATATGTAAATATGTACAACACATTTTCATTTGATGTTTTCTGTTCGCTACAGACTACAGCTTTTCAAACCTAGACACAAAAAGAGGTGTGATAGAAATTCGACAGATCTGCACGTGTGTTTGTCTATGGCATAATAGCTCTTAAACGAATGTATCAATTATGATGCAGTTTATTTGTGCAAAAGCTGACGTCATCAAGTCGGTTCTCAGTTACCTGTTGTTCAGAAGAAGGAACACTCATAAATAAATTCATAAAAAAATTAATTGAATGGTAGAAATTTCTGCATAATTAAAACAGATTGACCCTCAAAACTTGCGTTATACTAGCAAAATCTTTCAATAAAATCTTTTTGAAACAAAGAGTAGAATTGAGACGTCATTACCTGAAAATGAATGAAACAAAAGTTAATTTGAAAATTATAAGCAACACGAAAAGAAATTTCTAAAAATAATGAATAAAATTTCTGTTCTATCTCTCAACATTAAGAATAGAATTTATTGATATTTTCGAGAAGAGGGTCACTTTTTCGGAGTAATAATGAGCAAATTGAATAAAAGCAGAATACAAATCCGAACAATTGGAGAGCCCTTAGAAGAGTGTTATGTTTTTACTTTAGTACTAAATTTGAGTTCTTTCTTCGCAAAGGGAGTTTCTTAAAATTTTCAATTTAATTTTATTGCAATTTCGAACGGAAAAAAGTACTTTTTTCTCTGTATATTTTCATTATGAGAATTTTAGATATTTTTCTATTTGAGTACCTTCTACAGGTGATATCAGTTTCGTTATTCATTATTTCATCTTTCCATTCAAGTTTCCAATGCACGTATGAATGAAAAATTACACTTTTCCATGAACTCCGATTGGAAATATGGAACCGGTGCTCATTTTCGCGAACAGCCAACATATTTCGGTCGTGCAAATATGAAAAAAATATTACTAAACGGCCGCCTACGCGAATACAAAGGAATCAACAAGAATTATTGCAACGTTCGCGCAGCAATTAAAACGATCGTTCTGTATTCCCGAATACGAAAAACGGACATCGTACATCATCCTGCCTGGGTTCGTTTCTGGCATGTTTTGTGGAAACTTTCGTCGCATTATTTAATGAACAGATATTTTTTTAGGAGCTGCGACTGAAGCTGAGAAAGAGATCACAATAGGACGCGTTGATACTGTTATATTTCATTGTTTTGAATAAAGCCAAACATTCAGTTTTTTCTCGAACTTCCATTGGCTGACAATTCCAATTTGGTATTATAAAACAGAACAAATTTTCGTTGAATGAAAATCTGAAAATTTAAAATTTATAATTAATTGGAATGTAGGAGAGAGTAGATGAGATTTGAATTCAAATCTGTGAAAATAGACGAACCTTAATTAATTATCACAGAGTTATGAGTAACTGAAATTAGTAATTTTTACTAATTATACTCTACAACACCAATTATAAGGTTTCGGGTACAAAACTTGAAAATAGCAGATACACTTACAATTTCCAAATGACCCTACGACAACTTAAATCTTCAAGTTGATATTGTCATAAACTGATATTAACATATTCGTGCTATATTGCCTGAATTTTATTTTTTCGTTATTTTTCTTTATTGCGAACATACTGAAGAGTTGAATTTGTCACTAAAGGGTACTTGAAAGTAAAATATCTAAATTTCATACATATTTTCAGGCCAATTTTCATCAAGCACGAGATTCTAACTCTGCCATGTAGTTATATACATTTTACAGCGTCTGCTGTTCTGCAGTGTTTACTGCTGTTCGCAGTAAACTGTTAGAGCTTGATACAACTTCTAGTTTCCACAGCTACAGCACGATGCATAATTTCACCATATCCATTTTGACTCATAGAACATCTAAATTTGATTCCTCTCCAACATATGTGGGCATCAAGTTATTCAACCATCTTCTTAACCACATCAAGTCCTTAAGTCGGTCAAAATTTAAGAAGGAAATTTGCAGAATCTTATTACTTAATTGTTTTTGTTCCTTGCAAGAATATTTTTGTGCTGAAATTGTTTAATTTTATCATATTCTTGACGTATCCTATACATTATTGTTAATGTCAAGTAGGACAAATATACATTATTATTATTATAGTAAATTGTAGAGTCTACATTATCCAATACTTTCAAACACAATCATATTGAATAATACAAACAAACAAAAATGTATTTCAATTCAAATTAACTCTTTTGAGTTTTATTTATCATACCACAAAGTGACATATTCGTATTATTCAGTATCGAGTTTGAACAGAATAAATCTTAGGAAAAACTAAATGTACATTTTTCGAGTAATAACATCTTGCGTTACCTATAACGAGAACGAGTAATTGATTTAATTGGTGCCTGTTTTATCGAGAACGTTCCTTTTCGCATTTTGTCCGTTTGAGGACGTTTCATTCACCCCAAGGAGTTAGAAACAATTCTTCGTTTCAATGAGCGTGAATTGATTTTGTCACCGTACGAGACAATAGTCTGCTAATTCTTCACTCCGATCACGTAGCAACATTTCCGCGTAGGGATAATGAACACGAAACCAGGGAGAAGCTAAAACCAGTGGAGACGATAAAGATGATCATTCATTCTTTCAAGGGGTCTGGCTGTAGAGAATATCTTCTTGTACATCCACACTTGAGTTCATCGTGATTTCAGGCGTATTTTAGTTTGAGACTTTATTTGGGTGTTTTATCCATATCAAGAGAATGGATATTCTTATTTTGTATGGATATAAAGTTTTATGACTTACTTTACTTTCATATACTGACTGCGAAATAACTCTTTTTCCGTATTCATGTGGAATTTGTGGATGTAGGTCCACATTTAACGGATTTTCCGGATTTTGTGGCTGTAGGTACTTACCTAATGAAAGTTAATCCCAATGTAAAATATTGAAAAAACACTAGACTATTATAAATTTTAATTGATAAATGACACGGAGGTTTCGCTTATCTCTTATAATAATAACAATTTCTTTATTTTCAACAGGTATAACACCCAATTACAGAAAATAATAACAATGTTGGATACATAACTAAATAATTGAAATGAAGAAGATATAACAAAGAGCTCAATCTTACTGAAAAAAATAGTAACTTATAACTACATTATAGCATTCAATAAAATATTACAAAGAACTCAATCTAAATCAATTCATTTTAGTCAATTTTAGTTTTGTTAGAGTTCACATAACTCCTGATAATAAGTTCTATGGAGTCAAAGTGAATGTCACAATTATTTACAACTCTATCGAATGTAGACTTCATAAACCAAATCGGGGATTGTATTAGGGAGTTGGTCCTCGGAGTCTCTAGGTGGAATAATTTTGTATTACGAGAATTTTGCCAAGAGTTCGATTAAATTTTTTAAAACTTTCAGAACATATTTGTTCCTCAAAATATAAATCATATTATGTATATATGATTACATTTATATATATATACATATAAATGTATATAATATTGTCAATGATTTCTGAATTTCAATAATTTTTTCATTTGTTGTTATTGCTATATTCATTGTCATTCTGAATTCTGATTTTCTTCAATTTCTTTATTGTTTTCATAATTTCAAATAATAAAAAGGGTTCATAATTTAAGACTTTGCATACAATGAAGTATATGATATGCACAATTGATTAATTTCTAATTGAACAAAATTATCCTTATATATAATCCAATAATTACATTATTGCAGGATATTTTGCAGTATCTCAAAGTCCAATGGAAAATATTGATGCATTTCCTTAGATTCATTTGTGGAATTGAAAGTCTACTAAATATATTGAATAAAATTCAAAAAAGTGTCAATTAGGCTCAAATTACTGAAACACATATTTATTCTTTCCGTATATCTTTTTGTAAGAATTATTCCTCTAACCTCCAATCAAACATTTGCATTCAGATACGATATTACACTTTACAAAAAATATTTTGGGACTTATTTCACTGAATGAAAAAGGTGACTATTTTCTGACAGGCGTAAACAATATATTCTAGCTGAAAGAATAAACATTACTCGGATTGCAGGTCACAGTTGTGGTGCAGAAAATCCACAGCTCGAGGCGTAATAACACTGCGGCTCTCCCTATTCTAACAAACACGGTATTGTCATTATGGTGGCATGTCGAAGTAATTATTTTCTGTTATTCATTACCCGCTTCCTACATCGCCGTCTCTGACAATACGATTAAAATATTCCAAGAAGTTAACACAACATAAATGAGCACTCCGTCTGAAATATTAATTACAATAATTATTACAGTTTTTGTGTGACATTTGACACTTAATTTCTACACATTAGGAGCTCGATAACTGATTGAATTTACAAAATTTTCAATAATTCTTTAAGTAGAAACAGAATTTCAATAATAAAATACGGAGAATATTAAGAAGATGAAGAAGATATCTCGTCGTTTGTTCAATTCTCAAAATAATAAATGTTTGTTGCTACAAAAACTCAATTCAAATAATAGAATACGGAAAAGTGTTCGAGGATATGAGCATTTCTTGAATTCCCCAAATATTTCGTCACTTGATAGTTCGCAAGAATGGAAAATCCGCCAAGACAAAGGTCACTGAAATGTCCTGGGAAGGAAAAATCAATGAGTAGGTGGACAACAATTTTCTAATTCCAATTTTCATTTTGTAATATGACTAGTTGCTTAATTAGGGACGCCACAGATAACATCGTGTGAGCTGATAAATTCACGAAACTATGACAGTTTTCTGAATTAATATAATTTTTTCAATTCAGTGAACAGTTTGACTCCGGTTCCGATGTTACGAATGATGACTGGGATTTTAATATATGTACATTAATCAATAAGTACTCATCCAACTACTTAAATCATAGAAAAACACAAATGCCTTCACCAAGACTTGAACCGAATTCTAACACATCATGATCGGGCGTTTTCCCAACTTCGCCACGTAAGCAACGTTTTAGTAGCATTTGTTACTAAGTACTTGATTGATTACCAAGTGAGCATTTAGTTTCCACATGATAACATAGGAAAAACGTGTAACAATAAATATTTTAGATTATAACTTCTGAAAATAAAGTCGCTAATTACTCCAACACCTGTCATTTCGTAGATATTATCTGTAGAATTCAAAAATTTATCACTCGAATAAGTGGTAATCATGTTGCATCTCAGTGTTATGATAGAATCATTCAAAAATTACAATTCAAGAATGGATTTCAATTCTTAGAGGAACATCTCGATTCACATGATACCGTTTATGAATACCAAAATATATTGAATTCTTCTACAAAAGAACCTATTTTGTGGTGAGAATTTCTGATTATACATTCTATACGAATACACAATTGCGCTGGCGTTGATGACCCAACTGAACAATACCTCTTTGAATAACTGTATACAGAATAACACAGCCGATCATGTTAACCGATATTTAATATAGTACACAAAGCTATTGAAGATAACTCTGGGTACTATTAATTCATTATATGCAAAGTGCATTTTGGTATTAGAATTCGTTATCTAATTGAAACACTGACTGTACACCGACAAAACTTACAACCGTGCCGTCATGTCTTCATTGTGGGAGAGTAAATATTTAATAGTGTTGGCGTTTACTTGATGTAAATCCATTATAATTGAATATAAACTAAAATTCAAACACTTGAACTTTTGATTTACACTTTATTGACAACATAGCATGACGCGTTAGGTCGTTATAAACGAATTCTTCAGATGCTAACAGAATACTGACTACGGACCAGGCAGTATGACTACGAAACGCGTCATGCTATGTTGTCAATAAATTGTGAATCAAAAGTTCCAGGGTTTGAATTTCAGTTAATATTTAATCAAGGTTAAATTAAATACAATTACAATTAATATATAAAATTAAATAATCAAACAAAAAATCAAACAATAAGCTCAGCAAAATATACAAAAGTCACCAAACGATAGAAGTGGCAACATCTACTTACGATTTCTTGATATATTTCCGAATTGATACTTCCACAAAATTTTTCTCTCATGTCGCCTTTCACTTAAATTACAACTTTTTAATTAAACGACACGCATATTGAAATTAAACTATATATATACTTTTATTCGGATTTGTGAACAAAATTGGACGTGCTTTAGCAAACTTGTTTTTGAATTTTCACTTCAAATTGGCGAATATGGTTGAGCCACCGAAATTACAGTTGCATAAACTAAAGTAATTGCAACTGAATGTAAAATGATGATCTGCATGTTGAAACTTTTACAATCCAACAGTGCTCACGAAGTTTTCACTTCAGTAACAAATTTGATCGAAACTTTTTCAACACTTTAACCTACATAAAATTCTCGAGCTCAATATAAAGCCACGGAAAAGGAACCTCATCAGACCGAAATAAATATACTACATCTATTGATACGGTTTCAAAACTTTCTATTACAGCTCTTTCTAAATCCAAAAGACCTCCACATACTCAATTGTTTGCCTTGAAGATAATTGCTGAAATTCTGAAGTGAGTGTTTCTTCAGGAGAAAATACATTCCGAAATTACAACGTTATCATCAATTTCAAATACTTGCATTGTAACATAAATCTTTCAGATGATACACGTATTATAGGAAACATTCGAACTTATTAGCTGAATGAAAAATTTTCAATAAACTCCTGATCTTCCGAGATGTTTTAGAAAACAATTGACAAAAAAACATTGATTCTCAAAAACTCGGCCAGCTTACGGGTTTCTTCAATATTTTCAAGGTTTATATGATACGAGTATGTACAAAAAATAGTTAAAGCAATAAATTAAAATTAACACATTTGGTTTAAGTTTCACTGAATATATTAAAAACTCTACATATATTTCTCGTGATTAACCCATTATCAAGAGAATACAATGTTTCACTAACATTGTGTACTCTTTATAATAATAATAAGTTCTTTATTCTCATCAGGTATAATACCCAATTACAGAAAATATTAACATAATATTGAATACTAACTAAATAATTGAAATGAAAAAGATATTAATATTAATATGAACAAAGAGCTCAATCTAATCTAAAAAAACTAAAATAGCAACTAATAACTGAATAATGAAATATAAATTATAATGAATTCAATGAAATTTTACAAAGAACTCAAGCTAAATTAATTCATTTGAGTCAGTTCCTTTTGTTCACATAACTCCTAATAATAACTTCTATGGAGTCAAAGTGAATGTCAAAGTTATTGGCAACTCTATTGAATGTAGACTCCATAAACCAAATGGAGGATTGCATTAGGAGTTGGTTCTCGGAGTCTCTAGATGGAATCATTCTGTATTAACGAGAATTTTGCCTAGGAACACGAAATTTGGGTTAATTTGAATTTGAAATAATTTTAAATGAGGGATTAACCACCCGAAACATATTCAGAGCTTTTAATATATTTAGTAAAACTTGAGTCAATTGTGTTAATTTTAATTTTTTGTTTTCAAAATAATG
The DNA here is from genome assembly GCA_030704895.1 of Henosepilachna vigintioctopunctata. Lineage (NCBI taxonomy): Eukaryota > Metazoa > Arthropoda > Insecta > Coleoptera > Coccinellidae > Henosepilachna > Henosepilachna vigintioctopunctata. Next base: position 3,020,611 of record JARQZJ010000071.1, on the reverse strand, counting down.
TTTCATCACGAGATAAGCGACACCTTAGTGTCATCTATTAATAAAAAAAGTTAAGCATAAATTTACAAAAAAAATTAATGAAACGAACTTGCCTCTGATAATATTTTTTTGATTGATCAGATTGCCCGAATTGTTTAGGAAGTTGAAATAAAAATGAGCGAGTTTGCACCTCGTCAGCCTATCCTTCTAAGCGCTTCCCTAAGATGTGTTCATAAAAAATCTAATGGGATACAAAAGATCACAAATATTACAACAAAATAAAAAAGCCTGACGCTTCGAACGAACTTGCTGTAAAGTTTAGGATATTAGTAAAGAAATGCAAAAAAATTAATGCTCGTCTATCAACATTTAAATTATAGGAAACCAAAATTAAATGGAGCTATAGTAGCTATATGCTGCAGAAACCTCCTTTGCACTTGAGGAAAAGACAACTGTTGTGTTATAAAGATGAATCGGGTGCATATCCCTTTAAAGTTTCGTGAAGATATATTATTTCACTTTATGTGTTGACATACGGATCTTCAATGCATAACACACAATTGTTACGTGACGACATTACGAACGAAGTTTCTTGTCTGCCTATACACACCTTCACATAGACAATATTATTATATAACCAAATCTGAAGATGAATCTCTTCAAAGGTACATCGCATAATATAATATGACTCATAAGATCATTACTCATTCGACAATTGTAAATGAGAAATAATCCGATTGTTAAATGCATCTTCAAGGACAATGAACCGTAAGGAATTATGTGACGTAGAATTATGTAAATTGGAATAGGTATTGGACATAACATGTGGTATATTTAATTCAATATCATGGCCAATCACAATGAAATATATCAACCAGAATAAGTTGAGTGACATTGAATTCTACCTTCAAGAACACTTAAGTTAACTGCGTAATTTTTTCGAAGCAACGATGAAACGTTATGCTATTGTATTCTCGAGATGATTCTTTGAATTGAGTTGTATGAAGAAATTAGCCATAACAGTAGAAATTATCTAGTTCTCATTTTATGATATTATACCTTAAATGTTAAATTGAACTTTCGAATGAATTTCGTTCATTACATTCATTGTTAAATGTGATACGAGTTCGAAGAGATTACAGTGAATAGAAGAAATAAAGAGACCTTCGAATTCAGACATGAACAGAATAGAAAAAACCATACACAGCTCTTTCTTCATAAAGTTTCCTCAAACTTTTTCTAATTTATCAAAATTATTATTATAAAGGCTACAGAATTCATTTAGTTCTTACTACATCAAGTCATTTTCAGGAATGCAAACATTCGTTAATAATAATAATAATATATATTCATTTAATAGGTAACATCCTAATATACAAAATTAAATTACTTGATATATAACAGCTTATACCAATTGTATATGCATACTTAATCAAAAACCAACCGAATAACAATTCTGGGCAAGAAAAGCAAATTTACAACTTCCAAACAAGTACGTGAGCACAATCAGTTCAATTCATCTTGATATACGAGTACTTCGTGATCTCCCTCTTGAACACACGAAGTGATGCTGAATTCTTCATCTCATAAGGCAGTGCATCAAATTCTTTCATGCCGCCATAAAACAAAGATCTCATCGAACTTTGCAAGTTATATCTGGATAAATGGCAATCAGTACTGTGTCTTGTATTGTAAGCATGAATCTGCGATCTATATATCATAAACTCATCGAAATATTTCGAAACTAAGTTATTCAATACCTTATATATTATATAAATAGTAATTGTAATTTTATATAGCCTCCCATCAACTGATAACCAATCCAAACTTCTCAGCATGAACGTGATACTAGCATATCTGCTACACCTCAGAATAATCCTCATTCCTCTATTTTACAGTTTCTGCAATGCAGCTAACTCACCAAGGTCGAAAAAGTACATAAGAGTGGCACAATAATCAAAATGTGGTTGAATAAAATGTGTGTGAAAAAATAAAGTTTCTTAGAAATCCTTCGCGATATATATTCAAAATCAAATCAAAATGCTAACAGCTAAAAAAGAGAATATTTTTTTGAGAGAAACATTCATCCTTTCGACAGTAATATTTAAATTACTATGAGAGGATTATATTAGGGAATCATCTGAAAAAGGATTTAAAAAATCACAGCAATGGTACCAGTCAACATTAATATATAATAAGAATAACATCGGTCCCAAAACGCTACCCTGAGGAACTCAATATTTGCTAGCAATAGCCCTGGAGCATACATTATTATTCATTCTCGTTATCTGCTTTCCATTAGTGAGATAATCAGTGAACCAATCCAGAACTTCAACTTCAATGCCAATACTTTTCAATTTCATTATGAGTTTCTGTCTATCTATTGTCTCAAACACTCTTTTGAGATCTAGATATACCACAACCACATAACAACCCTGATTAATGCATTTCTTTCATTTTGTAATAGCCTGCTGCAGTGCAGTTTCACATGAATGATTAGGTCGAAAACCCGACTGATTTAACATGAATATATTATAAATATTTAGTACTCCATTACATTACCTGGTTTTACACAACTAACTCCATAAAATATTAACCATGCAATATTTCTTTAGTGAATAAAATCTGATTTATTATCCTCTAAATATATAATGTCACTTTATTAAACACTAATTGACTTGGGGAATTTTGTACCGCCGTATATTTTTTTCAAAAGTGATTAACCTATCAATTAAAATCAGTAGAGACCGAATTATATGTATTTTCATATTTGTATATGCATTTGTTTACTTGAGCCATTCTCAGTGGTAATAGCATATTTTACCTGGAATCTAGTTATGTTGCATATTATCGGTACATTTACAATATTTTTCCGAGTGCAATACACTGCGAATTCGACCGGGAACGCATAGTCAGTAGGCGCGTCTTTTGTTTTGACAGTTACGATATTAAAATGAAACAGACAAAGAGCGTCGCGCTCGCCTACTACAAAGTCGATTCACCTATTACGCATGTAAATTGTTACTTGTTTATACTTGACGTGCGTGCTCATTGCTCTTTAATTTAGTTTTTTAATTATTTTCATATACTTTATTTGCGTTATTGATTTCAGCAGTAATATTATGCACATTTGCATGCATATAACAAGCTTTTTATTTTGCATTAAATCTGGTCTCTACTAATCAGGTTCATAGTTTATTAGTAGGTACTCCTTACCTAAATCTCCTCATTTAAATGAGAAATACTGAAGTCAGTAATTTCCTTGAAAATCTGAAAATCTTTCTCCATTTAGATCTTAATTTACATGGATATTTCGTAGTCATATTATCATACTTAATAACGCTTACAATATTTGGACACTCTATAATAATAACAATAAATAGCACGACGTTCTGACCTTCCTAATACACATCAACACACAGAAAATACCGTTATGGTTCCTAAAAAATCATTTTTCAATATGAAATAATGTCAATCTATTTATACGGTCAATATTCTTGAAGTTGTCAGTTACTACCTGAAACCCTGACATTAATCTCTTAGCACATTTTTAAATTTTCAAATATTTTTTGTAAAATTTCTGAAAACTTTCTTTATACCAACATTGTCCTGATAATACATTCCGTCGATTCAATGTTATTTTTATAATTCAAAAAATCTTTGAAAAATTAATGGTCGCTACACAATTTCTTTTAATTTCTAAGTTGATTGCGGATTAGATTCATCACTGAATTGAATTTCTAACTCAGGATCTAAATAGTCATAATACCACTGAAATATTCCAAATCGCTAACCTCAATTCTTGAGACTTAAAGCGACAAGTCCAATTCTCGTTTATGTTCGGTTCTTTTCGAAGGCAACTTATGTGGAAGTTATTCATAAAACCATAACCCATTGTTCTTCTAGGCAGCTTGCACATTTATGTAGACCGGCAAAATCATTAACGTAGTCTAGTGACATAACTACGTGACGGTATTTTATATGGTGGCGAAATGGACCTACTTCTCAAAGTATATCGATGTCAAAAGATCTACCATATAAGACGACTGAATATTATTACTGAAAGAGAAGGCGAAGCCATTCGTGATATATACAAATATTTCTGGTTGTTTATAAAGTACACGTGAGTAATAAGTCCAACATGCTTTAGCAAATATTTCACATTTTATAACTAATTTCAAAAGGCTACCAGGGAATACCTGATTAATTAAAGATGTACGCGGCAGCAAAATAATGGAAGATATTGTTACAGAATTCTTGGAATTAGAAATTTGGAGAAGAATTCCTTCGGAGCTATTTCAATGAGAACGAAACATCATCAGTTTTATTCGGTATAAAATAATTATAATCAATCTATTTTCTTAGACTTCATACAGGTTATAAATATGTATAAAATAACCTTACCAAGAATTCAATAAAATGGTGAGCTAATCATAGATAGTAATCCTAACTGAAATGGATCATAGAATATATATGACAACGAAGTCTGAATACCTTTCATTCGAGGCATTGAATGCGAATATGAGTTATGAGATACGCATAATTGACAAAATAATCTTTGAAAAAAACAATGTTTTCTTCACAAAAAAATTTATATCCAAATATAAATATGGAACAAGTATTTAGATTGAGTGAAGTGTTGAGTAATCGAAAACTTTTCTTAGAAGTCATTCTTACTTATCAATACTAGAATAAACCAGAAATATCCTATACAGGCATCAGTATGTGACTAGATACAGAAACATAAATTCTCAAAAAGCAAGAACGAATAAATTGATTGGACAGAGCAACTATATACATATATTTTGAACAGATTATATATAGAAAAAACAAACCTACAAAATATTCAAAGAAACTGTTTGGATGTCTACACTCGTTACCAATAGAAAAAGTGAGAAGTATAATGAATACGAAGAAATACTTATCCGCTAAAATTTAGGAAACATCATAACAGACAGCAAGAAGAAATTAAGAATTAATGAAACATTAAAAAGATTGACAGAAGAAATTATTAAGTACGCTGTAGTTACTTCAGAGAGAAAAAATAAAACTAGCTAAATCTCTATTTGCTCGGCTTTTCCGAATATTATATTATTTATATGAATTGTATTTTCTGTGGGGTAAATAAAGATTAAAAGCAAATTTGATTAAAGCAAATCAAGATATTTACAGTAAATTACATAGATGTAGCCGTAGACTTGAAACAATCAATGTAATTTTGAAAAGTCTCAAATACTATTTGTTGGACTAGGTGTTAATTAATCAAAGTGAACAACGACAGTTTTGGATATCTAATCAGGAGTTACACTCATAATTTCGAGATTGCACCTATCAAGAACCAAATATTTCCTTTTTCAACAAATCTAAAATATATATAATAAAGTGTTCTGATCCGATGTAATTTATTTAGTCAAATCTTTAAAGACTCGGAAAAAAGATCAGATAGATATAATCTGAATAAAGGATCCTAATAAAGTAAAGAATATATGCAAAAAGAAATATAGGATCATTATATTATCCACTTCCAGATTTAAATAATCATGGAGAATGGGCGTAGTCCTATTTTTGGCGTCAAATAATGGTCAAAATAATCGAGCAAAATTCATTCAATTTGTAAATTTGAAAGGATTTGAAATGAATTTACTTACGATTAGTAACCACATATCCACATTTAGTGAACACTTATCTCACGAATAACAAAAGTATGTAATTCAGATTGATTTAATACTACTCTTTCTTTCATTATTGATTTTATGTTTCTGAACATGTTGTTACATCAGTTCTGTTGTCAATTGTTGAGTATAAACCAGTAATTTCAGACATTTTATGCATCAATCTGGAAAGATGTCCTAGTGAGTTGAATTTCTGGATATACCTTCACTATTGCGTTGATGTTAATGAAGATATGAAGAAGGGACATTGATATCGTGGCGGCTAAAGAAATTATGGAGTTCAAAAGGTCACGAAAATAAGGTTTTCACGAATATCTCGGGACTTATTGCTCGGAGGCCCATAGAGGTCATTATAAAAAGTATTTGCCGTGGAATCATCTACAAAAATTCCTGTAAAATCAACCTTTTTCGGAATAGAGCGCTGATAAAGCAACTAAAATGCACTCACATACGTGAAAGGAATAAACTGTTTTGCCTTTTATTTATGTTTTTGAGTGTCCCGAAAACTTCTATCAGATACTTGAGCATTTTGTGAAAAATATTCCTATATAGAGAGATTTTGGAAAGTCCATTAGACATTTTGTCAGCAACTGATAATGATATAGAAAGTGATGAAGATATCGACAATGAATGTCAAAAAAAATAAATAATCAATTGTTCTATATTTTTCAATATTAAAAAAAATATTATTCACTCTTGAATGAAAAAATATCTATTATTACATATCATTTAGGCCTAAGGAAGAAATCATGTGAACAAACGCGCCTTCTTTCTCGATGGTGGTGAGGGGAGGAGTGCATCGAAATAATGTAGTCGTTTTCTCAGCGCTTTACTCCGAAAACGGTTGATTTTACAGAAAACTTCAGTAGGCATTTTATGTAGATAATCTCACCAAAAACAATTTTCCTGATAGACTTTATGGACCTCTGAGCAAAAGATCGCGACGTTTTCGCGGAAAACTGATTTTCGGGACGTTTCGATCGACCTTTATAAATGGCACGATATCAATGCCAATTTCTCACATCCTCATTTCAACATCTACATTAAAATGTATACAAAAATTCAGCTCATAAGGTATTTCTCCGCAGATTAAACCTAAAATAACTGGACCATAATTTTCTGTTCATTTAATTCATCCAAAAAAACCAACTAAATACTTTTATGGTTGAAAAATTCATTTTCATTATTTCACTATCGAATTGTGCAATTTATAACTGAAGCAATTAATGAAACTTCAAAGAATGTAAACAATCTACTTCTTAATTGGGGTGTTATTTGATTGCTTTGTTTAATGAGCTACTGCTTTCAGATATATAAAAATAATGGATCGATTGGTTTCTACGACAACTATTTATTTTGCGAAACTCCTATTCTAACGAGCTCTGTTTTGAGCCTTTCGAAGTACCTGCACAAATAATGAGCAAAGTGTTCAATTAACTTTAATAGATCTGCTTTTTATCGCACCACCAGAAGCGTGGTTTTCTTGCTAATTCAACTAGTTGAACTTGTAACATGATTAGCTTACTTTCTCATTGAAACGTTGCGAGATTGTAAGTTTTTCAAAAGCATCAACTTTTTCGTATTCCCGGCTAGGGATTTGGATAATGAAGTTCTTGCACGTTTCATTATAACTCTCTCAACTTTCCCACAGATTCAGTTATTGATGTAAAACGACGACAAACTAACGAATACGCCAAGAAAATCTTTCTTGCGGTTAACAACAATTTAATGCGTAGGTAGACCAGGTAATAGTTATTTCTGTAAGTAGTAAAGTGTAAGATTCGTCTGATGAATAATATCAATTAATTAAGGGCCAGGCTTCATACTATACCTTCAAAGACCGCAGTCGTCAATTTGACAGTATTAGAGATCCAGTTGAAATATTCATGAAACTGTGGCATATTTTGTCTTAATATGAAATACCAATAATAATAATTCATTTTTTCATTAATAATAAACAATTTTATTACTCACACTGAGTGTCATTTGAAACATATAACAGTTTTATCAGCTGTTTGATACATTTTCCACAACTAGCGTTTCTACAGATTTTACAAATTCCACTTGTTCTATTTTTTTTTCAATTATTATTGACTTGATTTTTCCGCCTTTCATTGTTTCCAGTAGGTCGCTCATCCGTTTCCAGATTATTTCTTTTCCTTGAGTAGCAACAAAGGTAAATTTTTTCTCTCATACTCTGGTATCATAATTGAAGAATAAAAACATGCATATATACTAGCTGACCGGGCGAACTTTGTACGCCCATTTATTTTTCTCTGAATATTTTTCAAAAGCCGGAAATACATGTTCTACTTATTTGTGCTGCACTGTCTTGTTTTTAATATTTATCCCGTGTGGAGCCAGGGACTTACTCAATTACGAAGGAACTGAAATACTTCCTGTTATTTCAAATCAGTCAAATTTTCAAGAAGTTCCTATATTAAGACGTTTGATGTATTGAAAGTTATTAACCTGTCCGTTCTATAGTAGAACGGCATGTTCCTAATTTCGTAGCGAGTACTTGTCCCATATATCTCATCTTTAATCATATGAGATATTTGCTGGATATAAGTCAAAAAATGTTAAGAATTTAGTCCATTCCCGGAAACCAATGAATATAGTAACTCTAGTGGCTATACCAATAGCGTCTAGTTATTTGAATTGACTCTTCACGCAATATTTTGTCGCATCATTGGTAGTAACTTCTTATCTATAACAATTAAACCTTGCCTTGCAATATTGACACACAACGTTCATTGGTCCAATAGCAACGATTTGCTGTGAACTGTTATTTATTTCAACGTTATAATTGAATGCAGGTCGATGGGAGTTAAACGCAACCTTTTCGTATTGTTAATTTCGATTCCATCGATTCCGTTCAACTTTTTTTCGAGCTTCGCGATGCTCGTAAGTTCGACTTGCTCTTTTATATCTTTGACTTGCTGCATTGCGAGTTCTGCGACTTAAATTTGTACATCTAATAGCTATCATTTTTAAAAACGAAATTTCAACTGTAAATTGAAGAAACTATGTATTCTTCATAATCAAATATACCACGTGCTATATTAGTAACTTGTATGTTAGTATATTTAAACTTACCAAAATTTTATAGAAGTTTAAATATTAGTCGTGATAGCTCTAAACTAATCGGAATGTGTGACGAGATATTCACTTTTTTCATCCTCTTCTTGAGAATTAATAATTATTTCTTATTTATATTGTTAATTAAATATTCTTGAATTTTCGAATTTTATACGCAATTCTTCAATTTTTTTCCTTGACAATAACAAACAACAAAAAAATATTGAAATCGGTCCAGCCGTTGACTTCACATTTTAGTTACAAAACGTTTGTATGGAAAATAAAATGGACTGTTTTTAGGGTTTTCCCGGCAATTATTCGGATTTGTGTCGGCGTAAAAACCATCCTTGGACTTCAACGAACATTTTTAAAAAAGAATTGGCTGAATTGGTGCAGGCGTTGTTGAGTTATGCGCTCAACACATTTTGCGATTCATTTTAATATTATAGAAGATATACCTACACATATATTTCTGTGACTTTTTCACATGTGAAATCCATAAGTTTTTTGCAGTAAATCAAGTATATTGTAAAAAACGTGAACAAACTATAACCGACTTCTCGCTCTCAGGTTGTTCTTCGTGCTACTTTATCATTAACATCCACACCCCATTTTATTTCATTATAAAATTCAATTGTCCCTGGGATGGTTTTTTTTATCAATACCTATTCTCACTTTGATGTGCAGAGTACTCCAAGTACTAAAATTTTTCCTAAGTTTCTTGAATAGGCAGTACCGGTAGTATCGTTATAACAACTATATTTTTATTTTAGTAAGGAAATCAACTTGGGATTCTTCTGCTGAAGAAGAGGTCACCTATTCCAGTTGAAATGCTTCATCACTGCATCAGTTTCATTGTGCGATAAATAGTCTCTACTTTCTTTACCTAAGACATATTGAATATCCTGATATCCTAACAGTATTTCACATATTTCAGGACTATTGAGAGGGTTTCAACTGCTCACTAAACAGAATCAACGTCTACTAAGTGTAATAAAAACATCTAAACAATTATAACTACTCAGAATCAGAAATAAGTGAAAAAAAGGGCCCTTATCACTTTGTAGGAAAGTTTGTTGTCTATTCTTATCGCTGGCGTCAAATTGATGGTGTGCGGTCTTAGTAGGTATTTGTACATGAATCTCGTTTACCACATATAGTATGATAGTTTTTTATATAGATTTAGGCTTAGTATTACGAATTAGGAAAGTCACAAAATATGAAAAGAAACAGAAATAGAATTTGTGAAATATTCAAGAATGAACTTGCCGTGCTATCAAATTGACCGCCTTGGTCTTTCTAGTGTTAAGAAGGAATTTTTTTCCGAAACTGATGACAAGGAACGCAACATAGTAGTTAAGTATTGAAAGGAATTTTTGGAAATATTGAAGTCTATTTCAGTATCACAAAAAAAAATCAATCTAGGCAAGATTCCTTCTGATTAAACAAAAGTGTATTTTTGTGATAACCCGTTATATCGTTAATAATATCGTTAATTCGTTGAAACATTTTCAAGAGGTTCAAAATGAAAAATATGACTTCTTTTTCCGAATTGAGAAACTTTGAAACGCCAAATCTTTCATCAGGAAGAGATAGTCTAGTTTCAGTTGCACAAACTTGATCGGAAAGCATACAAACTAAATCGATTCAGTGATTTGTACAGGATATAACGCACTTCTGCGACAAAATCAAAATGAAATTTTTCGGAGGGTTTATGAACTATATCGATTGATTTGTCGTTCTGTTTCAAAGTTTCTTCCGCAGTATATACATACATAAGCTCATTAAAATTTTGTGAATGGTGAGATCGGAAATTGTGTCATTATCTTCAATGAAATTCTTTTGTTATTTCATACATAAGAGTAAATTATTTCTCATTTGAATGAAAATATTCAGAAATTTAAAATTTCATATCGAATTTCCACAATATTTTCAACTTTTTCCACTATCAGCATGCGAATTTCTGAGTTCAGCTTCTCCTGTATCGAGATAACGAAAATTATTAGTGCATTTACAATTATTGTCCATGAAACACCCCTTGAAAAGAATCAGAAGAATACGTTCAAAATCTAGAAAATCAGATTGCTCAAATCTAGTTGATGAAAACTCAAAGGTGAAGGTCATTTACAATAATTGCAACTAAAATATGATTTTGCGCTTCCCTTTCAAGGTGCAATCGACTTAAATTGGATAAATTCTATTGTTTTTATTTCGAAATTTACACATCGAAGATTATCCTAACGAGATCGGAATTACCAACTACTTTCACTATTTTTCAAACACCATTTCGCAATGCGGCGTAACAATACCATCTTTAAAAGTGGGTCGAATAAAATAATTTATAATAGTTTAAACTCATCTGGTAAAAACATGTATGAAACTGTGTGTATTCTTTCGGTGGAAAGAAGAAATTGAAGAACCAAAAAACTTGATTGAATTGAATTGAAGTACTGGAAAATTGCGTTAAAAAAAAAATCATTATCTCTAATACGTGGATTGAATATTGTATTTGTTTTTATCAAGAAATTTTTGAGAACATTCCAACCGATATGAAAGAAGTAAAATTCGATCTATTCAGGCTTTGATGTGATATAAACGAGGCCAACCGAAATATTTATAGGGGTAAAATTTCCTACAAAGGAGCCTGTCGATAAACTCTTCGATATACGGATATTGTAGGCTCTGCGTATTAAGATATGCTAAAAAAGTAAGTATATTATAATCTGTAAACTTTTCGTAACGCCCTACATGAAACTTCCAGATGTGGAGAAACGTCTATCTCGATCTAAAGCATGCACTCAGTCGGTTCTAGCACCGATGGAATACACACATCCAAAAGAGAAAATGTATAGCTGCAAATATTGAAATTATCAGTTATTGATTTCAGCAGTAGGAATATCTACTAATATTTTAATAATTATGAGATCTGAATACCATTCTTAAGTATTGACCACGAATATGTCATACAGTATAATCCAAAAATGGAGAAAATGCGTAATTTCGAGAAGGTAAATATGAAGTATTTGAAAAATATCGTTAGAACTGTGAAAAATACTGGTAGTTGCGAAGAAGAAATAACAGTCAAGATACTGATGGATGCTTTCGACATTTCTGGAAATAGATTTTTAGATAAATGAGAGGTAATAACAAATACTTATCTAAAAATCACTGACTGAACAATTCTTTATTCGACTAGTTTCGCCTTTTACGACATTATCAAGAATGAATACATATTACAAAGACAACCTTCAAATATTTGGACCATTTCGGACCACAGAATACACCTTAAATTCGGTCATAGAGGTGGGGTTTTCCAAATTATCAGAGATCTCTGATAATTTGTAGATCTCAGTGATTTTTAGATGAGGATTTATTATTACCTCTCATTTAAATATGAACTATTACAGAGTTGATTCATCGTCCATTAGTTTTCTAGATTTAGTTAACACATCGCTGACACATGGAGTATTTCGAAAAGATTGGAAATGTTCATTAATAATACCTGTGCCAAAAAATTTGCAATACTGTTAAAATAGTGCAATTTCGACCTATAAATTTTTACTATAAATAGTAGTGAAAAAACAGATATTAGATTTATGTGAAAAATTTTCTGTCATTTCTGAGTTTCAATCAGAATTGAAAGAAATTGCTCTTGTGAGACAGATAGTGCTATAGATAAGGAGAAACGGTTATAGTAGTATTATTGGAGTTTAAAGGAGCTTTTGAAACGTTATGTAGATCATTATTACTGAAAAAACTGAATAAACTTGGCTTTGAGGGAGTAGTAAATGATTGGTTCGGATCTGACTTTGATTCGAGAACACAAAAAGTCAAGTCTAATGGCATGCTGTCGGATAGCACGAAAGTGGATGAAGGGGTCCCTCAAGGAACTGTCTTAGGTCCGTTGTTGTTCTCCTCATGTGGAAAAATGTTCTATATGTTTATTCTCTGATGATACTATGCTCTATATATGTGGCAAAGATATTGAGAATATGACAGAGGGGATTAATAGAGACCTTTCTGTAATTAATGAATGGTTATGTGACAATAGCTTATCCCTAAATGTGCAAAAATCTAACTTCAAGTTTTCTGTACAAGTAAAACTCTTAAAATTGATAAAAATGAGGATATAACTATAAAGATTGATGAACAAAAAATTAGAAGAGTAGAAACAGTAAAATATTTAGGCATTATGTTGACGAAAATTTGATCATCTAAAATCTCAAAAAAATCAATTTTTTTGAAAGAATAGAAAAATCAGTCGACATATGTGAAATTATTGTTGTTCAAATCAATAATAATGCCACATTTTGAATATTGCTCCACTTTGTTATTTGGTTTAACAATAGAAAAAACTCAACAATCACAAAAGTTACAGAAGAAAGCCATGCGAACAATTTTAAATTGCAATGAGTATACCCCTATTAAAATTATGCTGAACAAAGAGTTCTGCAGATTCTCCAAAGAAGAACTAATGTCTGTTAAACAAAGAATACTCTTTGCTTCATATATATTCATATTTAGAATAAAAATCAGTTGCTTCCATGTAATATAATAAAAAATTTAACATATGTCTGTGATGTGCATGGGTATAATATTAGATATACTGATAGTTTTTATATCCAAAGTTGTAAGCTTTCTAAATCTAAAAATAGCATATACTATGACGGATTTAAGGCTTTCAATAATTTACAGAGTATATTGAAAACTAGTACTAGTATCAAGATATTTGAGAGTGATCTAAGAAAGTATATTTCAAATAATGAGATAAGTTCAAAATTGACAGTTCAAAATATGTAGATTTTTTGTATAGCTTCAACTCAATAAATATTATTATTATTATTATTGAGCAGAACATAATGATTAGGCTCAGTGTATATTTCCATGGAAAATAAAGAAGAACTTGAAGAAATTTCTGAGAGAAAGTACTATTTGAAGCAATTAAGGAAGACATATTTTAACAGGCATATTAGGGTGTAACAGCTATTTCACATTTGGATAGTCTATTTTTGATTCTCGTATCCAATCTACAAATATGCGTTTTAATAGTAGTTATTCACTCCACATTCAACAAAAGATACCGTATCATGCTAATAAATTTCCGTATCTCATTCCTTAAGCGACCGGCTACAATATGCGAATCCGAGATCCTGAATTATCCTCATGGCTGAAGAACTCGTTCAAACTTGCATATTTTTACAATGGAAAAAAAACCACATCCTAGCCTCACATGATATTATTTTTCATTAGTAGGAAGAATTAGTGGGATGTTTTGCGCCTTATTGTTTAGATTCCTTCAATTCCACTACAGGATGAACCCCTACAATTATCCGTTTTCACTATGCCACATCAAAACGCACACTCTAATGTTCATATTACAGTTGACACCTCAAACACTACGATTGTATTCATACTGAGAAATATATTCTAACATTTCTATCTTGACTGTAAATGTCTCAAATTCTGTATCCACATACAGTGTTTCAGATATAATAACCGAATTTGAAAGACTGTAAGATAATAAAAATCGACATACAAGGAAAATAGATTATTTGTTCGACGTCATTTTATACCCAGCGATCTATTTATTTGAAAAACTTGAGTTGTCAACCTGACCCAGACATTTGCACCCTTCGATAGTTATACACAGAGACCAGCTAAATGTATTTCGTTATTTATCTCCACTTCACTTTATTTACTTTCCACAATCTTACATGGTTTCTTGCTTTGTGTATCAAATTATTTCAAATCTTTTTGATATATATTTGTGCATTGCATTCTCTTCCTACCACGGTTCTTATGCATTCCCTTCAATATTAAATCTTCATTCTTCCACTTATCGTTCTGAGGTTTTCATCTCCTGATTTTCCTTCGATCTGAACAATTATAATTCTGCTAAATGTCCGCCTTATTCTTCTAGGCTTCAGCAATCACTATTTATTCTTCCCCCAGTATGTTAATCATATCATGTTTTATCATAATTTAAATAAAACTAAGTAGTATTTCGATTTTCACTATAATTAATCAAAAACATGACAATATCGTTTCGCCAACGCAGTGGCTTCATCAGATGTGTTGATGATAAACTGAGCTATCACATTGTGGACTGCTATATTTATCCTGAAGTGCGTGGGGTGGGAATGACCATAGAACACTGTTCTCCTTTTACAGGGGGATGACTATAGAACATATTTCTTCTGAATTGTGGGGGATGACCATATAATGCATTTCTTCGATTGCATTTTTACTGAAATAAATTTAATAAAAGAGAATTGTTGATTAAAACTTGATCATTTAATAAACTGTTCGATTTCTTCCTCTTATTGATTTCCATGGCTTCTAACAGGGTTAGTTTATAACCTTTTTGCTCCGTATGCAATATTTTGAATTTGTTGTCGAAGACATGGTTCTCTTCTAAACGATGTGTTGCATACGTAGAATCGGTTTTATTTTTTGCAAAGCATCTTTGGTGTTCAGATATTCTAAGGTTGAAATTCCTGCCAGTTTAGCCAACATATACTTTGGGAAAAGTACCGCAATTCAACTCATAAATACCCGATTTATCCCAAAGTATATGTTGGCTAAACTGGCAGGAATTTCAACCTTAAAATATCTGAACACCAAAGATGCTTTGCAGAAAATAAAATCGATTCTACGCATGCAACACAACTTTTAGAAGAGAACAACTTTAAATTATTGCATACGGAGCGTAAAGATTATAAACTAACCCTGTTAGAAGCCATGGAAATCAATAAGAGGAAGAAATCGAACAGTTCATTAAATGATCCAGTTTTAATCAACAATTCTCATTTATTAAATTAATTCCAGTAAAAATGCAATCGATGAAAAGTATTCTATGGTCATCCCTCACAATTTAGAAGAAATATGTTCTATAGTCATCCCCCTGTAGAAGAAGAACAGTGTTTTATGGTCTTTCCATAGAACCCCGCGCACTTCAGGATAAATATAAACAGTCCACAATGTAATAGCCCAGTTTATCATCAACATCTGATGAAACCACTGTGTTGGCGAAACGATATTGTCATGTTTTGAATGAATTATAGTAAAAATCGAAAAACCACTTATATTTAGATTTTCATCAAGTAACGGCCCAATCGATTAATGATCATGTTTTATCATTATCCTAAACTGCTCATCTCCCATTTTGCCTACGCCAACTATACTTCTCATCACCTTCCTCTCGATTATCTTGAGAAATTCTTCTACTTTAAGTCACTCAACTCATACTTTAAGCCTATTACTGTTCTGTACGCGGCTTTTTCTGTGTTTTGGCTTATTTTCTCGAAAAATAATAGACAAAGGATATTTTATTTTGTTATCTGCTTCTTCATTGTACCAAACCCGACTTAATGTGTTTATTCCCAGTACGATATAAATTATGCTGAAAAGACTAAAACTAATATTTATAAAATTTTCAATTTAAATTCCGACAGGCCTGGGAAGTTTAGTAGATCAATAATCAATGGGTTGACAAAATTTTCCGAGCTAAGCATGTTCAACATCGTTTTCATTTCGTAAATACAGTTACCTACATATAATATAGAACGCACAAGGTGAATGACTTTTCATCGATTTTTACTCTTTCTCTAGAGATTTCCATACTGAATTTTGATAGATTGCGCCCTCGATTGCGATATAAGATTTCGTAGAAACCTCATAAAATGGAGAAAACAAAGACTTGCTTACTTACGGGGTAGAAAGGAAATCCAATAAAGATAGCCAAATATATAAATCGTTTTCCCAATAGGACAGAAATATAAAGAAATAAATATTTCCATATCTTTTTCATTCATAAAAGTGTAGTATTGAAAAGTAATAATTATCTCGTCTAGCTATTGAACAAGCTTTCGTTATTTTGACAGTACCAAAAAGAATTGAAAACATATTCAACACGTCAAATTTTGGTTTTACAAGAAGTTTTAAGTCGTAATAAAAATGGTACAATCTTTTAATGTAATGGAACTTATGGTACATTTTTTTTTCACGAAATTATAGGACCGGACCATAATATATAAATTGAGAACATGAAAATGAAAAATTTTAAATTTCTAATAAATGAAGCAGACTTTTTATGAGATAATTAAGTTTGAAATTTATATGAGATAATTATAATCGACTTTTCATGAATATAATTAACGAAATTAATTGAAATGGTTTATCTCATAATGCTGAACTATAATAATTAAATTTTCAATTACTCATTCATTTCCATATACAATTACTTTCATTATTATCCGAAACATTATTTGCTTACAATTCATGTTATATGTTATTGTAATTTATTCAAAATTTAGAAATTTTTGAATGATAACCAGTTTACTGAACATTGACAACGTTGCCTCACTAGGCAATACACGAGTACCTTGTAGAATTAAGCAAATAATATTAATAGGTAATGAAAATATACTGGAGACGTGATAAATTTTTATATATATATACATAACTTATATTCATTTGATTAGTTTGTTTCAATGTTTACGTATTTTTTTTTCAAACTTAATTGTAACTGTACCAGTTCAGCCCGGAAATTTTTATTTATATGCGTTCGTAGATCTGTACATCCGAAAGAACGACAGTAGATTTTTCAGAATATATATATATATATATATATATATATATATATATATATATATATATATATATATATATATATATATATATATATATATATATATATTTATCTGTCCCGAAATTTTTATCCAAAATTACTAAATAATTCCAATAAAACTCTCAGGAAGCAGTCTACACAAATGCTGACAACGAAATTATAAACTGTCAACTTTCTTGATTGAATATTCTGTGTATTCGGAAGTATATCATTGTCGTTGGAAATACTATAGAGCGCTGTTTCATCTTAATATAGGCATGAATCATCAGTGGCATGCATCGTAACAATCCAGTTTCGATATCTTTTCTGAAAGCATCAACTACTTATCTCTTCAAAAGGCGGGTTGAAGTCACTAACATACTCAGGTGATTTCCCTCTAACGAAGAAGAAAGATAAACTCTTCCGACCATGGCAACGTGCGTTCGTGGTTGCATTTAGTGCAAACTTCGATATAAAGATGGCAGGCTTTGTATATTTCCAAGAACTCGCTCCAGGGGTTCCCAAACTTCACAAAATGAAAACCACCATCCACGCTCCCCTTCACAGTAAATTTTATGGGATTTGAAAAAACCAAGAATTAGGTACATTAAAAACAAAACATGTAAATTTTTAATAACACAAAGAACAACAACTTAAGAGTCAATTTAAAGACATACTGTTAGAGAAAAACATAGACAAAAAGAACATAATAAACTAGTAAACTAGTGAGATGAGATTTTTAACAAATCTTCAAGAAATCCCTGCTCTAGTGTGTCGGAATGGTTAGTGTGTCTTATTCGTTTCTACTAGTTTCTAAATTCGTACATATAAGGTGTTACTAATAGTTAGTCTTTACCTAAATTATCATTCGAAATATCGAAATAATTCGGATAAAACTCTCAGGAAGATATCTACAGAAATAATTTATATAAATTATGGAAATTAGGAGAAGATTAAAGAAGTTCAAATACGCATATATCAAATAGTAAGGTTTTATATATGGCATATACAATTTCCGAATAGTTCACCTCTAGACCAATTCAATATTGATATTGAGCTGCAACAGGATTGATGGTCGTTTTTAATCTTCGGAAGAGCCTACGACTATCTACAAGAAGCAATTCTGTTAGAGCACCTACAACAATTAAGCATGGCGAATTCCATCCATCCTCGTCGTAGTTTATTTTCTCAATTTCGATAAGTCGGCGGTTAATAGAAAATCCATTAAAAAGGAAACGGGAACGGAAATGTACGTGATGAATTCGAGCCGTTGAATTTTATTTTTTCCCAACTTACGGAACTTCGCAGCGGTCTAAAGCTTGCGGAAATATGAATTCTACTTCTTGGCGCGGATTCTGAAGAATTCGATTTGAGCGGAGAGTTTTAAAGGATCGGCATTTCGGTGTTGACACTTGACGAGCTGAAGATTCGTATACACAACGGAATATTTGCGCAAACATTTTTGTCGAACATATTCGGAAATATATTGAATAAATAACACTTTTTCACGAATTTCTTTTCCAGAAACCAAGTCAAAAGTTATTCATTCAATATATTCAACAATTTCTCACGAATGATTCAGAGATTATCGAACATTCAATCAACCTCTAATTCGGAAAAATCGGAATAGAAATAACTGTGTATCATATCATTTAAAATATGTAAATACCTCAAAAATTACACTCAGTAAGGGTTTAAGGATTTTTATCAATCATCATGTGTTTACTAAAGCTAATTAATTGACTAAAAGAGTTATTGACTGATAGAACCGATAGTTAATTAGGTCGAAAAAAATTTAATCCATAGTTTAACGATGTTTAACTTTGTCTCATGTATTAAAACAAATATGCAAGACGCATATTTCGAAGTACTACTTCTTCTTCAGATGGACATTAACAAGTGACTGATAAGTGACAAATAACAAAGACTTGCACTTCATCTAATGTTTTAAGAATAAAGAAAGTCTAGAAAAGGTTAAGAATCACACAAATACATACAATTGAAAATATGAAAACAGATAATGAGGGATTATAACCTTTGGTTATTTAATCCATGGATTATTGAAAATTGGTTATAGAGTAAGGATATGGAGAAATAAAGGAAGCAGAACTGAATTTCGATATTCTATTCTATGCAAAGTCTGGAAATCATTCACTTCCTCGTCGAGGTTACTAAAATTTAATTCATATGATCATGCTCCCCGAAATATCCTCTAATGTAACTAGCTAATATTAAGATTCATGATACTAAGGAAAATTGAACTAATTACACTGCGCAACAATGAAATTGTTTCGGTCTCAAAGTTAGTCCTATTCTATGCCTTCTCGTTTACTGAATTTTAAAACAAGAACCAATTCATTACAAGAACCGATGAGCGCTAGTTTTAGAGATATAAACTACTTTCTATATATTAAAAAAAAAAATTTTCCAGTTTACGGAAACTTTGTTTTTCGAAATTAGCAACATTATTAATTGTCAAAATACACATAAATTTTATTCGTCAAATCATGATTCGACTGCAAGACGATTACTTAGTGTAATACTATTGCGGCAACGGTGAAATTTATAGTACATGGTGCAAATCAACTATTGTTGCAGTGTTGTATAGAGAGAAATAAACATGCCACGGAAATATGTGAATTGAATTGATAATTATTGTTAGATTTGTGGCGAAATAACGTTTTCTTTACAAAACACGCAATTTGACAAATCTTTTGAAAATTAAGTACCTAATGCAAAGGTAAAGGAAGTCATCTTTGTTGAGCCACAAATACGTCAACTTGTTGAAGACATTTCATTCGATTTAGTTTTGGAAGAGAGATAAATGGAAGTTTTGGGAGTCACAAATACGTCAACTTGTTGAGGACATTTCATTCGATTTAGTTTTGGAAGGGAGATGAATGGAAGTTTTGGGAGCCAGAAATACGTCAACTTGTTGAGGACATTTCATTCGATTTAGTTTTGGAAGAGAGATAAATGGAAGTTTTGGGAGCCACAAATACGTCAACTTGTTGAGGACATTTCATTCGATTTAGTTTTGGAAGAGAGATAAATGGAAGTTTTGGGAGCCACAAATACGTCAACTTGTTGAGGACATTTCATTCCATTTAGTTTTGGAAGAGAGATAAATGGAAGTTTAGGGAGCCACAAATACGTCAACTTGTTGAGGACATTTCATTCCATTTAGTTTTGGAAGAGAGATAAATGGAAGTTTAGGGAGCCACAAATACGTCAACTTGTTGAGGACATTTCATTCGATTTAGTTTTGGAAGAGAGATAAATGGAAGTTTTGGGAGCCACAAATACGTCAACTTGTTGAGGACATTTCATTCGATTTAGTTTTGGAAGAGAGATAAATGGAAGTTTAGGGAGCCACAAATACGTCAACTTGTTGAGGACATTTCATTCGATTTAGTTTTGGAAGAGAGATAAATGGAAGTTTAGGGAGCCACAAATACGTCAACTTGTTGAGGACATTTCATTCGATTTAGTTTTGGAAGAGAGATAAATGGAAGTTTTGGGAGCCACAAATACGTCAACTTGTTGAGGACATTTCATTCGATTTAGTTTTGGAAGAGAGATAAATGGAAGTTTAGGGAGCCACAAATACGTCAACTTGTTGAGGACATTTCATTCGATTTAGTTTTGGAAGAGAGATAAATGGAAGTTTTGGGAGCCACAAATACGTCAACTTGTTGAGGACATTTCATTCGATTTAGTTTTGGAAGAGAGATGAAATGGAAGTTTAGGGAGCCACAAATACGTCAACTTGTTGAGGACATTTCATTCGATTTAGTTTTGGAAGAAGAGAGATAAATGGAAGTTTTGGGAGCCACAAATACGTCAACTTGTTGAGGACATTTCATTCGATTTAGTTTTGGAAGAGAGATAAATGGAAGTTTAGGGAGCCACAAATACGTCAACTTGTTGAGGACATTTCATTCGATTTAGTTTTGGAAGAGAGATAAATGGAAGTTTTGGGAGCCACAAATACGTCAACTTGTTGAGGACATTTCATTCCATTTAGTTTTGGAAGAGAGATAAATGGAAGTTTTTAGGGAGCCACAAATACGTCAACTTGTTGAGGACATTTCATTCGATTTAGTTTTGGAAGAGAGATAAATGGAAGTTTTGGGAGCCACAAATACGTCGACTTGTTGAGGACATTTCATTCGATTTAGTTTTGGAAGAGAGATAAATGGAAGTTTAGGGAGCCACAAATACGTCAACTTGTTGAGGACATTTCATTCGATTTAGTTTTGGAAGAGAGATAAATGGAAGTTTTGGGAGCCACAAATACGTCAACTTGTTGAGGACATTTCATTCGATTTAGTTTTGGAAGAGAGATAAATGGAAGTTTTGAGAGCCACAAATACGTCAACTTGTTGAGGACATTTCATTCCATTTAGTTTTGGAAGAGAGATAAATGGAAGTTTAGGGAGCCACAAATACGTCAACTTGTTGAGGACATTTCATTCCATTTAGTTTTGGAAGAGAGATAAATGGAAGTTTAGGGAGCCACAAATACGTCAACTTGTTGAGGACATTTCATTCGATTTAGTTTTGGAAGAGAGATAAATGGAAGTTTTGGGAGCCACAAATACGTCAACTTGTTGAGGACATTTCATTCGATTTAGTTTTGGAAGAGAGATAAATGGAAATTTAGGGAGCCACAAATACGTCAACTTGTTGAGGACATTTCATTCGATTTAGTTTTGGAAGAGAGATAAATGGAAGTTTTGGGAGCCACAAATACGTCAACTTGTTGAGGACATTTCATTCGATTTAGTTTTGGAAGAGAGATAAATGGAAGTTTAGGGAGCCACAAATACGTCAACTTGTTGAGGACATTTCATTCGATTTAGTTTTGGAAGAGAGATAAATGGAAGTTTTGGGAGCCACAAATACGTCAACTTGTTGAGGACATTTCATTCGATTTAGTTTTGGAAGGGAGATAAATGGAAGTTTTGGAAGCTTTCAAGGGAGTTTTACATGGATTCGAAGGAAACAAAAGAGCTGATAATTACAACCAATTGATTGCCGAACTTCTACAAAAATAACCACCAACTAGGCTGCAATATGTCCTTAAAAATCCATTTTCTCCACTCCCATCTCGATTTTTCCCCACCTTATTTAACTAAATTCAACAACTGTGATGAAAAACCTATACTCTTCAATTTTGACAAATATTAATAATAATAACATAGTAATATGGATGTATATCATTATTACGCAATAAATATTATTATTTTTAATAATTTTCCTCATTTACATATCAAAAAATGTTACGTTATTGTATATTTTGAAACATAAAATAATTACAACTCAATTTCAGTAACCCTGAAAAAAAAGGAAATTATTCCGAAAGCTTGGCGTTAAATAAAATAGTAAAACACAGTTTGTGTTTTTCTTCTATTATAAAATCCACAAAAGTGTGTGAAATTTTCCGTTCGAAATGATAGAACATAAAGTGGAAATTCCTTTAAAACATTAGGATATACCTGCATTGTAAAATAAAAGAATACCTTTACGATAACCAATAAAGATCCTCATATTCTTTTACCCGCTCGTATTGTTTTATTTATCATTTACCAAACGCGTTCTAAGGAAAATCTAAAATCTGAGTGTTTCCAAATCGTAAATACATATAACGAGCACTATAAATATCGGATGTCCCAACAGGTGCAACTCAACATCTACAACAAACAATGAATTATAACGAGGATGTATTTTCTTCGAAGCTGTTAAAAAGAGAGATGTAACTAGACGACTACGAAATTTTAATGGGCACAGGTTTACGCGTATACTAAAATATTTCAACATTTTACGGTTCAACTGCAGGTGCCTGACGAATGGCTCAGTTGAAAAAACGAACAAATATACGTTATTGTGGGCCTTCGGAAGTATAGATTTCTAGTTGTGTAACTATATAGTAGAGAGTTTTACTACATCGGTGGAAATTCTGAAATATATATATATGCAGAGTAAATTGGGGTGCTGATCAGAATATAGCATTGTTAATTTATCGTAACTTCGTTCGATCAAAATTAAATTATGGATACTATTTCTATGGAGATGCTGCAGAGAACTTGCCGAAGAGATTGGACGTTGTACAGCAAAGCTCAATTAAACTTTGTTTAAGTTTATTCAAAAATACCACGAGACATGTAATGCAATCAGAAGCTGCAGAAGTACCTCTGTCACAGACACGAAAAATATTAACACAAAGATTTATCCTCACTTTTTCGCCGCAGACAAGAAAAAAAATTCACAGCTTATTTATTGCATCCTTAACTCAACAGTATTGGATAGCAAAAAAATATCAGTTTTTAATTTACTGTTACAGCTCAATTGAAAATTTATATAATGTTATTGAGAACAACCAGGACCTATATCATAACTATATAAAGTTTGACGTCCTTATCATACATCTAAAAATACCAACATATGAGCTAGAAAGAGAGAAAAGTGTTTTTTTAGGATAATTTGTGAAAATTACAGAAACTTCGTTCATATATATACCGATGCAACTAAAATCAATGATAATTTAGAAGTTGCAGTTTACAGCAAAGGAATTTTAAACGTCAACATAGCACACTCGTTGGATTATAGGTACTCCACATATTCCGCTGAGTTAACGGCCATAGCAGAAGCCGTGTCATGTATAGCTTCAGCCACCCACATTTTCAAATTAAACTATCGTTATTATAGCCCCTCATTCGCTTAAAAACGTTAAACATGATTCTACGTTCTCGTTCATTCATTGCCGAATCCTAAACAAATTATATTATTTAAACTCTCGTAACATTAGAGTCAGCTTCCTTTGGTGTAAAGCTGTCGGTATAAATGGTAATGAAATAGTGGATAGAAACGCAAAAGAGGCGGCTATTTTGGCCCCAAAACTTCGTTGAAAAGTCCAGGGTTTAAAAACTGTAGAGAAGGTAGAAACTTTATTAGGATTATCAGTAGACTAAGAAGTGGTCGTGCTTTGTCATTAACTTATCTCCACAGAATAGGTATGAAATATTCTCCAGTATGTGGATGTGTAAAGAATGGTACATTAGAACATCTCATTCTGCAATGTAGGCATCATTGCACACAACTACTAGGTCGAATTTCGACTATTACTAAATATAACCAGACATTTAATCTATCTTTTTCTACTATCACTTAAGAATATGGAAATTTATAGAGCTGTATACAATCATATCAGATCAATCAAGTTGGAGATTTGATATTGACGTGGCCTTCAGGATTTATAGCTTTTTGCAGATGAGGTGAATTGTGTGCTGCAAATCACTGGGCCATATAAAAATTTTCGTAATAAGATTGATTCAAACTCGACTTCTTATTGTAAAATTTCATCTACATTTCAATCTATATTTTCACTTTATCATCAAATGATAATGACATTTTTAATCTTTTATAGAAGCATACTATTCAAATTTGAGTTCTGAAAATGTTAAATTATTGAGTCATTGAATAATTATTGTGATTTTTCAGATATTTGTATATAGGTATAATTAAGATATCATGTATCCTGTTGGCTAATGTTTGTCAAGGCCAAATTCTTTTGAATAAAAAAAAACTTTTGTCCATGGTTATCAATAGATATGAAGACAAGATTTCAAGACATTGGTAAACACTTAATAGTTGACACGAAACGAACAAAATTTACCAAAAAGTATAATATAGAAATTTTCTCAGTCTACAATGAATATTAATAATGAATACCTCCACCTACTCCAGTTTTATCATGGTGAACAATCATGTTCAATTATAAAGTGATCTGTATTTATTGTTTTCGAATAAATATCAAAATTGTTTTGCTTCATAAACTTAGCACTAAATCATTTTGTAATAAATACATAAACTAAACTCACGAATGTGTGAAATAATTGAGTTTAACACTTACTACTGGCACTGTTGTAAGGAGTTATTAGCAATCACTCACCTGAAAAAAATAATGGATTAATAAAAATGATTTATGGCAACCAATAAAGAATTCGAATATGTAATATATCGATAAGAAACATTGGTTTCATTCTCGTGGTTTGAGAATTCAATAACAACGGAAAACTACTCAAAAAAAAACCATAAAGTATGAAAATATTGAGAATAAGAATGTTAACGAAATGACATAATTATTTGAACCAAAATATAAGAAATCTTATGAGATCGCTCCATTTGAATATTTGTATCAAATTAACAGAAAACCCATGAGAATGCGAAGGTTTCAAATGTTTCAAACACTTATTCATTACCCGAATCATAATTACGCAAATTAATCAGAACGTTCTATGAATTTGGATATTTGTCACGCAAAAATATATGAAAAGAAGCAAAAGATATTTTTCTTATAATAAAGGTTTATGAAAAAAGTCGAAAACCACTGATCTATAAAAAAAAGTCATCAACATTCCAACGGCAATATTTTCAAGTATTCACTATCGAAATGATTTTTCACATAAGTTTCAGTTATAATTTCATATACATATTTATATAACCATAATACTATTCCAGTTGTAAGATTCTTACATGAATACAAAAATAATATTTCAGAATAAATAGATCCGCCCTTATTCGAAAAACATTCCTAATATAGGGTAAAAGTGGGATAGTCGCCCTGGTAGGATAGATGCCCCGAAATTCGTGTCGAGACTTGTAGACTTTCTAACATAGGTTTTTATGGTCATAAACGAAGCATCAGGTCACACTAAATAAGTGTGAGGGTGCCAGCCACTTCAAACGGTCCTATCATGTGTTTATGTTAAAATTTCTAAGCGGTCGCTTAATATCATCGTAAATTTCGAATTTCGTTGTTTCGAAAACGTCTGCAACTTTCAATTTTCAAAGGTAAGTGATACTATTTTACTTTAATGTTCAAGTGTAATATTTGAATATTACATACCGTTACTTGTTTTGTCATTATTTTGTCTCTATTATTTTTTTTTAATAAGGGCATCTATCCCTAATGAAAAGGATAGATGCCCCGATTTTGATAAGTATAGATGCCCTTAGGGGCGTCTATCCCCTACAGTTCATGTTGTGATATGCAATAGGTGCATGTAACGAATTTCTTTTTTTAGAAATGCCGCGAAAATACATTAGAAAAAGTTGTGCTGTAATGCTGTAGGGAACTTTCTACCTCCTGCTGTTATCATTAAAGGGGTTAACAAGAAACCAGAATTTCAAGATGGTCTTCCACCAGGATTAGAAAATTATATGAACAGAAAATCGGCTTACGTCAATTCTGAATTATTCTATAAATGGCTGAAAGAACATTTCATACCTAAAAAACCAAATGGAAATGTAATTTTGCTTCTGGATGGTCATTCTTCGCATAACAACGCAATAGATATGCTTCAAACTGCTGATGAAATGATATTATTCTATTTTGTCTACCTAGCCACACCACTCAAGCTTTGCAGCCACTAGATCGCAGTTTCTTCAAGCCATTTAAATCATTTTTCACAGCAGAAACTAGGAATTGGGTAATTTCAAACAAGGACAGAAAAATTAGTAGATTAGTTGCAGGAAAACTCATTGGCAAATGCTTGGATACGAGCAGCCACAAGTAGCAATGCGATTTCAGGATTTAGGGCATGTGGCATTTACCCTTTCAATCCCTATGCAGTTCCAGAAAACTTCTATTCTGTATCTGACATATCACTGAATGCCGAAAAATGTACAGAAGACCATGTACTTCAAAATGAAATTTCAGAACAGGAAGAAAATACAACAATTAAGAAAATTTCGGTTGTCGATAAAGCATGTGTCAGGTACCAGGTCCATCCAATGTCCAAACCCTGGAAGTCTCTCTGAATTCATTTACTGAGAGAATGTTTTCATCTCATGAAAACATTTGTGAGAGTGATATGAGTGAACCAAATAGAAGACTTTCCAATTCGAGCCCATCAATGCTATCAGATAACATCAACATAGATGATTTAAAGAAAGAAACTCCAAGCAAATACCTTCAAGAATGTTCTCCAGTGCCAATTATTCCAATTCCATTTTACAAGAGAAGAAAGCAATCAGCTGCAATATTGAACTCGGCTGAAAATATCGAAGCGAAAAAAGCTGAATTTAAAGGGAAAACTACTACAGGAATAGCTTGCAAAAATAAACATCGATCACCTGAAATTAATAAACATAAACATAAACGGACTGAAATTAGAGCTCAGAGGATAATTCCAGCCAAAAAATTGAAAAAGAGAAAAATAGACAAATTTGAAGAATCAAGTGAAGAAATATCGCCGTCAAATTCGTCAAATGAATCTGATACAGAGGTAGCCAAAGATTCTGAATGTTTTGAGCTATACAAAAAAACACAATACACTTCAGATTGGATACAATGTATCATGTGCAAAAAATGGCTGCATGAAGACTGTTCCGTGTATTGTCATTTTTATAATGAATGCGGAAGAATAAAACGAATGAAATTAAATAGAAAAACAGATAAAATTAAACCATAGAAAAATGTGAAGGTGCAGAGTTTTTTAAATTGCTTAGTGTAAGAATACGAATTCCATAGTCATTTGTCCTGGTAAAACTTGTTATTTGAAAATATGCTTTGATTTATACTCAAGGGCAACTATCCTCATAACGAAAATTGCATTGGGGCATCTAACCCACATATGGGGCATCTATACCCGGAACTTGTATCGTAAACTTTTTTGCTTTTCATAAATAAATAAATTAGCTACATGAAATTTTTTTCTACTATACAGTAAATAAAAGATCAGAGTACTCATAAACAAAAAATAAATTTCGAATATATTCGTTTTTCTAGGAAAAAAAACACAATGTCAAAATATGGGGCAACTATCCCACTTTTACCCTACATTCAGTTTAGAAAAAAGTTAAAAGAGTAATATATTAGTATAATATAAGAGAAGATATTCATTCAACAAATATTTCGAAATTATATATATTTTTGGCAAATACTTTTGATATGAAAATCGTCATTATATTATATTCATAATCGTTCTAAATTAAACTACAAAGCACAATGAACACATTTAACAAGTGTTATGAAAGTGTTACAGGGGATTCCAAATACATCAACGTCTTAATCTTCAGATTCTTGAAAAGTTCAATGATTTCAATTTTTTCTAAGTCGAGGAAAAATTAAGTCGAGAACACGTTCATATATAAAAGCAATATATATCTTGCGCCATCTTACTGGCACTATAATTTAAAATATGTGAATTTAGTGCAGAATTACAATAATTCAAAGGACGTGGATGTATTTCAGCAAAAACAGTCAGAATTTCATTTTTTTACGGTTCATTTTTGAAGAATGATGTAAAAATCGAATGAAACAATGAAATATATCACGTTTGTATTTGCGGGTAGTATTTGAGAAAAAATATTATTATTAGATGTGTTATATAGATGTTAACCACATTTTTAATATCTGAATATTTTTCACAGTAGTTGCTGCTGTTATTGAAACAGTTATTATATATTTGAAATTTATCAGTATTTTTCCACGTACTTATTTTCACTTACAACGCACATACGTAATTCTAATTTAAAAATATTCTTGTGAAGTACTTTTTGATATTTTTATTCTATTGTACGCAATATTCTATGGAATTCAGTGAATACTTCATGAATCTCAATCGATTTTCCAAGTAATTTATGCAGAAACATCTGAATTATTTTTATAACAGCTGAGTTATTCAGAAGTTATTACTCCAGATAACAAAATTGACGAAACAAGCACTTCTATCACTTAAAACCATTACTGAAATTTTTAATCAATCACATCCTACGGAATTATGGAAAAGTAATTCTCAATTAATATCATTTTATCTTTGAGAAAAATCTACTCGAAATTTGTCATCGACATTAAAAAACTAAAATCAATCAATGATTTCGAATATAACAATGATTTCATTACAACTTTATACGGGCTTTTTATTTGAATTTTTTGGGACCCTAAGGAATTGTATATAATCTTCCAATTCAAGAGTTCCTTATTGTATTGGGACTAGTAAGAAGAAGACAATTCCCAGGCGGCCTAAAAAATTACCTTTTCATGAAATTAGACTCTTAAACTTCGCCCTGGGAGTCACAATAGACTCAAACAAAGTTGTAAAATAAACAGCTGAGGTGAAATTTGGGGAATAATTAAGCGAAGAAGACGCCATGCTTTCCACTAAGTGGCTGAGAATCCCCGGGGATGGATGGAAAATCTCTCATCCAGAGAATCTCGTGGGACGGATTTGGAAACGTCAATTGAAATCGAATAATCTGCTTAATGCCTCGAAAGCTTATTAACGTTTATTTATAAGAGTCGCTTAAATTGAAATGTTTCCAAAAAAGGTTTGAACATAAAGTTATTCTAATTCATATATTTTTTCATTGATCTTTGTATATCATAACTTCATCGAAATTTTTCTGAAATGTGAGGAATAAAAAACATAAATTCAATCTGGGACATTTTCGAGAAGATTTGTATAGTTCTTAACGACAATAAACGAAAGGCAACGAATGGATGTATTTGGTATTTTCTAAGTGATATAATACTAGCGAACCCCTACAGACGTCCTGTTAACACATCTTCAATTCGAAAATTTCAAGAACTCGATTGCAGCACGACCTACCGGGTCAACTGTGAATCTAAACCATTCTCAAATCCACTTTAACACACACACAAAATTTTAACAAACTCGGTCCAGCAGTTTAGGGGATTTCAGTAACATACACACGTACAGTAGAATTGTATATATAAAGATAAATATAAATTCAGTGGTTGATGAATCAACTTTGTGATAGTTCATATTTAAATGAGAGATAATGAGAAATACTTATCTAAAAGTCACTGACTGAACAATTCTTTATTCGACTAGTTTCGCCTTTGACGACATTATCAAGAATGAATACATATTCAAAGACAATTCGGTCCATAGAATACACCCTAAATTTGGTATGTTCTGTGGTTCGGTTCCTGGGGGTGGTAGAATATAGAACATCAATATCAACTGAGTTCTATGTTCGTTATCCATAGAACATAGAGAGAACATAGAGGTGAGGATTTCCAAACTATAGAACGAACATAGAACGGAGTTGATAATGATGTTCTATATTCTACCACCTCCAGGGACCGAACCACAGAACATACCAAATTTAGGGTGTATTCTGTGGAGCGAACTGATCTGCAAATATTCAAAGGATGTTTTTATAATATGTATTTATTCTGATAATGCCGTTAAAGCCGAAACTAGTCGAATGAAGAATTGTTTAGTCAGTGATTTTTAAACAAGTATTTCTTATTACCTCTCATTTGAAGATAAACATATTGAATAAACACTTGGCTTGGTTTCACAAAATTTCTAATAAATACTTGACAATTGTTTCGGGCTGTTACCCCATATTCAAAAGTGGTCGGAAAGTAAACCAGTTTAACTTCTGAAAATGGGGTAACACCTCGAAACAATTGTCAAATCTTTATTATAAATTTTGTGAAAACAAACCAAAAGTTTTTATTCAATTTATTAAGCACTAAGAGATCAGCGAACATTCAATCATCTTTATAAAGATAAACGTATAACAAAATTCAAGTTGCTCAAATGTTTCCTCTTATTTCAACACCTCAAAAATTCGTGCATTGTCTTCAGGTTGATATTTCTTATGAAATGTTAAAGAATTACTATAAAACTAGTATCAATCAAATTCTTAAACTAACTCGATTCATGCAATACATTTTTACGTAATCGACTATTTTCAAAAATTATACGATTTATGACAGTTTCTAAAAAAATACATAGGCGCAAAATTTTTTTATGAAACTTGTTGTGGAATATTCAAATGATAACAATCTATAAGATTCAGAGTCAAATAGAATTTCTTTAATTTTCGAAATTTTCATAAAATCAAAAAAATTATTGAACAAATTTCGATTGAATTTGACTCATTAAGAAATCATCCTCTAGACTTAGCGTTGTTATCTAGAAATAATACTAAAATTTCGTAAAAAATGCAAACTATTTTTTTTAGGTATGTTCTTTCAACGACTCAGTTCTAAACTTGATTCAACAGAAAATGACATGTATGTGCACTTTCACGCAGAAAACCGGTGTTTAGTTTTACTTATTTTATTAGTTTAAAATTTCACCGAAAGTTTAGGCAGTATTTACAATAGTAGAGGAGGAAATGGAGATGACTTGAATATATAAATAATTGATTATTTCTCAAATTAATGATACGAAAATGAAATTAATACTTTCAATGAAGTTTAGAATTTCATTATCGATTTATCTAACATATTGAATGTCAATTAAGGCTAGCAGATTTGCCTAGGCACGAGTACTATACGAAAATGGATTTCCAAGAGAATTTCCTCTATTATTTCGATTCAATTGAAGTAGATGATAACTCAACTCTACCTCTACTGTTAATTTAGGTACTACGATGGTTTTCACTATAAATAATAATTTCACAAAGCAAAATATTCCATGCATTTACTAATTAGAGAACATAACTGCTCTTATCGAATGAAATTGCTTTCATTACAACATCTAAAGCGAAATACAAAGTGATGTAATCATATTAAATGAATACACAATGTTTCATAATTCATAGTCAAAAATTCAGTAGATTTTTCCCTTTATTATTTTACGACCAATTTAACTTTTGATTTTGGAAATACGCTTCATTCTGAATATACAGCAAAACAAGCATTTTCTACTTGTACCAATTATTTGATAATAAATCGCTTCTTTCTTGGAATATACGATGCGGTTAAGGCGCCATAATTGATTTTAACCTTTTAGTGTGTTTAGATTATTTGGTTCATTTGGTCGAGTTTTCAACAGCAGCCTTTCAGGGCACCTCTGCATAAACTAGGGACATTATTTATGACTAACACCCGATTTAGGATGGTGAATCTAAATCAACCTATTTTTAACACTCCAATCTATAAACGACTTGAGTATATTTGAAAAACTTTGTCAGTCAATGATGATAACACTGCATTTGGAATCTGAACTTAGATTCACATTCCTACATTGCGTCAGTATAGAAATGCAGGAAATACAGGATGAGAGAGCTATTTTATCTGAATGGCAATATTATCAGCAACAGTTAGCAATATTAATAATATTAAGAAAAGGCCTTTATTTACTTAAAAACAGAAATTCAAAATTACAACATTATAACTATCAATATCAATATACAGACAATTAGTATAACTAAAGCATAGAATTACAGATAGCAAGTTTTAATAACAGAGACAGATTCGCTAGCGTACCACGCATTTTTTCAATAATTCATTAACATATTTATTAGTGTTGGCGTTTACTTGATGTAAATCCAGTATATTCGAATATAAACTTTAATTCAATCACTTGAACTTATGATTTCCACTTTATTGACTACATAGAATGGCATTCTTATATTGCCTCAGTATAGAAATGCAGGAAATAAAGGACGAGAGAGCTATTTTATCTGAATGGCAATATTATCAGCAACAGTTAGCAATATTAATAATATTAAGAAAAGGCCTTTATTTACTCAAAAACAGAAATTCAAAATTAAAACATTATAACTATCAATATCAATATACAGACAATTAGTATAACTAAAGCATAGAATTACAGATAGCAAGTTTCAATAACAGAGACAGATTCGCTAGCGTACCACACATTTTTTCAATAATTCATTAACATATTTATTAGTGTTGGCGTTTACTTGATGTAAATCCAGTATATTCGAATATAAACTTTAATTCAATCACTTGAACTTATGATTTCCACTTTATTGACTACATAGAATGGCATTCTTATATTGCCTCAGTATAGAAATGCAGGAAATAAAGGACGAGAGAGCTATTTTATCTGAATGGCAATATTATCAGCAACAGTTAGCAATATTAATAATATTAAGAAAAGGCCTTTATTAACTTAAAAACAGAAATTCAAAATAACAACATTATAACTATCAATATCAATACACAGACAATTAGTATAACTAAAGCATAGAATTACAGATAGCAAGTTTTAATAACAGAGACATATTCTCTAGCGTACCACGCATTTTTTCAATAATTCATTAACGTATTTAATAGTGTTGGCGTTTACTTGATGTAAATCCAGTATATTGAATATAAACTTGAATTCAATCACTTGAACTTATGATTTCCACTTTATTGACTACATAGAATGGCGCGTTTCGTCGTTACAAACGACTTCTTCAGATACTAACAGAATAATAACTCGGCATACACTTCTGATACCTAGCCAAACAGAATTGTAAACTTTTACTGCGCTATACGAGGAGCATCTCACGAATAATTTTGATTAGCTATAACGAGATGCTCAGTGTTTCTGATCATTCAATTATGTACCTGCGGAAAAACCTAAGCTCATCGAACAAGGCAATGCTGAAATATGAAATATTCGTCTACATCCTAAGCTAATTCAATTCCTTCTCTCTGATGAGTCAATCAATCTGATGATACAATAAAATTCACAGTGTTGTAATACGGTTCAAAATTAAGATAACAATTGATGAATCTCTCAATTCAATCTCAAAAATCAGTTTGTAACTTGGAAAATTAAAACTACATTCGAAACATAAATAGAGTGAAAGAAAAAACCAATTTTTAAATGAAACTCTTGACTGAATGTTTCACAAATATTCATGTGAATATGAAAATATTTGTCAAATATTAAGCCAAAAATTTGATTTAAATTTTCATTTAAGCATGTTTCACCAAGAGGTAAGAGAGAATTCAATCTCAGTTATTATCAACCCATTGTTGTAATTGCAATTTAAAATCAATTTTGAAAAATTATGACGAATCCGACAATGTTCCACTAGCTATTTAAGGAAAGTTAATAATGTTTTAAGTTAAGATTGTTGTTAGACTACAAAATCATGCGTTCCATGATCCCATAATCCCACATAATACTAGTTTACTGACGCATTGATGAAATGATTCATGATGTCGAAAGCTTCTTGAGTAATTATCTGCGAACGAACCATTTCTCAATTCAAATAGACAAGTCGACGTTGCCTTGTAATTAAGCACAATTTCTGACATTCCCGTATACCTACTTGTTAGTTAGGAACAGAGAATTTCTATCTCTGTACTATTGCCAGACGTAATTTTTGATTCAACCGAGTCCCTTATGATCTTGAGCGTTTGATATCAAGTTGATATCAAACGAAACAAAAAAAAATTTAAGAGACTGGTCCAAAAATTCGATAAAAAGGAAAAGAAATTAATTATTCCGTATTTTCAATAATATGAAAATAACATTCATCGAAAAACATTCCTTACATTGTAAAATTACATTCATTCAATTGATACAATAATTACGACTAAGAAGAATGCTGAAAAATTGACTGAATTCAGTTTTGAGTCTGATCTTCCACTCAGCCTTCGAACAAAAATATAGGTTCAGGTTTACTTTTATATTCACAATAATATACAACTATATTTGAAACAAAATTACCATGGAAAGATTTAACATTTCAGACAATAAAAAAAATTGATTCATACATTACTGCCTACATTCGAATCATCAAAGTACTCTGAAAAACTCTACGCATGCCTTTTTTAACAGCAATGACTTCACTCTCTTCTTAAACAAATGAATTCAGTAATTTCAAATTTGACGTTAAATTGTTGAAGATTTGAATACTCTGATAATAGACTGACTGCCCAAATTTAGCTGTTTTATGCTTAGGAATAAGTAGCACGTCAGTGTTCCTTGTTGAATACTCATGATCACTATTTAATTGAAAAAACCATCTCAATTTTCTCTAACATAGAGTAAACAAGTACAAATATATGGAGAAGGTAGGGTGAGTATGTAATTATTAATGAAGGCAGGATTACAATTTCGTTGATGAATATAGAATATCAATCGAAGTTTTCGCTTCTGTGTACTAAACACCATATTTACTACTGTAGAGTAGCCCCACAGCAGAATATTATAATTCAGATGACCTTATACAAGACTGTAATACGCATTCATACCACAAATTCTAGGTACAATGTTCTTAATTCTAGATATTGCAAAAAAATGAGTTACACAATTTCACATAAAACGTCAATGTGTGTTGTCCAACTCAAATTTCTCTCTACATATATTCCAAGAAAGTTAGTTGAGATGATGTTTTAGTGTTGTCTCCATATTTAACATTCAAGTTAATGATTCCATTGCCTTTCAGACAAAAATGAACACATACAGTTTTGCCAACGTTCGCCTTCAGATTGTTCATTCAACACCAATTTACAAACTCCCTCACAATGCATTCACATGGCTCCAGAAGTTTTTCAGAAGTAGTGCCAGAAACAACCACCGATGAATCATCGGCAAATAGTGTCACCAAAAATTGGGACATCTTCAAAGACAGATCGTTTATGAATAATATGAATAAAAAATGTCCGAGTGCAGAGCCTTGCGGCACCCCAAGAACAACTACCATCGTTCTTTCTTCAAGGTAACCAATACAGAAAATCCCTAAATTGTAGCATATGTCAAGTATGCGAAACCCAAATTTACATACATAAATATACGAAGATAAATAAGTGTTTTTCCAAACACTCGAAGACGGATTCAAAACACTTAACTGTAGCTGATTGGGTTAAGTGGCCGCTTCTGAATCCATGTTGCGCGAAGTCAATTATTTTGAATCTATTGAGATCTCATCATTCTAGTGAAAACAATATCATTATCATCAATATCATTCATTTTACGAAAATACATTGGGAAATACTACCAAAATTTTTCTGTAAGAAGCTAATGTCCCTGTTGAGAATGAAGTAAGACTATTATTTAAATTTTGGATCATAACAAATATAATCTTTCAACATTGCTTGGCTCCAAAACTACAAATTTATTCGAGAATTTTCAATAATTCCTATTCCGTCTTTTGATAAAATGGGTATAATATATTGAATTATTTTTTATTTGTATTGTAATTTTTTTTAACGGATTTGTAGAATGCGAATTCATCAATCATTGAATGAGCTTTGTCAATTTGTGTTGAAAAAAAGTTTCAATCAGCAGTTTCTCCAATATGAACATCGGGTTGTGGGTGAGGTTCCTAATTTAAGCATGGGTTTAGAAGGTCTAATGAAATAATTCATTACAACACTACTCAGATTGTTAGAATTACTTAAGACAAGTTATTAGCAATTTTGAAAATATGAACAATAAGGAAGACTTTGTTTCTATTCAATATAAGGTGAGGAAAGTACCAGTACCCGTCACGTTTGGCGCTAATAAAATAAACCGGATTGTTTGAACTTCGCAATATAATTTTTCGCCATTTAGTAATTGAAAACAAAGAAAATCAACCAGCTCAAACAACAGATAATGATCAGAAACTGTCATATCAAGACACAACGTAATACAAGGATACTACACTGATTTCAAACGAGATCAAAAAACACCGTTAACACTTTGAGAAAGCATTCCGCTGTTGAGGTTTATTGAATTCTCTTGTAACTACTACGGAACTGAAGAATATAACTGTTATGATTTCAAAAACCTATTCAAAATATCTTGAGTAGAACGCTCAAGAACTATCTCTCTGCCAACTATTGAAATCAAAAATATTATAAAAAAACTAAAACATTCGTATTTTCATATATTAATCAATCTATTTATTTGGGCTTTATCGGGGTTTATGAAGAAGTAAAACACTCAGAAAAGTATTCACTGTGTTCAGTATCTTGTAGGACATTTGATTGAATTCAATAAATAAAATATGATAAATAGAACTATGAGAAATATACCTACACAAAATTTGTATTGCTTGACAGAACGCTTGACAATGTGTCTGAAATATATGTTGAGTGATTTAATCAAACATTTTTCGTTAACATTTATATATATTTAGCGGGGTTGTGTGTATGATATTAATTGATGAATTTGTATTACACTACCGCCTGTTTATTTATCTGATGTGTGAGGGAAGGTTTAATTGAAATACACTTCGAAGAACTTTTAAATATAACTTTATTTTAGAACTATTAATATGGTTGGATATGAATTATTAGGACGCACTGTACTCTAGACTCGTTTCTTCTCAACTCTCCCGAATCTTTCCGTGTCTCCGCTTTTATACATTTTCAACAGTATTTAACAATGGAAATGTACGTGACAATTTGACAGGATTCAAGATTTACAGATTCCAGAATCATAAGATTTGTACATAATGAAAAATGAAAATTACAAAGAGTTTATTACTTAACGAGGGTACAGTATTAAGCGGATCGTGCAAGTTAGTTACTATAAGTTTTATTACTGTTCCCTTCGATAACTTACCCCGGTGGAGGTAAAAGTTGAACTATGAATTGCCAATCCGAATCGAGGATATTCGGAGAAGTTATTGCAATTGAAACATAAAATGCAATATTTTACAATATTATGGATTACTTCAGAAACGAGTCTGAGAAACGAATAACAATGAATTTAATACTTAAATAGGGTACCCTATTAGGCAGGACGTGCAAATCAGTTATAAATAGTTTTATTACCGACCCTTTAATAGTGCACCCCAGCGGGAGCTGTATTAGCCAAAAGATGGCAGGTAAAAGCTGAAATATGAAATTCATTGAGATACATCCCTTGAGAGACGAAAATGAGCCGCCACAGCACCCCCCTGCCAGTGATTTTGAATCACGAAAATCCAGCCTGGTAGCGATCAGGAAAGTGGACACGTCTGCCTGATCTGGTGGTCGACCTGAAGGATGATGTAGTTCTGCAGGAGCATGAGCTTTCTCTGGTGGCTGATTTGAGTCTGGTGGTCGACCTGGAGGATGATGTAGTTCTGCAGGAGCATGAGCTTTCTCTTGTGGATGATTTGAGTCTGGTGGTCGACCTGAAAGATGATTTAGTTCTGCAGCAGCATGAGCTTCCTCTGGTGGCTGATCTGAGTCTGGTGGTGATGGCGGAGGTTGTTCTGGTTGAATGGTATCTGCTAGTTGCGAGATGGAACCTGGCAAAATGCGGATGCATGCACCAACAGCGCTCTTCACGTGACGTGTGATTTTTGAGCGTTGACATACTACACATGTTTGCGTCCATTTCCTGCTATATTCCTTGATGGAATGACAAATATACCTCTCAGTTAGTAACTTCCTGGTAGCTTTCATACCAGAATGACTAAGGCGGTGGACACTATCAAATGCAATTTTTCGGAAGCTTGTTGTGACATAGGGTCTTGGTGCAGATTTTGTCACGTCGCACCACAATTCGTGGGTGGTTCCTGGAATTTTGATCAACCTGAGCTTTAGACTTGATGTTTTGTTTTCTATCAGGCTAGCAAGTTCGTCATCAGTCTGCTGCGATTTTGCTAAGGCTTCGTAATCGACTGATGTATGTAGTTCTTCAATTCTAGGCAGAGCATCTGCTGCTACATTATCACCGACGGCTATGTGCCTTATATTCATAGTGAACTGGCTTATGAAGTCTAGGATTCTGAACTGCCGGGGTGATGTCTGCGTTTGACTTATGAAGTCTGAATATCTGAACTGACGTGGTGATGTCTGCGTGGTCTTATGGCTAACAGCGTATATTAATGGCTTGAGTACCTGTGTAGCAAATCTGTATGTTGCTATGGGTATATCGTTCACTGCTGATAATTGGTAGGCCGCTTTACTGGGTGCTCCATTCATATGTTTAAGTGGAAATATGCTTACGTCAGCTCCAGTGTCGTCGTGGAATTGAAGTCTGCTGTCTCTATCAACAACGAATAAGCGCCGTGACTTGTTTGGGCAGGTGTCATCAGCCGCTTTCATTGACTGCCGGCTTGGTTTCTTTTGATTCCATGAGCAGGGTGCAGTACATTTCTTTGCAGCTTGATTAAAACGAGAGTGGTACCAACACATGTTAGCAGATCGTGGCTCACGGTGAATGGGGGTGGTTGTAAATGTGTTCCAGAATACGCACTGTTGGAATTGCTCGAATGGTAAGATTCCTTAGAACTTTGTATTTCCCGTTTGATGGTACTTAGTTCTCCTCTTACGTGTGAGAGTTGTGTACTGAGTCGTAACAGAGCACCGAGATCTTGAGATACAGAGGGGTCTACTGAAGCAACCGAGACCATATTCCTAGCTGGCAGCGCGGTGTAAATGGAATCAGCTACTTCAGAAATTTCTATCAGCGACCGATGTGATTGGGTCGCTAAGATGGGGCGCAGATTGTCTGGTAATCTGCTTACCCATATGCTCCTGACTAGCGCTTCTGGTACCGCAGATCCTGCAAAGGCTTGTAGGCGACGAAGGAATTGCGATGGTTTTTCGTCCCCCATAGCTTCGTTTTCCAGCAGCTGTTTAGTTTTTTGATCCTGGCTGATACTCAGTCGTTTGATTAATTGTTGTTTCAGTACAGAGTACGAGTTATTGTCCACTGGACTGATCACTATATCGCGCACTTCGGCAATATATTTCGAAGGAAGTTTCGCGAGAATGTCACAATACTGTATCACAGGGTCCGTAATGTTCAACCGTGTAAAGCACGCTTCGACAATCACAAACCAGATTTCCGGATCTGTGTGATCAAAATCGGGAAGGTTAGGCACAGGATTCACTTTACTGATGTTCGCGAC
Source organism: Henosepilachna vigintioctopunctata (assembly GCA_030704895.1). Lineage (NCBI taxonomy): Eukaryota > Metazoa > Arthropoda > Insecta > Coleoptera > Coccinellidae > Henosepilachna > Henosepilachna vigintioctopunctata. The sequence continues at coordinate 2,980,690 of JARQZJ010000071.1, read as the reverse complement.
GTTCCCAGTTGTCATATTATTAGGCATTTTTTAGAGATATACAGTAACTTTGAATATAAATTTGAATGAACAATACTCACTTTTTATATATTTCCGCACTTTGAAATATGTTCACTTGAAATAACGTATCACTAATGTATCACTTCTTCCACTCACGATCAGATCACGTCGGGGTCACCAATTTGGCGGGGTTGTGTGTATGATATTAATTGATGAATTTGTATTACACTACCGCCTGTTTATTTATCTGATGTGTGAGGGAAGGTTTAATTGAAATACACTTCGAAGAACTTTTAAATATAACTTTATTTTAGAACTATTAATATGGTTGGATATGAATTATTAGGACGCACTGTACTCTAGACTCGTTTCTTCTCAACTCTCCCGAATCTTTCCGTGTCTCCGCTTTTATACATTTTCAACAGTATTTAACAATGGAAATGTACGTGACAATTTGACAGGATTCAAGATTTACAGATTCCAGAATCATAAGATTTGTACATAATGAAAAATGAAAATTACAAAGAGTTTATTACTTAACGAGGGTACAGTATTAAGCGGATCGTGCAAGTTAGTTACTATAAGTTTTATTACTGTTCCCTTCGATAACTTACCCCGGTGGGAGGTAAAAGTTGAACTATGAATTGCCAATCCGAATCGAGGATATTCGGAGAAGTTATTGCAATTAAAACATAAAATGCAATATTTTACAATATTATGGATTACTTCAGAAACGAGTCTGAGAAACGAATAACAATGAATTTAATACTTAAATAGGGTACCCTATTAGGCAGGACGTGCAAATCAGTTATAAATAGTTTTATTACCGACCCTTTAATAGTGCACCCCAGCGGGAGCTGTATTAGCCAAAAGATGGCAGGTAAAAGCTGAAATATGAAATTCATTGAGATACATTCCTTGAGAGACGAAAATGAGCCGCCACATATATATATATATATATATATATATATATATATATATATATATATATATATATATATATATATATATATATATATATATATATATATATATATATATATATATATATATATATATATATATATATATATATATATATATATATATATATATATATATATATATATATATATATATATATATATATATATATATATATATATATATATATATATATATATATATAAATATACATATAGTTACCTATAATATAAAAATGAATCGCAAAATGTGTTGGTCAGCGCATAACTCAACAACTTCTGAACCAATTTTGCCAATTCTTTGTTTAAAATGTTCGTTGGAGTCCAAGGATGGTTTTTATGGCGAGAAAAATTCGAATAAATGCCAGGAAAACCTTCAAAACAATTTATTTCTTTTTCCCATACAAACGTTTTCTAACTAAAATGAAGAGTCAACGGCTTGAGCGATTTCCTTTTTTTTTTGTTGTGTTTACTATTATCGGGGAAAAAATTTCAAAAAATTGCGTCTTCTTTAATTTAAAATTGAAATTTCACTTTTAAAAATGATAGCTATCTATATTTACAAACTTAAGTCGCAGAACTCTCAATGCAGCAAGTCAATGATATAAAAGTACAAGTCGAAGTGACGAGAATTGTGAAGCTCGGAATGATGTTGAACGGAATCGATGAAATCGAAATTAACAATATGAAAATGTTGCGTTTAATTCCTATCGACCTGCATTCAATTATAACGTTGAAATAGATTACAGTTCACAGCAAATCGTTGCTATTGGACCAATGAACGTAGTGTGTCACTATTGCAAGGCAAAGTTTAATTGTTATTGATAAGAAAATACTCCCAATGATGCTACAAAATATTGCGCGAACAGTTAATTCAGATGGACGCTATTGGTACAGCCACTAGAGCCTTTATATTCATTGGTTTCCGGGAATGCATTAAATTCTGAACATTTTTTGACTCATATCCAGCAAATATCTCATATAATTGATGATGAGATATATGGGAGAAGTAATTGCTACGAAATTAGGAACATGCAATTCAACTATAGAACGGACAGGTTAATCACTTTTAATACATCAGACGTGATAATATAGGAATTTTTTGATAATTCGACTGATTTGAAATAACAGGAAGTATTGCAGTCCCTTCCTAAGTGAATAAGTTTATGGGTCCACATGGGATAAATATTAAAAACAAGATAGTGTAGCACAAATAGTAGAACATGTATTTTCGGCTTTTTGAAAAATATTGAGAGAAAAATAAATTGGCGTACAAAGTTCAGCTAGTCATTCAATAAAATAACTGTAGTGTTGGTATTATAAGAGTCTAAACAATTCTCAGAACTTTCCAAATTCAGATCTTTTGCTTAACTTACCTGATCTGAAAAAGACAGTTCATAAAAATACCCTGTAACTAAAGTGGAAATTAAGTTTAACCTTTCAATATGAATTCATTCCATGAAGTAAATTCGATTGAAAATATAAATAAAATAGTTGTTCAATTTTATTGCCAATAAGCATTTTAATCGTGCTTAACTTCTCGCAGATCAATTAATTTGTTACATGTCGACTAATTACGAAGAGAAATATCAATACAAATATTTTTAATTTCCATTTTTCTTTTAATCGCCAATATATCGGTTTTTTCCGCAATCCTACTAATTATAAAGTAATAACCGCTGAATATGTTCAATGTCAATGTTGATAAAGTGTTTCAGCTCTCAAACTGATCTACTATTATTAGATCAACTCGAGAGCACAAAGAGCTATTTATAGTAATGTAGTGCCGATGAAAGAAGCATTGCTATTCACAAACTACCTACTGGAGTGTCATAATATCGCGATTGCTTCCACCTCGGCTGTTTGACGCGCTCTTTTGTACCAGAAATGCTCTGATCATTTCTCATTTTCATATTTACGAAGCAAACTGAAGAAAATACGAACCAAACAGTCTCTTGAGAATTTTTTTCATATGCGACGATGAGTGGGAGAAATTTGAGACATGGATTTTCTGAACTGGTCGCAGTTGAATTATTTGTTGAAACTATTATTTTTACTTATATAACATTTTATTAAAACAAAAACCTAATAAGCAGAGATCGCACAAGTTACTTGGAAAGTCGTAATTTACTTTAAAATTCCATATTTTCAAAATGAAACAATGATTCAAAATTTAATTGCGTATTGAACAAATATTTTCCACTTTACAGCTGCATCATTGAGATCGAGATTAAAAAAAATTGCTGAAATATCTGCTGAAAATGAATCAGCATTTATTTTTGAGAAATAATAATAATATATCAAAATAGTTGCAGAATTGAAACGATTCAATAATTTCGAAAAAATTATTAAATTGTGTAAGACTATAAAATTTAGTTAAATTATTAATTTTTTTAAAAACCTGATGAAATTTTATTGAATGCTATTAGTATATTGCATGTAAATTAAAAAAAAAACTAATATTCTCAATTTTTTGCTGATACGTCATTTTATTATTTTTATTCATTATTGTTCATTCTCATTCTTTTATTTTTTATTATTATTTATTAATAATTTTTTATCATTTATTTATCATTTTTTTGAGCAAGTTGAAAATTTCTTATTAAACTGATTTGTATAAGGTATATATATTACTTGTATATTATACAATCGACCATCATAAAAAACTGTACAACTGAAAATAAGTTTCATTTTCATGTTTTCATTGATTGTCAACAAGACCAAAGACAATATAATCATTGAAGTCTACACACACCTATCCTACATATTCGCTCTGTGCGTGACGATAGCGCCACCACAAAGTATGAACTAAAGGACGCTGTTTACTCTGTACACTTATTGGACTTTATGATAAACAATTTTTATTGTTAAAATAACAATATATGAAATGTAAAAAAAAGCTCAGGGAAAAGTAAAATTATTTGCTAATTTATATTTACTGGAGTAGGCACAACAAAACATGTGAGTATAAACCATATATACAATTTATGATGTATTAAAATTAAAACTAATTTAATTCTCCATCAGCACTGTCTTTTTTGTCTGCAATTATTGGAGGTTGTAAATTGACCAAAACACAACAAATATGCATAATGTCGTAGACGCAATTGAGTAAATTTTCTGGAATTTTATTCAGTATTTGATAAGTTCTTAGTCGCTGAATAATTCTTTCTACATGGATTCTAACTTAGCTACACTGTATGTTTGTTGTGTTTCTTCTTTACTAAATTTTTTCTCTGAAAACGGTGGCATAATCATTTTCATTTTCTTACCACTAGTATCCATTACCGTTTTAATTTCCGGGAAACCTTTATCCGCTAAAATAATGTCGGACTGTAACTCGGACTTGAGTCTACATCTGATTTTTTATCTCCTATGAAATGCTCGCTACAAATATAATCATACGGCTTAGGAACGCACGATGATCCATCAACACTACAGATTAAATTAAATACTAAATAAATATTTTAGAATCAAACACACATGAAAAATTACAAATGTTAAAAGCATTGAAAATTTTTTTGTTTATCAACTTTCATGAATATTAAAAATTAAATAATTCAATTTTTCTATTATTGATGTAATTTAAATATTAGTGTGTACACAAAATTACCAAATTTCATCGATTTGCCAAAAATATTATTCTACGTTATTATTATTAAATTGGAGGTAATAATAAAAACTTTTCTAAAAATCACTGACTGAACAATTCTTTATTCGACTAGTTTCGCCTTTTACAGCATTATCAAGAATGGTTTACAGCATTCTTGATAATGCTGTAAAAGGCGAAACTAGACGAATAAAGAATTGTTCAGTCAGTGATTTTTAGACAAGTTTTTATTATTACCTCTCATTTAAATATGAACTATCACAAAGTAGATTGATCGTCCATTGAATTTGTCATTATTATTACTGAAATTGAGGTTATGGCACTACTCACTTGCACATTCTTACTGCAACTATCCACTTTTGTCTTTGATTTTCATCCATTTCGCAGTTGGGAATTTATAAAACTTGCATCATTTTTTCGACTGGTATTTTTGCAATCGAAACAACAAAGCAACTACGGTTACTCATTTTATTCAGATATTATTAAATACAATAAATTTTAACTATTCACGTGTATTTATCACACAAAATTTCAAAAACAGCGTCCTTTATTGTCTACATTAACCGTTGCGAACGCTAGTGTCGTTATGGCTCTCCCTACCATGCCTTCGCACACAGCGAATAGGGGGACGGGGGTCATTGCTTTGCTTATTTTGGATGACATGGGGGGCAGGGGGTCTAGATGATAATTACGTCATCAGTAGTTATTTACTTATTTACACATATGGAAACCCTCACATTGTCTTTGCTTGAAAACTAAACGCATTTTGTGGGATTCCCTCAAATAATTCATATGTTTCAATTACTGCGAGTAAAAAGTGAACACGCACACTGATAAAAAAGTGAGAGCTGTAAGAGTCGCTATTCATCGTGCTAATGAACGAATGTGCATTATTCAAAATTTAGAGCACGATGATGTTGAATGACTCGATGAAAATGACGTAGACATTCCAAAACTGGATGAAAGTGATTAGACTCACAACTTAGAATCATGGATTCGGATATCATGGTCTGAGAGCTGTTAATTCGAATAAATATGTGCAAAAAAATTTTAAGTGAGTTTTTATGTTCTTAATATCACTTGAATACCGTATCAGTAAAATATATTCTCTATCCTATTACTATTTTATTACTTTTACGATTATAACTTCTGCAAATGAATCAATGAAAAAATCAATATATAAATTGAAAAACTATTAGGTAAGCATGGGGGTGGGGGTAAGAGTTTATGCAAAGAGGTTATTAAAGATATGCACTTCCCCCTCATACACACTTCAATTGTCAAAAATCATATTCATCCGTTCGCGAAATTTCCTTAAAAAGGGGTTCAAATTTTTCGCTAAACATATTGATGTATAAATATGGGATTAAATTCCAAACTCTGACAAACAACTCTGTAAACAATTTCATGAAATTTTTTTTTCGATAAAGGAAACAATTAGTTTCAAAAATTGATCTGCTTCTATGCCGATACAAAACTCAAATCGCTCTCTAATTTATGATAATTTCTTGTGATAATATGGAAATACAATCGAAAATCGAATTCCTCACATTCCTTGCTCCTTTTCCACCTTCCTCAAACTATTCAAAAAAGTACAATATTTCTTATAAGTATATTTCGTTACTTTATTCGAAGTTAGGAATATAGATTTGAACTTAATGATATGATTGTGGTCAGTTGGCATTTTTGGCAAGGTCGTTCTCGAAAGAAACAAGCTAAACACATTACCTCTGCAAAAAATGTTTTACTTAGCGACTAATAACCTGTATGTTTATATTATAAATCAATTTTGACGCGTAGGTACTTTCTCTTTCATTCTCATCTACCGATCGATTCGAAGGTTATGGCTTCTGGAAATTTCACCTGTGAACGACCAGTGAAAGCAAAACGCGCTTGTTGATCTAAATAATCAATTTTGTAAATATTGAACGTTTTAAAACGACAAAATTTTAAACGCGTAAAGAATATTATTCCGTATTAAAGAATATTGTAATCAGAATAACAATACCCATTTGTTTTTTTTTAATAGTGTTGATTGAATATAAAGTTAAATTCGAACACTTTAACTTTAAACTTGTTATGATTTACACTTTATTGACTAGCATGGCGCGTTTCGTCGTTACAAACGACTTCTTTTTATAGTAACAGGTGTGGTCTTATTATGGGAAATCCGTTAAGTCCTCTTTTAGCTGAGATATTCATGGATGATTTGGAAAATAGTATTCAAAAAAATCCGAATTCCAAACACTTTGTATACTGGTACAGATATGTAGATGATATAATCACATGTTTTACTGGTACCGATAGTTCATTAAAAAATTTTGAGAATTTCATTTATGCAGTTCATCCGAATATAAAATAAATATATAATAATAGTGGAAATAAATCGGCATAAAAATTCTGGAAATTTACTCAATGAACAGATAAAATTAAACAACTCACCCTTGTTAAACCTTTTCAAGTAATAAAAATTAGATTTCAGAATGGAATATCTTAGGTAAAACCCAAAAACATAGAATCTCAAATTCCCTGATATTTATACATAATAAATATCAGGAAAATAATAATTATAAATCAACGAATGAATGGATTCAATAAAGCCTAAAGGAGCGAACTGAACCACCTCATCCCTAGACAAACACATGTACCTCTTTTGACCGGCCATTAATTCACAATATTAATGAAATTTCAATATCAGCAGATGACAGGGGTACGCTAGGTGCACCAAAGATAAATTAACATAGCTGCCAAATGGCCATAATTCATTTTCTTCTAATTTGCCAGCCTGCGTCCGATTCTTCGTGATTAAAGGGCTATTTGGCAATCGAGAATGCCGACGACAGGCTTTAGTTACTGGGTTTGGCCCAAACGGTTCCTCATATAGGGTGACTCAAAAGAGCCATATGCTGCTCAGATAAAATGTTCCCCTTGAAAGGGTCCTTTTAGGGAAACAACTAGGCAATTAATTAATTAATGAACAACTAAGTAGAAAAACATTCTCAAAAAAATCTCTCAAATCCACAAAAATTATCGCTAAAAAATTATTTTCTGTTCTTATTCTTTGCTCTTATCCCTTTGATTCTTATCTCGTCTACAGGTTTTTTGACTGACACACAGTCAGTCAAAAATAAATTACACACAGTTTCTCCTAACATGTCCTCTAATAAAAGTTTATACATGTCAGGTGTTAATTGATATAATTCTTTGCAATTTAGAATAAAATATTAGACTGTTCATGTTTCAGATCTGCATCATATGCAAAATACAGCTCCATTATTCAACTCTTTCTTATTCAGGTTCACTCTTGAAGAAGCGTGACTAGTGTTAATGCATGAAAAGGCCTTTCGGTGCTATTAAGTCTAATGGTGTAATTATCTTCATATATTGCTTATATGATACTTGCTGATATGTAATATAACTTAGGCTTTTTCAAAATGTTGTACAGGACCAAAAACAGCTGTTGTATCTCTTCAAGATGGTAGAGGTATTTTTTGATGCGTCCTACTTCATCATATCCAAGGACCCACACAACTTTGACTAAATGCATCCAGTACCTAATCGTGATATCACAACCTTTTACGAACAAAAGCAACTTATTCCGTTTTTCAGCAAATAAAACGGTTCACAACAGAAAACAGTGCTTGTGTAGAAGATTAGAGGGATATGATCTCAGTAAAATTTTTTCGTATTAGATATGGACGTTATTCACATCTTAAAGTTCAATGGTTCAAACCCAGTGGAACGAACCATTGCAGATGACTCTCTGAAGACAATCTAATAATTTTACTCCGTTCGATATTTTTTGACGAAATAATTGAACCAAGAGTATGTAACTCTTAGTTGCAATAGCAATTTGAATACTGTGTCGTTCTTACAGTGAGAACTACCTAGTATACAAAACAGGCTTATTCATCATTCACGAAAAAAGCTCAAAAAAATATATCCGATTAATTAAAGGAAAGTTTCAGTTCGTAATATAGTCGGTTCTCTCAGTTGATACAATGCCCTTGTGGTGTATAAATGATGCGATTGAGGTAAAGAGATAGAAACAGACCAAAACATACCACTTAATTGTGGACCATTAGAACAAAATATAGCTCAAAATCCAGTCGTAATCTACCACTACTTGTTGAAAATATACTTGTTGTATCTACCAACTTCTCTACAATATACTTGTTGAAAACATATATACCTAACCTTATAAAGAGAACAAGTCAGTTCGATCGAGTGTGAGATGAATCGGATAGTACCGAAGAAAGTTGGAAACCTAAATTCAATATCACTCTAATTCTAATAAATCAAGTTCAATTTCAGACCTTACATCCCCGTAGTATCCATACAAGTCATCACAGTGTATGTGTGATGAACACAAGTGACTCCACATAATTGGTGTCATCATTTGCAAACCATCCCGTATATATGAAGACATCTGGAAAGATATTCCTATGGCAACTTCAAAATATGCCAGGGAAGATTTATATTCAATTTCATGTTTATGATATGTTTCCATATTTCATAGTAAGAAATGTATATAATAACTGTCTAACATACGAAACTTTCGCTTTCGTGAAAAATATCAAACAATAAATCAGTTATCTCGTTTGACTATCTTCATATTGTGAAGTTATATCCATCAATGTCACTTAGATGGCGCGGTTTAATAAAATCATGTTCGTTTATTATAAATCACTGTCCAAGTCCAACTAAAACGAATATAGCATAGGAAATGGAAAACGTAGTAAATGAAACATTACAAAATATATTTGCTATTTTCTTTCTCATAAATGGCATTTCCATCAAAATGATAATTAACTAAACAACCGCTGCCTAGAATCTACTAGAAAACTTATATTTCATTCACATAGGTCTCAACTCTTTAGGGGATGAAGATCGAAACATGGCATGGCGACTGCCTGACGATGTGTGAACGATATCAGAAATCACCAACGCCATAAAAGGAAAAAGAAGTGCTTTTAACAATTATCTCTCAAAGGATAATTGGAGGCACGAGAACGACTGCTGGAAAAATTGGTTAATTCGAAGATGAAGAGGCTATGGAAGATAATTCCGGACATTACGCAATGATACCAGAACTATTTAGTAGTTGGTTCGTCTTTACTAATGACTGTGAATGATCGGTGATGATGGACGGAATATAATATCTTTAGTTTACTTCATTTTCATTATTACATTAAATCATGCATATACATTATACTTAACCCGTTCCATTCTTTACCATACGACCATCCTGAATACCTCATTTGGACCAGATGTGATGAAATCGAAAATAAAAGAGACATTGCAGTACAAGACGTCGATAGGTACGGATATGATAGTGAATAACATTAATACAAAGCGTATCTCGTTTACTACAAAATATATAGTGCCTTACTGACTTCTTACGGCGAGTGACTACAAAAGAGACTTCCACATCGTCCTAGTTGCGCTTGCACGTCTCTATCCCTTTCCTGGACTACCCCGGGGTAAGTGGAGTGTCGTGTGTACATGAATTATATTGATTTATTATTTTACTTTGTTTTATTCATTGCATTCTATTACTTTTCATTTCAAACATATTTATTCTCAGTACGTTGTTAGACGAATTAGCTTCTCCTTAAATAAAAATACATTCCACTTTCTACATATTCTACTTATACGATTACAATACAGTGGTCAAAATATATCAGCTAGATCAGGTCATGTGTTTCGAAAACCTCTCTAAAAGTAGAACATTTATATAGAGACTTGTAAAATCCGATTCCTGTGTGTTAAATTTCAAATTTTTTATGGTACCTGGCTTAATGTTTTCATTAACCTATTCAAAATAATTAGCGATCCTTTTAGTATATCCTGAAATTCCCAAAATATATTTATATCAGAATTTTAAGACCAAATGGAGTAATTCCCCAACCAGACCCAATTTAACATCGACTCAACTGAACATATACATATATAATGTACCCTGCTAAACACTATCCTACCAGATGGATGATTGAGACTACACAAATTTGAATGGTTAACAAAATTTGAAACAGGGTGAATAATAAATTCACAAATAAATACAAACCCAATAGACATTCGTAACATGCATTGATAAAAGTTACACTTTTTCGAACATAAAATATTACACGATCGCTTTCAATTTTTTTTTTCCGTTATCTGAAATTAGCACTCCAAGCGATTCAAAACTTTTGATTCATGAGATTGCTACAAATATCATTGTTTGTTTTTTCCTGAAAGCTCCATTCTCATGAAACGGCAGTATCATGTTAATCGACGATTTACAAGTTTTTGCAATAAAAATACAATTGACTAAAGTTTTTGCATTAAATGAAGCTTAGCCTTAAACTAAATTGTCAGGCCTTATATGAAATCTAGGGCCCGAAAACTAATAATGAGCGGACGAAATCGATAAATTTGTTCTCTAAGCCATCTCACGAGTTGTTAATCGACGATTTACATCAATTAATGCCTTTATAGTGTCTACATCAGATACAAGAGAACTTCAAATTACAACAAAAATACAACATAATTTTAACACTGCCGCTACAACAATTCAGAAAATTTTTTATCCCATATGTAAGTTAGGTTTTTAACATTTCATTGATGAAAGAAGTGAATAATGCTGTGTAGATTTGATTTTAATTAATCAATTAATTTCACTTCAAAAATGCTGGCGTTATAAGCTTTCAAAATATCGACGGTTTACATCAATTAATGCCTTTATAGTGTCTACATCGGCAACAAGAGTACTTGTGAAGTATCATATATTTTCAATATCAAAATTACAACAAAAATACAACCTAATTTTGACACTGCCGCTACAACAATTCAGAAAATTTTTATCCCATATGTACGTTAGGTTTTGAACATTTCATTAATGAAAGAACTGAATAATGCTGTGTAGATTTGATTTTATTAATTAATTAATTAATTTTACTTTAAAAATGCTGGCGTTATAAGCTCTCAAAATATCGACGGTTTACATCAATTAATGCCTTTATAATGTCTACATCTAAAATATATGATACTTCTGAATTATCATATATTTTCAATATTAAAATTACAAACAAAAATACAACCTAATTTTGACACTGCCGCTCGAACAATTCAGAAAATTTTTTATCCGATATGTACGTTAGGTTTTTAACATTTCATGAATGAAGAAACTAAATAATGCTGTGTAGATTTGATTAATTTTCATTAAAAATGCTGGCGTTAAAAGCTTTCAAAATATATTATGAATATAGGATATACATAAGTGTAGCGTTAGGTCTGAAATAATACAATTGAGTTTTGTGAGTTAGGAATATTCGTTGAAAAATAATTAAATCCCCGCTCATGAATTCACAAATAAATAATTGTTCATATTTCTCAATAACAAAAAACTCACTAACATCCCGAAAAAAACTAAAGTCATGGACAAGACATCAAATAAATTGATGGAAAAATTGTTCTTGTAATGCGTAATGTTATTAAATGGTTCTAATAATAATCAAATATGCTATGACGATGAACAATAGGGGGAATTGCGCTTAAATCATCAGCATCCTGTTCTGAAACTACTGAAATTACTCACTATGAAATTAAAAAAATTCATTACTCGATATACATCCTTTCTCAAATAATTCAATGAAATATATGAATGAGTTTCTTTATTTTTCGTCAAATAGTACCTATGCGAATTCAGATAGTTCGTTCAATGGTATTTTTGTCCAAGCGGTCAATAAGTTACAATGCAAAAAACAAAGTAACATGACATCAAAATTTAGCATATTAGACTTTAGCTTCAACAGTTTTCCTTAACTACTGACATTGTTCTACATGATTTTTGTCGATTTGGTGATTTCATTTTCGCTTTCTACAACACCGACTTTCATCTTGGAATCTTAAACGGACAATTTGAATGAATACATTGAAGTCATCGAACGTAAAATTATAAAACCAAATGAAGTACACCACAGAATAAAGTGCAGAATTAGACGTGTCACTAAACCATTAACAAGAGTTTAATACAACTTTATGTATAAATTTAGTAAAAATGGCTAGCTTTCATCAGAACGTCGTTCAGGAAAGCAAATAGTTATTTTCACTTAATGAAAGTTTTGTTTCATCTCCAAGTTTGTCGAACTTAAATTTGGCTAAGACATTCTGATAGCGGTCAACATGCCTAAAACTTGTAACAGTAACTGCTTCCTCATGCGAGCTAGATAAGGTTTCATATCAAGTTTAATCTTGATGAAACAAACTCAATTATTTACATAAATCGAGAAGATTTTTCGAATGCTAGTCGAGGAAATAAACATCTACACCATGGCATTGCTCACTTATCCTTTCTAACAGCAGTAACACATATTTGCAGAAAACATATCACCAATAGAAGCCCAACTGAAGGCAGATGGATAGCAGATCTTGTTTCGCATCACGTTCAAGTTTGCCAAATCATTTCCCTTCGCCTGTCGCAGTTTCTTTCCACAAATCGACCCGATTGTCGTAATGTACGAAGGCTGATACGCTTGGGAATCTATCCCATCAATCTACATCCTGCTACAATTTCGAAAGCTGTTCTATTCAATACATGACGAACAGTTTCGGTGTCAAATCAACCTCGTCTTCAATATACGTGAAATGAAAATGCAAATAATGTGTCACAATGTGGTAGCAAAATCCTTATTGTTTCTGAACGGAGAAACAGAGAAAACCTTCATGCTAAAAGACTGTGAATTCATGCAGCAGGAACAATATGAAATGAATAGAGATTTTTAGTAGCATTTTAATGTTCGCAGTATAAGAATTTTTTCAGAAATACACGGAGCTCATAATGAAGTTGAAAGACGTATATCAGAACCTTTCTGAAAATTTCATCACAGTTATGAAATGGAATAATAAGTGCACAAACTTCACTTAGTTATCACTAATTATGTATTTTGAGAGAAAATAAATATTTAAATGAACACTTTTTGTGAACATGTTATTTGGGTTCTGCACCTCATTTTAAGTAATGTGTTTTTTTATGTTGTGGGACGTTTCTTGATCCATTCCAACAATAAAGTGAGAAGGAGATAATGTTTTCCGATTTACACATTTTTATTTAAAAATTTTAACCTAGAGTTCAACATTGCCGTGACTTCTAAGGACTGAAAAACGCGTCAGTAACGGACATTTTCATTGTTTTGACACCAAAACGTTTGGAGTTTTCATTGCCATTTTATTATTGAGTGTACCGTAAAATTAGGAACACTTGTTCTATTCCACCAAAATGTTTGACCATAGCCAAAATATTCCTCCGGTATATACGTGAAAAAAAGGCAAATTTCTACTGTCTGTCTTAAGCTTAAAGAACCATTTCGATTCTTTCTCATTCACACTGACAAAAAGTGGGAAGTATTTATATATTCCAAAGTTTTGACAAAGCTACAATTTGTATAGAAACGTTAGTCGAAATGAATTTTCAAACTCTTAGTTGCTGTTACTGTTAAGATTATCAACTTCCAGTTTTACATATATTCGTCGTTGGTATAAAACACAGACGAAAACAAATTAATAATAAACACATAGATAAACATTATTAATTGATATTTTTATGAAAAAGGTTATACAATATTTCAAAAAAATCAATATTAGAAAACCAATAAAAGTTTAACTTTCAATAAAAACTTAATATTTTGAATTATTGATAAAAAGTTTTCGAAATTCTATATATAATTTCTGTCAAATGCATTGTTGCATAATAAAAATCTGGATAAAAATATATTGTTACATATAAAAACAACAATTTGCACGGTTTCTTCTTTCCGTGAAACGGACTCAAAAAGCGTATGTTTCTGAAAACGAAAAATGAAGGTGATAATGCCTGTCTATAAGAATGACGATGCAAAGAAAATAGGCAAAGGATAATAGCTGATAACCGCGGTAATAAACCATTAGCACATTTGTTGGGAAATGTGAAGTTCAAAGTTCCATAGATATTTCCGTTTGAAAAAATCGGCCCATTATTATCATTCGGTGGAAAATTGTGGGGATATAACAAATGATTGGATTCATTGCTTTATCTTCTTTAGGTAATCATAATAAAATCTTCGGTAAATTTTCAATTTTTTAATGGTGAATATCTTCACTGTTGAAAACCATCGAAATCCCCAAGCGATTGCTCTAAATAGCGGGGGTCGTCGGATATTTTCACTGAACCTGGGTTTTTCGAAATCTATATTTTCTCATCTATAGCTTATGAAATTGTTGAAATGCAATATTTGAAAGATCTAATAGATGATCAGGTCACCAGTTTTGTAACTCATTGAGGGAGGGCTTTGAATCACACAAGGAAACAGTTGCATCCTTACAAAATCTACTTCCACAGTTTTGTACTACGACTGATTTTCGTTTGATTGGAAGCGGCTGTAAACTTTTACGAAGAACACTTGTCATAGTCATATAAAAAGATTATGCAGAACGAGTGAATGATGTGGAAAGAAAAGTCAGGAAAGAGCAAGAAAAACCTTGAAAATCTTCAAAACACTGCTGTTGGATTTCTAGCAAACTGTGATAGGACTTTCTTCCCTAACTTTTATATCCTCTTGAAGCTTCTAGTAGTTTTTCTGTTTCTATTGCCAGCGTGGAGAGATATTTCTACAGCCTGAAGAGACAAGGATATTATTGTAGATGAACAGGAAGTTATTGATAAATTTTCTAGTACACCAAGAAACTTGGACATTGTTTTGTTCTTTGTCCTTTACTTGTATTCAGTTCGTTTGCCCGTTTCAAAACAATATTCCAATTGTAATTTGTCCACTCAAATCGGCCTAAAAACTAACGTGAAAATGAAGTATATACAACTACTTCATTACCCAAATTGCACAGTTGGGTAATTTGGGGGGCCCAAGGCCAAAGTCTAGGGCCCCCCAAAAATATTATGTATATTCGCCACTGATTTAAGAAGTTCATTCATGATCTAATTGGAAATTAAATGACCCAAAACTAACCGGCAATTTGAGTTATTAAACTGAATAATTTCACAATTATTGTCAGCAAAATCATAACAAAAATATCTTCCAATAGATAATAATTTTCATTTTTATTTTCATTGACATTTCACATTTGATAATTCCTAGAGTATATCATACACATAAAATCCTTCAATGTCCTTCAGTTCCTTTAAGAATACCACCTTTATTTTTATAAAATATTCATCGCTCGTGTTTGAAGTCAAGTCGGAGGGTCCCAAGTTGATTTAATTCCATCCAGGCATAGTAGGCTGCTGCTGATCTTTAGGTCAGATAACATCAAGGGGTTTCGTTTGGAGAAAACACTTTTTATTGCAGGGTCGAACCAGGAATCTGGGGTAGATATCGCAACAAGATCGCTATCACGTGTATATGACAACCCAATTTCAAAAACTGAACTATTTAAAAATAAAAACACAATATATATAGTTTGAATAAGGACACAAAAAAGTTGACATCTGAGATGAATAACTGAGATACAATTCTTGCTTACACCTTATCGAAAAATAATGAAATGTCAATTCAAATTGAACACTAGGCTTAATGTTTCACAAATATATTGAACGATAATACAAGAAAATTGATGATTTGGTATTTGGTTTCAACAGTCTTGAATCAGTCTTGAAAATGAGCTAACTGCACGTAACATTATGACTATTCAATTTTATTAATTTCATTGAATTATCATTCGATATATTCGTGAAACGTCAAGCCTAGTGTTTCATTTAAATATAATATTATTCTCTTTCAGAATATTTGATAAGCATCTTGCGAAAATTGCCTAATTTTATAAAATTACCTCAGAATAAATTCCTCAATCTTCGTCATATACCTGACAATATTTTCATTATTAACTATACGATGTCATTATTGCTAAATTCTTTCAGTGTTTTCTTTTATCAATTTGTTCTTCTGATTCTGTTTCTCCACTTTTTCAATTTAATTATTCTATTTTCACATCAGATATAAGTAATTGTATGTATTAAATTGCATGTACTATTGTTATTTTAGTAACGGTAATGAAATACTACTTCAAATACCGCATCATGCCAATTGTTTGTGATGTTGAGAAAATATTGTTGATTCCTCTCTATTATAAATATATATTTTCCTGTTCTTTTGTTTTGTTTTCTTGTTTTTTGAATTATTTTATTGTTCAATTCTTTCATTTCTTTTTTTGTTACTAATTTGTTATCCTTTCACTTTCTCCTAACTCTTACTTTCATTTATTTCACTTAAGGGCGATTTAACTAAAAACTATAAAGAGAAATAGCATTTTCTCAATCATTCAAAATCGAACATACGGTCCTGAGTGCCTGCAAACTTCTACAAAATATACTACGTCGTTACGGTTTCAATTTGAATATATCGAATACTTTCTCTAGGCGAAGAAAATGTGCTATGTAATATTCCTGTAGTCGGGATAGTACAACTCGCTTCAGAAATCTGAATATTTGATACATCGAAATGAAACCTGAAATGTGCCTAACGTTAGGGACGTTACATTCATAGCATAAAAATGAGATGCTTCTTGCTACTGATGAAGTGTTCTTCAACTATTCACAGGATCTTCTTGAGAAAGGGGCTGGGGTAAGAGATAATGGCCTACGTGATTTCAACAAAGAGAAAATTGGTAGTAGAATAATTTACATTGCGAAATTGTGAAAGGTAAATCATTGGAAGTTGTTTTCCTTGAATAAAAATGAGGTATTCTTCAAGTATTGATGAATACAGATCAAATAATCACCGAACTAATCAAGTTAAAAGAAGGAGGTCGGATAAAGACAATCTTAAAAGTTACAAAAGGAAGAAAACTCATGAAAGAGTATCCCCATAAGAGAATCAACTTTTGATGAAAGTAATAGAGTAAAACGTATTATAAGAGTTTTCAAATTTACTTAGCGACAAACGCAATATTAAATGTTAATCATTCAGATCAAAATAATCGATTTTTTCATATACAAAGATTCAACCTGTGAAATTACAAATTTTAGAACAGAAGAACACGACGGTTAATGAAAACTGTTGTTTCAACAACAAAACAAGCATTGAATTATTGAGCCGAAAAAAAATGAGAGAATTTTTGAAAATTAATAGAATAACCAAGGAAGAATCAATTTCCAGTTACATTACTAATCGATAAGCCGTGTAAAATAAGTTTATAATCCTGTAACGATAAAAATCTCTAATGCATTTTCATTTTCATTCATTATTCAGTTAGTTCAGTTGTTTTCATCTTATTAAGTGTTCAATTTTTGATATGTCTTGTTTTGTTTCGGAAGTTCACAATTTCATAACTTGTTTATTGTTGAATCAAATGTTTCTATTCAACATTATGTTTAACTGTTTCAGTTTTTTAACCTCTTGTTTCAGACTTCGAATGAAAATTTTAGACAGTCTCACAAAACATTTTGACTCAGGAAGTCCGACCAGTCTATTAAAGAATTTACATAGTCCAACTCCTTCAATCAATCACATATATTGATTGAATTTCGAACTTCACAAAAAAGATTTACATGCAAATTCAGGATTTTCAATGTAGCCAAGTTTAAACTATAAATTAATAAAAGATTCCAATCGTTGCCAATGATTATATGGTCATAATAATATTTAATGGCCACTGAATATCGTAGTGCAATAAAGAAAACAATATCGACGGTTTTTAGAAACATATAATTCAGATTAATTTAGGAAATTCACCAACTTACACATCGATTCAATTTATTTGCCAAATTTAGCGAAAAACTTATAATTACATCACGATCAAAAGAAATCCTCAAAATGAAAACTACACTTTTAATGTATCCTCTGAGTAAAGAGAACTTCGCATCTTGCAGTTGCTATATATAAATTACTCTAGTATTTTCTTCTATTGTCCGCCTAATGCCGAACATTAATTGTCCATAACAAATGGGGTGTTTATGACTCAGCCGAATAATATTGCTTCTAATTTATAAAAAGAACATTTGAAGAATACAATTGCAAAGAATACTCATTCTGTGAGAGAATTGCCGAACAAAATACTAGTTTAAGATGTATCGTATAATTAAAAACACTTGGCTAAATTCCAAGAAGTTCTTAAGTATAATGGGCATACATCTCGTGTTAGTATCCCTTATCAAGGGTTCAAATTTCAATATTTAGCATATTCAATATTTTCATATATTGCAAATTGAAAATTATCAAAAAAATTCATATCGAAATCATATGAATCAAATAGGTACTTAAACATTTCAATAAATCCCATAAAGCATTACAATTTAAACTTAAAGAACAGGAGAACAAATAATTTAACGTTCTGGACATAAAATTACACGCCATAAGAATAAAATATTACTAAGCCAGCAAGGAAATAATATCAATGCCCAAATAATATTAAATTGAAAATGTAACTATCACTATTCTCAAAATGAGGAAATATCAATTAATATCATGAATAGATCATTGAAACTAACTCCATGTCTAAATCCAAGTTCAATTAATACTGATTTGATAAATTTATCGTATAGCACTACTCAAAATAACAAATAAAAATGATATAAAATAACATCAAGTGGATAAAAAATTTCGAGTTCTTATATTCTTCAGGTTTTCGAACAATATAATTATTCTGTGTATTGAAAATGCATATTCAGATTGTTAAATGTTTTATTTTCATTAATCTTCATCAAAAAAGTAATCCCTCCCAATCACTCCATAAGCACTGATATAATCACTCACTATTTCGTTGTAATACAATATTCATATATCATTACGTAAAATGATGATAACACAAATAATAATCATAATAACAGGTGTAACTAAATGAGTTTAAAATCCGAAATGTTGTTCGTTAATAAATAATGAGAAAGTGCAAGTGAATTTCACTCGGGCGGAACAGAGAACAGACTTGAAGATTCTTCATCAGAACATTCAGTTTCTTGAACTCGTTCACTTTTACTGTTTACGCGAGTGGAATTTCACGCGAGACCGACCTACTGCATAATTAATGCTAGTCCGATTGACAATCGATATGAAAGTTTCCCATGAAATATCAGTTCAATGCGAGTCGTATTGTTTGCGGATTAAATTAGAGGGTATTGTCGAAAACTGCGAAGCCAAAACCAGATACATTTGTTATTGTTAGCTCATTGGATTATATAATTAGTTAAGCCTGTTTGTAATCAGAATTATCAAATAATGATAGATTTTAATTAGGTATATAACTTTCAGTACAAAAGAATTCACTGTATCGTCTACAGAAACTATTTCAACCTACAAACGTTACGAGCAAGTTTGATGGTTTGAAATATGAAGATAAGTCTCTGAAGAATAGGTTCGAAAGTACCCTATATTCAATCAACAAGGAGGTTGGAGATGCTATATATACATACCTAAAGCATTCTTTCAAAAGCATATTCTTTCAAAAATATTTTGGGTTATCGGCAAAAGGTGGGCAGAACTAATTTAAACGACTAACCGTCAGCAATTCTATATTTCGAACGCAATTCCGTTCTTCTTCAGGAATACTAAAAATATAGACAAGGTGTCAATTAATTAGTTACCATTTGTAGAAAAAGGAAACCTACATCTAACATAAGTCAATAAACCAACAAAAACGACACAAAAGTCATCCAACAGTTATTTTCAATATAAAGGCGACAGTGCTCAACAACGTAAGATATATAAATGACATGTAAAACAAACTCATTTGAGTTTGCTTGTAAGATTGTAATATTGATCGTAAGATTGCTTGTGTGTACAGAAAATGTAACCACAATTTTGATCTGAAATTTTGAAAGCGAATTCAATTTTAGATAAAATTGAATTCGCGAAAAATACATTTTATGACATCATTTGATCTGTTTGCAAAAGCGGGACTATATTGACCTCGCTGGGCAGAGCGGGATAAACTGACTGAAAGCGGGACGTATGGTCACGTAATCTATGCCCTACTGCCGAGTACCCAAAGAATAAAATTTAAATAATAGAAGATACGCCAACTTTTTCTTCTTTTATATATATATATATATATATATATATATATATATATATATATATATATATATATATATATATATATATATATATATATATATATATATATAAGAAAATGAATACTAGAAGATACATTCGAAAATTTCAAATAATTCCGAAGAATGTTATATTAGAGCTAGATAAGTGAACGTGTACGATGTGATGCCACAGATATCCTTCAAGGGTTAAATTCCAGAGAAATATTGAAATCAATGCCACGCTTGATGGAAGTGCGAGACAGCTGTTTCGTTCTGCAAGGAACTGGTCAGTCACATTACGTCCATCGAAGTGAAGCAACGATTTCAAACCCCGAGCATCTTCGTATGACTCCACGTAGAATACCGTCAAGTTATGAATACTTCACAATTCCATCTATAGGAATCAATAGAAAACATCTCTAAGATCATGGACACACCAAGCATCGAACGTTCACAACTCTTTTATACCCGTAGGTATCTACTAACTTGCAACGTCTATTTGACAAATGTTAGCATATGATGTTTTGTCAAAAGTTAAATATATATATATATATATATATATATATATATATATATATATATATATATATATATATATATATATATATATATATATATATATATATATATATATATATATATATATATATATATATATATATATAAATGTATATATATATATATATATATATATATATATATGTATATATCAAATAAACGGCTATATATATTTATATATAGCCGTTTACAAATATTTCGAGCTAATTGGCTATCATAAGAACGGCGTAGTTCAAGTTATTAGATGTTCAAACTTGGATGTTGATTGAAAAAACACAGAACAAAACAAAACACAAAATTCCAAGTGAGGAATCGACATCTTCGTGGTTCAAATTGAGTACATTTGAACAAAAACAAACAACATAAATTGCAGGAAAATACCGTAAATTTCTTCTTTTCTATTTTCATACTTGTATCAACCCTTTTATATATATATATATATATATATATATATATATATATATATATATATATATATATATATATATATATATATATATACATATATATATATATATATATATATATATATATATATATATATATATATATATATATATATATATACAGAAAAAAAACATCAGACATCCTTTCATTTCTTTCTCCTATTGGTCAATATGAAGTAGAACTGGCTTGTAGTCTTTTTCTAACTTTTGACCTTTCTTTCATATTTCAAATATCTCAATCTGTCAACTTAATGAAAAGCTTCATTTCCGGGATTGCGAAATATTTCTAGGATGCGACGGAAATAAACAATTTCTGAGTGTATTTCCTCTAATGGTGCATAAACATATTTCCTTGCAACTTGCTCTCATATATAGAAGGATTCAGAGGATTATACAAGCGTTTTCAGTTTTGCCCTGAGTTTACTCTGCTTCTATTCCTCTACTGGGAATTCATAAATATGAAATTTTATTCGAACAAATTAACATAACATGCACTACAAAATATATATTGTATGTTTTGGAGGAAAATGTTCAGAAAACGTATACAGAATATTTAGTTCAAAAAAAATAATCTCCCCTGATGTTTCCACTTCAATTATCGCTATTCTCCTTTAATTAGTTTATCACTACATAGTATAAAGCAAAGTCGCTTTTTCTGTCCCTTTGTCCCTTTGTACGCTTTAATCTTTGAAACTACGCAACGGATTTTGATGCGGTTTTTTTTAATAGATAGAGTGATTCAAGAGGAAGGTTTATATGTATAATAACATCCACTAAATAGTGGAGAAGTACTGTTTAAAGAAGTATATTTTTGAGGTTTCTAATGTGATGTCGTAAATAATTACATTTTTTCCGCTTACATTGCAAACGCAGGCTGAACCCTACGAGTTTTATCAAAATAATGTACTAAGTATTGTACACATTGAAAAGGTCTACAGAAAAGTCCGTGATGGTATATGTCTATCTCTTATGGATAACCCACAATAACTTTTTTTTGTCATTTACTTTTTGCGACAAATAATGGCTAATTTTCGAAGCGATTTCAACCAATACAGCATTAATCCTTATATAATTAAATACCTTAAATACATTGTTGATTCAATATGGATCTATATGGCCCCCTACAGCATATGATTTAAATGAACATTTACGTTGGCCGGGTCAGCTAGTGTTAACTAAAGAAGAACACTGATGATCAAAAAATATAATCTAAAATTTCGCAAATACATAAAGTATGCAATTTTATTGGTTTTACAGTCGTTTAATCTTGCTGAGACCTATACTTGGAGAAAATTAATATCCATAATGAGACAGTAATTCAAATTTTGTCATGAATAGTACTCAAAATAGTAAGAAAAAATTTAATTGGCTGGTCCAGGGAGTGCCGGTAGAAGAGAAAACTTAGAACTTTTAGTATTAAAATTTTAACTTCTAATGTTTGAATTAAAATTATCAAACATCTTGTTTTTCATCTATCAACAATTCGAACAACAGTTGTATGCATGTTTATATTATTACTTATTATCCAAATATATTACGTACCCACTGTTTTTTTTAATTGAATAAAACATTCAATTTGCATCATATATTCAAAATTTTCATTGAAATTGATAACTTGGCATTTGCACTTTCCATTAGGAAGATGCAATTTTGCGTCACTTTTTCGAGCATTTCGTGTATGCCACAAATTACGCGTGTTAAGTTATCCTGTAAGGCTTCAATCGTGTTCGGCTTGTCCACATACAATAACGACTTTACATAACCCCACAAGAAATAATCCAGAGGAGTCAAATCGCATGATCTTGGCGGCCAATTCACAGGGCTATTTCGATATATAAGCTGCTCACCAAATTCATCATTCAACATGTCCATTGTTTCACGAGCTGTGTGGCATGTGGCACTTTCTTGATGAAACCACATGTCAACAAAGTTCAACTCGGCCAACTGGGACAAAAAAAAGTTGCGTAACATATTTCTTCCACGGTTGTTTTTGAAGAAAAATGGACCGATGATACCACCAGCCCATAAACCACACCAAACTGTCATTTTTTCGGGATGCATCGGTAATTCTTGTATGGCACGTGGCTGTTCATCACTCCCTATGCGACAGTTTTGTTTATTTACATATCCGTTAAGCCTGAAATCAGCCTTATCGCTGAACACAATTTTTCGATAAAACAGCGGATTTTCATTAAGCAGTTCTAAGCCCTATTCACCAAGAATTAGACGTTGTGGTAGATCATTCGGCTTCAATTCTTGCAGAAGTTGAATTTTATAGGTTTTCAAACCCAAATAAACACAAAATTTTCCATGTGGTTGAGTAACACATGCCCAGTGCTGAGAATGGCAACGAATTGACATTTCACGATCCTCATTAACACTGTACGCTACGGCTGCAATATTCTCTTCAGTACGCACTGTACGCATGCGACACAATGGTTTGATGTCCAATAAAGTAAACTTGGTGAAAAATTTGGTGATAACAACACAAATTGTTGATTCACCAGGTCGATTATGACCACCATAATATGGTCGTAACAAACGATACCCATTTTTCACGAGCACGAATTTTGATAGTAAATTTCAACAATTTGCAATCGTTTCTCATTTTGTAAGTCCTTCCACGATGAAATGGCAGAGTATAACTGAAAACTTTTCACTTTGACAGGTGACGTTTGGATGCCATTACCAACCAGTGTCGCCAACGTGAAAAACTTTTTCAACTCTTCAAAAATCACAGTTCTTATTTATGCAAAGTATTTGTATTCACATACGTACCAATGTACTTGATTTTCTACATTACTTTCATTGTTTGCATCAATGTTATCATAAATTTCAACAATACTCAGACTGTTTGTACTTTCAATTTTTTCATTGTTTTCTGAAATAGATAGAAATAAGCTTAAGGTAACTAAAGTATGAAATCGAAGTGCAGTACGTCAGTTACATACATTACAATATGTTACCTACGGCTATAAACATGTCTGTAACGCGATCGCTCGAGATTTCAGCCATAAAAAAAAACGTTTAACGCGCACAGCACCAACACTATAAGATTTTTACTTTTTATCACTTTTAAAAAGTGCCAACCCCGCTGAAGAAGTATACTTCTCAAAAATTTTTGAGGAAATATACTTTTTACTCACTTTCCTTCACAAAGTAACGTAATGGAGGAAAAACTCAATTTTTCACTTAAAACTCAATTAAAAAACAGGCATATACTGATATAATAGTTTACCCTGTAAAAGCAAATACCCCGAGCGACGAAGTAGAACAAAACCCGAATTATATATTGGATGAGTTCCATTCAACTTCGGTGATTATCGTTATGAGAAATTTGTATTCGGGGCCCGGCGAGGAACTGCCATTTTGGAACAATTGCCTACTACTACGGACTGACGACAATTTGCATTCAACTTCCGGCGTTATGATAAAAACACATCCAAGTGTGCCGGCAAAAAGGTGAATTAAGATCCCATTTTCGTAAAATGGAATGATCCCGTGGATCCTGCTATTCTAAAGTAATTGTTTGGAAGGAGATGCAGAGTTCGTTTAATATTTCTGCTACGTAATCATCATTGTCAAAGTTAATATAGAGGTGGCTACACAATTTCAAAATTATATCGAGGCATTATCTCGTATTAATTTTTTTATCTCAATCATATCTCTTTTTTTAATGAAAATAAATAAAAGCGCGGATGCAGTTTATGAAAACGAGGATATTCGATAAAGAAGAGGATATTAGAATTTTTATATATGTATTCCTTAAGTCAAAATACTTAAGAAAAAATTTCCAACACGTCAACCCTGATTAATCAAGTATCATCACACATTATAAACTTCATTTTCATGATACTATGACATAATCGGTTATTCTTTCACATGGAAAGATTTGACATTTCAATTGAAAAGTCGATTGGAAAATGATTTTTCTACAAACTTCCCAGAATTTTTTTTAATGGAACTCGAAAAATCACTTACTCCGCGATAATTTAACTCATTAGGGTTGTTCGGAACTCTTTCTTCTATAAAATACAAAGAAAAACAAAATGCATTTTTTGCGGGATGTGAAATGAGAATAAAGAGTTGTATCTTTTCTAAAATTTGAGTCAACTAGCAGCCCAAAAAATTGTGAATTTTCAGGGCTGGTGGAGAATGGGGAATAAAGCCAAGTTCTTGAAATACAGTACTACATTCTACAATGTTAAAAAGTGTGTATTCAATGCGCTTATCGAGGAATAAATATAAAGTATCTACTAAGGATACATAGTTTCAACTAATTATTTTCGAATTATTTGTACTTAACGAACATTTGAGTAAAGCATGTTATATTTTCAATTTTTGTGAGTATCTAGTTGGGTTAAGTTCACAATGAAAATACTTCCGTTTTCGCATAATTTTTCATGAATAGAAATATAGTTTATTCTGTATAAGAATTGTATTGTAATAATAAATATAAATAAATTGAAAAATTAATCATTATGTCAATTTAGATATTCAAGTAATACTACTTACATAATGAGTAGTTCCCATTCAATAAAGTTGGATTACTTATTGTAAAATAATATAATTT
The DNA here is from genome assembly GCA_030704895.1 of Henosepilachna vigintioctopunctata. Lineage (NCBI taxonomy): Eukaryota > Metazoa > Arthropoda > Insecta > Coleoptera > Coccinellidae > Henosepilachna > Henosepilachna vigintioctopunctata. The sequence goes on along the minus strand of JARQZJ010000071.1, from coordinate 2,954,547 downwards.
ACAAGTACGAAGAATACTTTTTTGCTATCAATATATTACTGCAGAGTAATAAAAAATTATAAATGAAATTAAAATTGCCATAAATAAAATACTCAACTGAAATAAAAATGAAAAATCAAACTGAAAGATAATTTTCGCATTTTATTAAGGATTTCAGTGAGATGTTTGCCTCTTTGAAATAACAGAAAAAATTCTGGTAATATTATAAAATATTCAGTACGTTATTCAATTCGAAGTAGATAAAATTATACTTACTTGCAATAATAAAGTCTACCTTCTTTGGTTATATGTACCGTCCAACCAGGTGCTGGAGCATAATCTAACACATGGGTGAAACCTTCATGTTCCCCAGAATTTTCTTCAGAAGATTTAACTCCAGACTCACTAGAAGCCGCCTGGAGTAGCATTTCTAGCCACTTTTGTTATAATCTGAAATGAAGTACTAGCTGTTAAAAAGGTCAAAAGTTTATGAAAAAAATTATTCAATGAACATCAAAAACACTCTTGGCTCTTCACAATTTACATTGTGAAATCTTGTCAAGTGTGTTTTTGATACTGATCAATTTTTCATCATTTTCACCAAATTATCTGCGAATTATGAATGAAAAATCAATCTATAATAACTCGAAAATTTTGAGTAAAAATTGGTAGGGAATTTTTGAGGAATACGAAGAAATTAAAAAATAATGTGTCGTTTTCTAGATTGACACATTTATTTAATATTTGTTATCACCAAAACTATGGCTTATTCGGACGTTCCATTAATGATGCTTCTCACATTTCGAAGAAAACAATGTAATGAAGAAATGTGTATGTATGTAGATCCAAAAAACAGTGTTTCTTTACCATTTTAATTTTAAACTACTCAGTTTTCCCCATTTCAGAAAGGGACACATGAACTCTTCCCCTTGATTTCATAAATCTAAATCTAAATGTTTATAAAGGGTCGGTGACACATGATGGGTGAATGAAATATACATCCATTTTTTTTAATACAATGGATAATATGAATTATGTAAGTCTTGAAGTTCCATCGTTTATAAATCTTAGAAAATTTTGCTACAGGAGACTTCAATGTTATAAATGGAATTTTGAGAACAGCACATTCTTTATTCAAAAAATACAGATATGAATTTCGTTCTGATAGCCTATGGTCGGAAATTAAATTTGTCTTGGAAAAAATTAGTCAACCATTAACTAATTTGCTAACAGCAACAATCGCTTTAGCTGAAACTCATGCCAACGATCGTAACGCTCTGACTGTAATATACAGTTCTCTTGGTTTAATCTGCAAAATATTTTTTTCTCTAAATTATCAAGACCTACCAGAATTTTTTGAAGACAACATGGCGACTTGGATGACTCATTTTCACACATTACTCACGACGAATATTCAGTGTTTAGAAAGCAGTAGTTCCGATGATGCTGGGGTAATGGAACAATTAAAATCTCAAGTATGTGATAACATTGGGTTATATGCCCAAAAATACGATGACGAATTCACACCATATTTGCCAATGTTTGTAACAGACGTTTGGAGTTTATTGATTGAAGGATCAGACGCAGATACAAGGAGAAGAGCGGCTTGCGATTTAGTGAATACACTTAGTCAGAATTTTGAAAAACGTATCATGGAAATATTTGAACAATATTTACAGGTGATGCTCAATAAATATGCTGAAAATCCTAAACAAAATTGGAGAAGCAAAGATGCTGCTTTGTATTTAGTTACTTCTTTGGTTAGTAGAGGAGCTACACAAAAAAAAGGGGTGACTCAGACAAGTCAGTTGGTTTCAATACCTCAGTTCTGTCAACAACATATATTACCAGAGTTACAACAATCTGATGTGAATAATCTGCCAGTGATTAAAGCTGATGCAATTAAGTATGTAATGACGAGTAGTAGTACTGTTTCCCTAGACTTCATATTAATTTGACTAAAAGACCGTAAAGCGGAAAATTTTTTAAAGATCTGCAATATTATTTGATGCGGAATATGCAGACCTTTATATCTAAAAATTCGATTGAATCTATATTCATTTTATTGATGATAAAATATCGTATCAGGTTCATAACGGGTCATTGCACTTACCTCCCAAGGAATTTATGATGTGTATTACTTTTATTATTAACTGAGAAATATCGTACTTTTGGTTTAAAAGATTCTTTTACAAATAGTTGATGAACACCTTTGTCACAATTCGATTTTTACTAAGATTTTCATCCAAAAAATCAGCACTGAGATTGAGATTTATTGAATAACTATTGATATTCAAAATATCAATAGAATACAAAACTTTATAACTATGTATTTTCAAGGTATAGTGTAGATTATTTGAATAAATAATCCGAAAATAAACTTAAAAAAATCATCAGTTTCAATCAAATCTGAAAATCAATCAAAATTAAAACCATCAAAAGCGGTAAGTATATAACAGGAGATTTTTTAGGAGTTAAGTTTTTCAGGTTGGCGGCACTGGTTGGTAATGGCATCTAAACGTCATCTGTCAAATTGAAAAGTTTTCAGTATATTTAGTTAGTTGGTGCTCTGTGAAAAATGTGTATCGTTTGTTACGACCATATTATGGTCGTAATAATCGACCTAGTGAATCAACAATTCGTGCTGTTATCACCAAATTTCGCATCAAGCTTACTTTGTTGAACATTAAACCATTTTCTCGCATGCGTACATTGCGTACTGAAGAGGATATTGCAGCCGAAGCGTACAGTGATAATGAGGATCGTGAAATGTCAATTCGTCGCCGTTTTCAGCAATTGGGCATGTGTTACTCATCGACATGGAAAATTTTACGTATTGATTGGGGTTTGAAAGCCTATAAAATTCAACTTCTGCAAGAATTGAAGCCAAATGACCTGCCACAACGTCTAATTATTGGTGAATGGGCCTTAGAACAGCTTAATGAAAATCCGCTGTTTTATCGAAAAATTGTGTTCAGCGATGAGGCTCATTTCTGGCTTAACGGATATGTAAATAAACAAAACTGTCGCATCTTGAGTGATGAACAGACACGTGCCATACAAGAATTACCGATGCATCCTGAAAAAACGACAGTTTGGTGTGGTTTATGGGCTGGTGGCATCATCGGTCCATTTTTCTTCAAAGACGACCGTGGAAGAAACGTTACCGTCAACGGCGAACGATATCGAGCCATGATACGCAACTTTTATTTGCCCCAGTTGGCCGAGTTGGACTTTGTTGACATGTGGTTTCATTAAGACGGTGCCACATGCCACACAGCTCGTGAAACAATGGACATGTTGAATGATGAATTTGATGAGCAGCTTATCTCTCGAAATGGCCCTGTGAATTGGTCTCCAAGATTTGACGCCTCTGGATTATTTCTTGTGGGGTTATGTAAAGTCGTTAGTGTATGTGGACAAGCCGAACACGATTGAAGCTCTACAGGATAAGATAACACGCGTGATTCATTTTGAATTTATGATGCAAATTGAGAGTTTTATTCGATTTTAAAAAAACTACGCTTAAAAAATCACCCATTATACACAAGATTGATTAAAATTCAATCAGCAGACACTAGAAAACATTAAGAATGTAGCTTTACACTGACTACTAACTGTCATACTATTTAGGAACACAGACAACACTGATAAACATTTTAAATATTAGAAAAATTTTTTAAACACTTTGTATTTTTTTACCATCTAATTTTAGTCAATTCTGTCCTTTGGGGAATTCAGTCCTTTGTGAGCATTCTTCTTAGTTGTAATTATTGTATCGATTGAATGAAAGTAATTTTACATTGTAAGGAATGTTTCTCAATAAATTCTATTATTATTACTATTATTATTAGCACTTAGATTTCAATTTTAGGTCACACCAAAAATCTTCGAATTTTGCACTCAAATTGCCTGAAGCTGTTCGTGTAACCGAAATTTCAATAGCTTCGAAAATGATTTCTTAAATTTTGTGATCATAAATGTGATAAACAACAAATCATTTGTTGTTCATTGTATTCACTGACTTCCATAGCTAGCTATCCAATTTAATCAACATGTACGTACATTTGTACAATATTACGACAATTAGGATATGCATGAAGAGTTTAAGACGAAGTTACAGAAACCTACCAACTTTTCCGATCAAAGTTTAGAACAAACATCACGATCTAACAGGGATACTAATTTCATTAGGAAGTGATGGAATCTCTGGCGAATGTAACATTAAATCCGATTAGACCTCTTCGAAGGGCATTCATAAATTCACCTTTGACCTGAAGTTCCGTTCTTGATGGATTGTACGGTATACTTGACATTCGATAAAACCGATTTCCGGGGATCTGAAGGTAGAGGTAAATTTCGGGTGAACTGAATTTGCAGTACCTACCACTAAAAGCGATTTACTTTTTTAGTACTGAAACTGAAGAAACACTTGTGATTTAATTTCAACCAAGATGGTCCCAAAGATTTTTGTCAAATGAAACCACATGGGCCGACATAAAACCAAAGAATCATTTTGAAAATTTCCTGAGTTCACTGATATCAATGATGAACAAAGTTGGTCTCAAGACTATAACTCGGGGAAAAATTAAGCTTTTCGTTTTTCATGATGGCAAACAATCTTGAAATCAGTTCATGGTCATATGCAACGTTTTACTGATGAAAAATCTTGCATTAATAATATTCCATATTTAGAAATTTTGCTAAATCTTGAATTATATACCCAAAGTAATTTTTTAGGGTTTCACCTACAATCCATAAAATTTCTTAATTTATTAGTCGTACTAGTAACATTGCTATCAATCGATAACTTAATTTTCATTCTCTTAATCTGTAAAAATATACGCTTTCCAATAAAATTGACAAATTTGGAAAAGTTGAAAAATATCAATTAAGTAACTTCAAGTAAAATACTGTAGTTGAAACATTGCTACAAAGTATAATATTGTAATAACTATAATTCAAAAAAGCCAGATTACCAAATAAATTAAATAAATTAACGAATGATTAACCACCTAATGGATTCAGTCATTACTACGTGATATTTACTTCAGAGCGAGTGCTTTTTGAAATTGTTTAGACAAGGATCTCTAATGAATTCAAAATACTAATTAATTAGAGTTCATTGTTATAAATAATTTGGAAAATTTTACACATTAACTTACAAGATTTCATATTGAAATTTCAATGAAATAAATAAATAAAATATTACTTCTCAATTTATTTATAAATACTTTCTCCGATTGAAATGTGAGTAGTATATATAACATCATATTAAAACAGACTAAAACCTACATTTCAAGATTATTCAATTAAGCCTTGCTGATATAACAAGAACTTCCTGTTGTGAAATAACGAAATATTCAATTCTAACTTTTCTTTAGGTAGTTACCTACCCAAAATGATGAAAGAAAACTTTGAAAACATATCCGTATAAATATAAAATATGTCCCTCCTATTCTTATGGTACTTTTAAGGTTTTCTTCAGTACCTAAATAAATAATATGTTATGATGGAAATAAAACATGGAGGAATTGATATTCTTAACTTATTTCTTGATTGATTAAAAGCCTGGATTTGTCATCAAGTGAAACTTTGAAATTAATAATTTATTGAAATAAATACATTAGTTATTATTGATAATTTATTATTTATTTCAAAATATTGATAAAGCTGCCATTTGTAGACAGACGTTAATAACAAAAAATTATTTCCACTTTCACAGGCCGTTATTACTAAGAATAGTTATTTATGTTTTCGTGTGTGTGTAGGAAATTATACCAGGAAAAACTTGATGCATTCTAAACTAGGATAGTAAAAAAACTTTTGAATTTTCAAATTAGCTTTAGATTTTCAATACTTTTTCCTTATTATAAAGGAATTCATTTAATTCTATAGACATTACTAGAATGAGATTAATTTGAAGTTGGACTAATTCGAAAATACCTACATACATATTTCATTAAGTTCTGTGATTCACAGATCAAACTTTTCGTTTAAACATAAAAGTTTACTTAATAGTTTTCTCTTGGAATGCGCGCCTCGAAGAACTAAGTATCTATTCAAAATATTATATGAAACGCTAATACTAACTAGAAAAACTATATAAACTCAGCAGCAATAATTTATAGAATAAAAAACAAATGAAAAACATGAAGTAATCAATTATTAATATTTGCACACCTTATTGTTGTTGTTGAGAATACTCGGACGTCATATGGAACGGAAACTCACAAAAAAAATTGTCACACATTTTAGGAACATTTAAAATGATATTCCATACCAAAAGCACTCGAAAACACACTTGCCTTCGAACTGTCACTTTTGAAAATTGCACAAAACATAAACACACGAGAGCCCGCGAAAATTGTACGTATCCTCACCAGTCATGAACGTAAACTGAACTTGCTCGCAGTGTGACAGAGAAAGACGGACTATAAAACTGAGAAGACGGGAAACGTGCCTAGCAGTTAAACATGAAGAACGAATACCAAGATGAAACCTATAAAAAACATTATCGTTTAACTAGTGCCCAACAGATGGTAGCGTTATTCATTGAAATCAAATTTCTTCAATTTCAAATTCCAGAACTATTAGTATAGTATGTTATGAAAATTCAATATGCAGTTGATAACACTGCTTAACTTTTCTCTTATCTTTCAAGAATTAAATTCTATTTGATACTTACTCAAGTTGTTCTAATTTGAATTTTTGCCTTATTTATTAGTTGAATTCAAATTTTCAGAGATCACTTTTGCTTGTTATTTTTAAAAATCTGTTAAAAATTCCTTACCATTGTGCATTTAATGGAGGGATAAATGAAAATTATTGTTTAGTAAAATATTTATAAAATTCATAATAATCATTCTAAAGTAGAATGGTCGCATGAATTCCATACTCCTTCGACTAATGGAAATAATATTACTTAGATAATAATATTAGATAAGTATATTAATAAGATGTGAAATAAGATGTATGAAAATAAAAATCGGGCTCTTTATTGGACTTTGGACAATTGATAAAAAATTCGTTTTATTTTCTTCAAACGATTTCATAACTATTTTTTTCGAGGCTTACATAGTAAAAATCTGTAATTAGTGAGTTTTGGTATATAATATTTGAATGTAATTTCAACATTTCTGAAATTTCAAATTGACATTAGCTGATTACGTATATATTACAAATATTGATATCCATTGTTAACCGTATCCCTAATTTCTGTCTCTACTTAGTTGAACAATCAGGAATATTAACAGGAATATATTAATTTTCAATACGTTTACACATGTATAGTGTACTGTTTAAATAATACACTAACACTAACTTACAATGTGTAGACAATTTACAATTTGATGGTTTTCTAATATCTCAATAATTTGTATTGGTTAGATGCTGTTGTAATAGAGCAAGTGGGGAAAGAAGAAAAAGAATTTCGATGTTTGTTTGGAGTTTGCTGCAGTTTAAATAGGAATTGTGCGTAATTCAATGGAAAATGTATTGAATTTATATTTATATATTATTTTATGTTGTAAGAATCATGACATCTGAAAGTATATAATTTATTCCTCAGAAATGTTACCGGGAATCGTGGCTGTTCATTGTGGTAAATTTGTTTTTATTTAAATACATTCAACATCGGATTCATTTCAATATAAATTTTAGGTGCGGGAGTTCATAGTCAGAGTTTTTATTCTGAATACAACAGGATATCAAAAGAAGCCTCCCTTTCAGGTATACAGGTCTTAAGAAGTGGGGGTTCTGCTTTGGATGCTGTTAAAGAGGCGGTTGTAGGTGTGTGAGTAGCTAACTTGTATTTAAATCCTTTAAAGCCAAGCTGACATTCTTCAAAATTTCCCTTATTGATTATCTTACAAATGAAAAATGGGTAAAATGTTCAAAATACATCTGGGTAACCTACATCTGAACTCATGTCAATACCAAAAAACCAATTCAACCGTTGCTAATTCACTTGAAAAATTTCTGGATATGCGAATATGCCACATTGGTAAATTACCTGGAAAGCCTAGAATTACCCAAAGCAATAACCAAAACTGCTCTGCTGAATGTTCTTAAATTTGATATATAAAATATTTTCATAACAAGGAGCATAGTAACAATTTTGATTTTCAGTATTGTTCTTATGATCAAGTAGCACATAGTAAACAACAGAAGAAGTCAGTATCATATATTTAAATATATAATAATAACTAATAAGTTTTGAAATTTTAGTTCTAGAAAATCATCCACGACCAAACTGTGGTTATGGTTCAAATTTGACTCTTAATGGAGGAGTGGAAAATGATGCATCAATAATGAATGGTAAAACTCTGCTTTATGGAGGATGTGGAGCTGTGAAAAGAATAAAAAATCCTATTGAATTAGCTTATAGTCTCTGTAAAAATCAAACAAAGGATAATACATTAGGTCTTATCCCACCATCTTTGCTGGTGGGTCCTGGAGCACATAGTTATGCTAAGAAAATGGGTTTAAAAATGGTCAAAAATGCCACACTAATTTCTAAAACGTCCGAAAAGCAACATAAAAAATTCTTGAAAATATATGAGGAATGTGGCATTATGAATACAGATGATGATACATCATTTGATACTGTAGGCGCTGTGTGTATGGATCAAAATGGTGATTTTGCAGCGGCATGCAGTTCAGGTTTGAACAACTTAATGATTATTCTTGTTTCAAAAATTTCTTTTATTAATATATATATAGTTTAATCAGAAGAACCTATGAGATTTATATATATATATATATATATATATATATATATATATATATATATATATATATATTATTGTATATATATATATATATATATATATATATATATATATATATATATATATATATATATATATATGCTTAAATTATCTGTATCAGATTTTTTGTTAATACAATTTTCTGTCTTTTTGATATGAACCATTTCTAGGAAAAGGCGTTTGTTGTAATTATTTGCGTGATCTAAAATTTTTGTGGCATCGTAATTCATATTATGACCAGTGGCTTGTACGTGCTGGGTTAATGCAGAGGAATTCGTCTTGTACAAGCCACTGGTCATAATATGAATTACAATGCCACAAAAATTTTAGATCACGCAAATAATTACAACAAACGCCTTTTCCTAGAAATGGTTCATATCAAAAAGACAGAAAATTGTATTAACAAAAAATCTGATACAGATAATTTAAGCAATATATATATAAATCTCATAGGTTAAACTGTTAATTTTTGTACTATTTTATATATAATGTGCCTAGAATATCCGTTTTTAGTTTAAATATATACTCTCAAGAAAAAAAAAGTATATATGTATTTATAAATGAATAGATTTTTTTGTTTGAAAGCTATACACTATGCTTGTGAAATTATCTCTCACGTATTTATTAGGTGGAATATTATTGAAATGGCCAGGTAGACTTGGGCAGGGTGCTCTCTATGCAAGTGGTACATGGGCAGATAGTTTTGATAAAGAAAATGAACCTTCTGTCGCAGTTTGTACTAGTGGAGTTGGAGAATACTTAGTTCGAACTCAGTTGGCTAAGGAAATTGCTGTTGATGTCAAGAATAACTATTGTCCTACTATGGGACTACACAATTCAATAACAGAAAAATTTATTAGTAAGTAATCTATTAAAATTAACTGAATGTTTCTATAGAATCCTTCACTTAATTATATGACGTTATGCATTATCTGGCATATCTATTATACTTTACTTTATAATTACAAATTAGTCAAACTTTGAACTTTATGAAAATCCTTGCCTGCTTCACATTAAGTATATTGAAATTCATTGCGTTTCATTTTAGAATCTATATTTCTTCGGAATGTGGAAGAGAAATTATGTGGAGCTCTAGTCTTACGTAGAAATGGGTCTGAAGTGTCACTGACTTGGGGTCAAAGCACTAAAACAATGAGTTTGGGGTACATGAGAACTGATAACAAAAAACCTACTGTAAGGTATTGACTAAATTTGGTATACATCATCCACTAATTGTAGCATTTTAGGCATTAATATCAGAATTGCCTACAGGTTCTATTGTAGGTCAAACTGTTAATGTAGGTGGATACCATTTTTACATTGAACCTAGATGACGGACATGAGGACTGATCCACTACTTGAAGACTGTGTATATATTATCATAAAACTATAAGCATATAGGTCAAAGGATGTCAAAAAAGTATCACTAAGCACAATGATTTTTGAAGTTTCTTTTAGGAGAGACTATTTTTGACAATGTCATTTATAGATCCTATTTTATTTTTCTGACTGAGTAATATTACAGAAATATTTATGAACGCAATTGTTTTTTAAGTTTTATTTTTTGTTACATAAAAAAATCAGAAATTGGTACTTTTTATCTTTTATTTCACCCAAAAAACTTGATCACTTGTTTCCAACATATTGTTACATTCTATGTCTGTTATGGTAACTGTTATTATCTTCCACAAAAACGAACACAATGTTTTAATCCAAGGTAATATAATTACAAAAGTGACATGGAAAACCAGAGTTTTTTGAGGAAAATTTTTGTCTTTCTTCGATGGCTCTTAAGAAACACTTAGAAACAGTAAAATGGAACAAAAAGACTATTAATATCCTTCTTGCAAAACATGGAAAAAATTAAGACATCCTTCTAGAACTAGAGTCTGCAAAGAACCCCTTCGGAAAGGTTTCCTGTAGATCAAAATGTTGATGTGCGAGTGTTTACAAATACTACATATTCTTTCGCATTAATAAAAAATATCAGTTATTTTAAGTTAATAAATGCCCTTTCTTTTAAGCTTTTTCAAAAATGTGTATTTCTTTTAGGATGCAAACTTCTACTTTCCATGCAACCCAACAATATTACATTTTTTCTTGAATATAAAAAAAAGTATTATAAAGTCGGTAGTTTTTGTTGATTTCACAAAAAATACATTCCAGCAAGTTTTGCAAAAATCAACTCGATATATATATATATATATATATTTTCGAAGCAAACTTAATATTCACTCTCGAAAGTGATAGGTTCGATCTCGTTGACAACATTTGGCTAGACAGCTCCCTGAGTTGTCTTACACATTGCATACAAATTCTGTTGTTTTCGAATGAAATTATTACAAAGTCTCTACCTACTCTTACTAATGTTGTCGTGAATAAGAATCTAGAATGCTGTGCAGAGTTTACGAGTCTTTTCATCTATAGAGGGAGCTCACGTGAATAGTTCACTAACTTGATGTTCTCCTCATTCGGCTATAGAACCCGGAGGCGTTTTGAAACTCGTCGGTTCTTGATTAAATAAGGGCTGATGATTCATAATAATGTTGAAACAATTGTATCCTATTATCATTCAACCAGTGCGATGATTTTTCGAATCCAACTTATTTTTCACTTTCGAAAGTGATATGTTCGTTAATAAATGAGTTTTTGAACACTTCACCAGACCGATTATTCCCGTTACCTAAATTCTATAAATATCGCATGGCCGAGAAATATATATATATATATATATATATATATATATATATATATATATATATAACATTTCAATCATATATATATATAATATATATGATTGAAATGTTCAATTGATGATTCAAAAATCAATAGATTTACAAGAAACTCCCCCCCCTTCTTCTCACATTTTACATTGATGTTCAGATTATAAATACTGTTTTTTACAGAAGATACTTTATTTCTTTCATTTTATATTTATAATAAAATGCAACTTCATATAAAAAACTTTATTTTCTGGTAAACAAATCTTGATTTCTTGTCACTGGAATTATTGGTGATATTGTTGGAGCCCATTTTCATTCTGAAAATAAAAATGCTAATGAAGTAAAGAAATAAATTTGTTTCTCAGTGATGCAATAATAATAATAGTCAGTTTGAAAAAAAGAGTGCAATTGAAAAAAGATAAAAATTAATTCACTTAAAAAATGTTTGACAAAATAAAAGTTAAAAAGAAGGTGCCAATGATTCAACATATAAACGATTAAAAACAGGTTATTTCTATCAAGTGTAAACAAAATTAAGTTGCATATTAGAGATAAATTTGAATAGCATGCAGGCTTAAAGATGAAGATACTGTTGTTCAATAGTGGCATGAATAATAATAATAATTCACCTTCATGAACAAACATTTGTCCTTACATCCTTAGTTGACACTGCTTCAATGTAGTATATAGCTCGAAAATACGGTAAAATCTGTCATCACTGTTTCATATCATTAGTATGAATTAAAAAAAAATTCGCTTCGGTTATTTATTTGTTTCGTCACATTCTCACAATTCATTTATAATCACAATTTCAGTAAAGCCTGTTCTTAAAACTATGTTTATATTATACGGTAAAAAGGTGGTATATCAATACATAAATATATTTATATAAAACGTTTTATAATCTACATTATGCAAAATTAGATTATACAGGTTTACTAAAAGGCCTAACAGACAAGATTAGCACAGCAAAATTTTGATTTTAACTTTCAGCTCCTTTCAAGCATAACCCAAATATTATCATCAGTTTTTTCTAAGAAATAAATAAGTACAAAAATAAAGAAATTGAGAAGAATACTTATTCACAATCAGTTGAAATAAAGGGATCTCTATTTCAAATAAACTATTTTAATAAAATGGTGCGTTGATATATGAGGTAGCGCCATACTGAGAGTAAACTGCGAACAGAATGAATATTATTGAACATTAAGGAAACAAAACACCGCAGAATATCACAAGAAATATGCATTTCAATTTTCTTGAAATAAATTAATTGATTTTATTAAGTAAATTTCTGTATGGAATTAGAAAGAATCTGAATAAACAGAATATTTCTTAACAACTTTAGAATTAAAGCTATCACTTTTTCTTTCCAAGGAGAAAGAATTATAAAAGTCTCACACACTTTTTAATCAAATACAATTTCTGTTAGTAAGGATGAATTCTATATTGATTCAGATGAAGTAATTGAAATCTGTTTAAAATTAGACTTCAAACTATGTTAATATGTGTTAATGTTAATTTCTGTTGAGCCAAACTAACTCTTCAGGTGTAAAATTTTCTTGCAATGATTACATTGATTTGTCTGCCTTCAAAATGTTCGCAAACAGATCATAATCGAACCAATTTGTATAATTCAATCACATTTTCAAACTGATTTCATGTTAAAATAAAAAACTCCAGAGATATCACAAAAATAACCTATTGAATATTATCATTTCGAAAACACAACTTCATTTATTATAAGCCAAACAAACAATTAGAGGATTTGAAACTATCGTTGAATTACACACAACCATACTCATACCAAACAGCAGTTTCTTTAGGATTAACTGTTTTTTTTCTGTCCCCATTTTCTTTTATAGGACTTTCTGGTAAATTTGTTTGATTGCCTAATGTTCGTAAAGAATCGCCGATCACTGTTGATATCCTATTATAAACCAATAAAGGGGGATTGTTGTCTCTGACAGGAGTTGTCTGTAAGGGTAGTACTGATGGAGGCGGTGATGAGTTAGGTTCATCTTCAGATATGTACACAGTGCGTCGAGAACCTATTGATCCTAAACTTAGGGCGCTTTGAGTATCACGTAGTAGAAGCTGTTCACCTATAAACAAATATATTTTTTATAACATTGTAAAATTCAACAATTAATCAACTAATATCAACATTTTCTGTTGATAATGAGGAATTAAGCAAAACCTATTTTTCATTTTGTATCAAATTAAAATATGTTCAAGGCAATTTCAATTTTATTTATTCATCATTTGCACAACTTTCAGTTGTGTAATTATGTATAGACAAATTGTCAGTGTTACAATCTTTAAAAATACTTAACTGCAATTCAGAATCAGCTATACATCATTTCAAATGAGTTAGACAGATTAGTTACAGAGCTAACGAGCAAATGAGGTTGTAATGTCAACCTTGAAATAATTTTGTTGAAGATAATATTTTTTATTGCTACTTCGTAAGTGTAAATAAAATGAGCCATATAAACAAAATCTTCATTTGCACTTGTGCTTACTTGCAATGCTATTTCTATGAGCTGCCATGTCCCTGTGCGACCTTCTTAGAGCTACTTCGTCCCTGGGCCTATGACCATGCAGACTTCCGCTAGGTGTTCTCCTAAAAGGATCAATACGATGTCCTGTTGAATCATCCATACTATTATCCGAATCGTTACCATTTGAACCATTGTTCGATTCACCAGAACCGTTCAGAGGTACTTGAGGTTGCGCCTGCTTTGTAGGTGTTTCTTGCCAAGAGCGACGGTTCTACGAGTAAAATAAATGAACTATTTATTTCTTTTCTATTTATATACACTATTATGAATGTTTTGTCATTCAAAGATATAAAAACTGAGAAAGGTAATATTTTCTTTTATATTCCACTAGTAAGAAGAGCTTTACCCATTTTACTGGAAACTTTTAAAATTTTAAAATAAATTAAACTCTTGGCTTAATGTTTCACGATTTATTTAACAATTTGTATAGACAACATGTTTAGAGTTTTAGCTCATTTTCAAGACTAGTCTTGAAAATGAGCTAACGCTCGAAACATGTTGACTACACAAATTGTTAAATAAATCGTGAAACATTAAGCCAAGAGTTTAATTTATTTTAATATTCAATTATGTTTCACCAAGAGTTAAGCGAGAATTCAATCTCATACTTTTAAAATTGCCTATTAGCTTTGAAAGGAATTTATACGAACTTGAATGAAGTGAAGAAACAAAAATTAACCTGAAAATATTTTTCGTTTGGAAATTTAATGAAAATTTTAATTGACAATTAAAAACACACTATAGAACTGTATTTTTGGAAACATTATACTTACACTTCTAGGAACTTTATTCATAATATCTGATCCTGCTTTTCTTACTCTTCTGACAAGTGTAGCAAAACCACCCCTGAGAAAAAAATGGATATAATGTAAATATAAATGTAAACAAAAAGAAATTACAAACTTACTTCTTAGAAGTTGCGTTATCCAATCGTTTATAATGTTCCATTATTTTTTCCTCCAATTTCTCCTTTTGTCGACATAAATTATTTAATTTGTCAGTGAACATTTTTTCTTCTAAATGAAATTGTTCCTTATCTTGTATTGAATGTGTAAAAAGAGAATGATATTGAGCTAGAAGTTGTGAAACATGCTCCATCAAGGCTCTTCTATCGGAATCCAAAGACGCATTCATCTCATAAAGCATCTAAAAAAAATAGTAGTATCATGAAATGATTGATAAAATAAATTTCAATCACTTTGTCACAAAAACACTCGAGTACCAAGCAAATCACAAAGTCTTATGAATAACATTATGTACAATACTTATGTATATAAATAAATTCAACATAAGCAGTTCGCCCAAGTGTAAATAACTCAATCTGTTTCTTTTACTTCGCCGTTCTCAATACTCAACTTACATCACATTTTTGTTGTAGCTTAGCATTTTCCAATTGGAAACCAGTTATCATGTCCGATTTGGAATTCAGTTCACCTTGCATTTCAGTCTGACTTAACCTGAAATTTCTAGAGTCACTGCGCAAAATTTTCAATTCTTCTTGAACAGACTTGTATTCCATTTTAAGTCGCTCACTTGCAGCAAAAAGATTACGAAAATCATCCTGAAAGCATAAAAAATATAGATATGAATTATTGGAAAAAATATTTCTGTATGTATGTGTGTTTATTTAAATCATTATTGAATTCATCCTCATTGTCACTTTAAATTATTGTTTAATTGTTGTTTAAATTATAGCATTTTGTTTATTAAACTCACTTTTAGTTTAGAGTGCTCAGTTCGAAGGTTAGTTAAATTTCTAGAATCAGCTTTCATTGCCTCCTTTTCATGCTCTAAAGAAGTAACAATATTCTCTAAACTAGAAGCTTTTTCTTTCCATGTTCTCACATCCAGTTTTAAATCTCTGGCAGTTTTCTTTAAATTTTCCTGCTCTTTTTGTATTTCCTCATATTCTAGGCTTAACTGTTCATGAATTGTGCGTAAGGTAACTTGATCAAATAATAAAGTATCATGTTGATTCTTCTGAACCAAATTTTGTCTAGAAAGCTGAAAAAAATTGGTGTTTATGAGCATGAATTATAATTATTTATCAATAATTCACTTACATCGTCTTTTTCAGCTACTAATTGACTGTTGGCTAATTGCAGCGCTGTCTGCTGAGTTTGAAGGCTTTGAATTTGAGATTTCAAGGTGGATATATCAACTTGAAGACTGGCATTTTCAGTTTGCATGTTCTCGTTCAAAAGCTGCAATGAGGTAATTTCGGCTTCTAATTTTTCAACTTGCTGTCTCCACTCATCTGTCAAAGAACTAGCCATTTCCTCTAGCTGCTTATCAACATCCAAAGGGTCTCCGTCTTTATCTTTTAAGATTGTCGAAATAGTCTTCAATATATCGGAATTATCCAACATTTTTTCAAGAATTACGTTTATGTCGTTTTCTAGAGTATCTGAATTCAACCCTAACTTTTCAATATTTGTCTTGAATTTCTCATTATTAACTTTCTCAAGAATAAGATCTTTTTGCAGTGTAGATATTGTTTCCGTATGAATTGTGACCTGACATAATAACTCTTGCGTCTTTTTCTCAAATTCCTGTAATTTTTCCAACTGAACAATTAGTTCTGAATTTTCTTTGGTTAAACTTTGTACTTCTTTCTCTAATGCAGAAGCTTTTTCAATGTGTTGGTCCAATGCAACATCTTTGAACTATGAAAATGAAGTATATTCAGTAAATTTTTGTGTTTCCCGCAATAAGATGGATAATAGTTATATTACATTCTATAATTTACATTAATACATTAAAAGTTTATAGTTAGGAAGAGGCAAAATTCGTTTTTTAATGAAAATTCAAAACAAGTTACTTTCTGTGAATTTGAGCTGAAAATAATTTATTATTTGTACAAATATATATGTGAAAGTTAACTATGTATTTCAACAATGTATTTATTAAATTGGATGTTTGCATGCAAATCTTATAGCATAATTGTTCAAAAGTATTATAACATCAACAATTGAATGCATTGTACAAAAAAATTATTTATTTTCTTGGCATACATTTCAGTTTCCTAACTCATTTTGGGGTTTTTTACATCTGAAATTTACGATTGTGCTAGAAGCCTGAAATATTTGTCAAATATATTTCAATACTAACCTCCACAGTTTCCTTTAATTTCATAGTTTCCTTCTGCAACCCAACATTCTCCTTCTCCAATAGAGCAATCTTTTCCTTCAATTGCTCATTTACACCTTCGATTTGTTCTCCTTTTCCACACCTTCCCTCAGTTTTTCTATTGTTTGTGTCAAGGTAGCATTAGCATTTTCAGTATTATTTGCTCTGTTTTTTATAGTATCACATAGAGCTAAGATTCGCTGTTTCTCTTTTGTTAACGAATCAATATTCTTATCTAACTCGCATATTTTCAGCCTTTCATTTTGCAAATCTTGCAATTGTCTATCTGATACAATTTTCAATGAATCTAAACTATCTTGAAGTTTTCGATTTTCTTGAATGGCATTTCTGAATAAATTTTCTAATTCTTCATTTTGCTCAGTAAGTCGAAGGCAATTTTGATTGAGTTGATCACATTTTAGTGATAACTTTTTCTTATCTTTCTCAAGTTCTAATAATTTATTCGCATTCTCGTGAAAACTGCGTTCTTTTAACGATTCTATAGCTGAAAGTAATTTCTTATTTTCAAGTTCTAATTTCAAAGCTCTAGCCTGAGCGTTGTTTGTTAGTTGTTCGGATAAACTATTGTCACCAGAGTTGATATCTTCATGATCGGAATCATCTGTTATTGAATTTGTACTAGTTTCTTGTAAGACGGATTTTGTTACTTGTTGTAGTTGGATATTTTCGTCGATCAATTCTTGAATCCTTGCACTAGAAGCATCGCGTTCCTATAGACAAATTTCATTTAGTATTTTATTGAAACAATTCATTAACTAGCAAAAAGTTGGAAAATCAAAAATCTTGATCAAGTTATAGATATAATCAATTTATATTGAAAAAGAGAAAAATCTTACAAGAGCGATCTCATTTATTTTTTGTTTGGAAGATAATAATTCCGCCTCTAATTGTAACATATGCTCAGCCCTCTGTCTTGCTCTTGCTAGCTGGGATTCCAACATTTCTCTGGTCTCCAACAAAACACGATTGTCTTCTCGAAGCTCCTCGACCCTGACCCGATAGAATTCTGCATCCGCCAGTTTTTCCCTGTATCTTTGTACTTCAGTTTCCAGTCGATCGGCTCTCTCCGCTTTTTCTCTCAGAATATCTACTTCATCTCTGTATGCTTTAGCCCTTCGTGCTTCGGTCAGAAGGTCCGCATTCTGAAAATGGATATTGCACCAATCAAACAACAAAGAAGCGAATATTGAACATAATATGTTGGATAATATTGAAAAAACTATTCTGATTAGATTGACGAATACTTCAGATACAAAAACAAGATTAATCACCTGGTAGCTGGCTGTCAGTATAAAATGGGACTAAATATTTCGACATTAGTTGTCAGCATCACTTTCTTTTACTTTATTGAATATTTCAATCAATTACATTTCTAATATCTGTATTCAAATAACTGAATAATGGTCAAGAATTTTCTTACTATATTTGTTATGTAACATATTTTTAAAAATGTATGAAATGTGAAAACTTTTTGATTCACGTCAAACAATCTTAAGGCAATGTACTAACCTCCACTCTGAGTTTGTTGAGTAAAATATTCGCATGATCTAGTTCTTCCCGACATTCTGTCAGCATTTCACTTTTCTCTTCACTGAAAAAAAGAATTCAATCAAAACATTGCTGTAATTAAAAATACATATATAAAAGTATAACAATCACAATGTTAAAGAGTGATTTTTTTAAATTTATCCCTGAATGTTCCATATAAAATATGATTAATCTTCATTGACACGCAATTATTTCACTTCTGGAACTTGGGAATTATTTTCAAATTCAAGAAAAATTATTTAGGTCCGCATAGACAGAACGTTTATCAAACAAACAATTCATTAAAAATTATGGAAATTTCATTTTTGAAGAAAGAATTGCCAATTAAAACACATCAGAATTTTAAAATTTCATCAGAAATTTCAAAGCATGAATTTATATATGAATTTCTGGAATGCTGCAGCACCACATTTATGGAATTCATCAGTTAACAGTTAATTGAGACCTAGCTTTGAGAATATACCATCAATCATGTATCGTATATCAACTTAAATCGTATTTATTCAAGTCTCTTATAGTATTTATTAATAATAATAACAACACTATAGTATTCTGTTAATATAAAGTATTATAATTATAATACTTCATTCAAGTCCCTACGATTATGTTCATCCGCAAGTTTCAGGACATGGATAATTTTATTAATTTTGTTTAAAATTTTATTAATGAATAAACTTTATTATTATTATATATTGTTAATGATATTTTTTTCTTTCATATTGATAAGATCCTTAGAAATATTTTCTTTAAATAAATGAATAATCCTAGTCTCAATCGTGATGAACTAAAGAAAATAGTATTTGTTTCTATGCTCGCCCATCAGAGAAAATTTTTCATTTATAAAATGAAATCTATAACCAGCATATTCGTCCACTGAACTATCAATTATAATTTTATATATATGATATATGTCATATATAAATTTATATGTCAAATTTATAATCTGACAAAATTATAAATTTTGAAGGATGAAATTGTATTAACGCACAAAATTTCAGTTTTTAATTTCAAAATGACAATTATATTCCAAATTTTCATAATATGCGCAGTATTTGGAAAACTTGTAAATCAGAAACCAACATCTGTTACTGTGATCGAGGAAGTAGACGATGAAGGTAAATTTATAGTAGACAAACTCTACTTGCGACCCAAAAATAAGTAGCCTAAAGGACGAAAACAGTTTTGAAATAATGGAGAGTATTTTCATATTCAGATTTCAATAGAGTGGATGAATTTTACGATTCCGCCCAACCTTCCCCTGTGACTCTCACAGACAGCCCAAAAGATTTTTACATAGGAACAATACGACCAAAGGTATAGAGTATAGTGATATTTAAATTTATTAAAATTCCAACGTTAATGTATTAATTATTGAAAATTTATATAGATAAGGGATCAGATGTCGGAATTCTCGCTAAATAACGAGCACCTGAGAGAATATGAGAGAAGACTCATCATCGACATTAGAAAAGGGTTGAATCGGCAGAGCCATAACAACTCGATAGTGAAGTGTTTCATCACATACATACAAGACTTACCGACTGGACAGGGTAACATATTCCAGAGATATGAATTGATTGCGTATAGAAACCATCAATGATTAACTCGGAAAGTTTCAATTTAGTATATTTGATTTATTACAGAAATAATATTGCTTGAAATTAAATCTTATTGTATAATAATTTTTACGTTTTGCCCTTTGCTTCTTGCACGAATACATTCATTGATAACACTAATAAGACGAGTATTCTCTACTTTTTCCTTATCTGCTAGCTGTTTATTAATTGCACTTTCTGAATTGTGGTTACCAGGAGTTACTACTTCTACTGTTACTTCGAAACTTGGTGGTGGGTAGTTCTTGGTGTATCGAAGCAGTTTTACTTTGATAGAAAGGATCAGAGTTTCCATACTGCACTGAGGTATTGTTGTTGAAAAACATATTTTTACATTATTATTTTCGTCGCTTACATCTATTTAATCTTCTTGGACAAGTTTAAGTTCTTCAAGAGTAAGAGGATGTTCAGGATCACCATGTTTCGAATTAGATCAAAAACAATTTTATCGTTGAAAAAGTCTGTAAATGGTTCTTCTTGAAATGATTGATCTTCGCTTATTTGTTTTATCCATTGAGTTCAGTTTTTTCTTTAACGGCGAGATTTGGGTGCTGTTGACAACAATGTTCGGTTCCTCGTCCCCTTCAAACCGTTTTTCTATGTTTCATTTATTCAGTTTAAAAAAAAATTTAGAAAAAAAAAATTAAATTTTTTTTCATTTCAGAAACTGGCACATTTCTAGCCGTAGATTTGGGCGGAACTAATTTTAGAGTACTCATGGTCGAATTGGACGGCAAAGAGAAACTGAAAATGACAACGATGCAATTTGCTGTTCCACAGGAAAAAATGCTCGGTTCTGGTCACGACCTGTTCGATTTTCTAGCACAATGTATATCAATTTTTGCAGAAAAACACAATTTGAAAAGCACGAACATTGTTTACTCTATGGGGTTCACGTTCAGTTTTCCTCTTGTGCAGAAAAGTTTAAATAAAGCCCTGATAGACAGGTGGACAAAAGGATTTAATTGCACCGACGTCATAGGAAAAGATGTAGTAAAGCTTCTGCAGGAAGCACTACGCGCCATAGGGGTATGAAATATAACTTCAACCGCTATTTTCCAAAAACTCTTTCAAAAGATCTATAGGTCTCAAATCACTCAAAAGTAAGAAGCAAGGAATGCAATTCTTACTGTGTTAAAAGTACATTTTCGGCCTTCTGTTTTTGTTTTTGAATCATTTAGAACATTAGCTAACTAAAGCTATTTTCTTCAAGGTTTTGAATTTTCTATTTCAGCATTGACAGGAGATGGAACAACTTAAAATATTTTTATCCTTGAACTGTTTCTTCTCCTGTTCTTTGTATTGAAAATATATCATTTTCAATAATAATACGCTCTCAGTGATTGAATCATCGAGATTTTCGTTCATCTTTACGGATTACAGACGCATATATATATATATATATATATATATATATATATATATATATATATACTATGCTGTTCGAATTAATTGGAACAAACATTTTTTGTCTTCGTTTGAGTTACTGTAGGAAGTATGTGAGTACCAGGGTGGCCCAAACACCTTCACACCTGCTTGTTTACTACCTGAGGTAACGTGAGGGTTCGACCTTGACCATCATTTACATTCTGACCGGTTTTACTTCGCCAGCAATTCAGTTGTGAGCCTACCGGTGTCACAGTTGGTAGTTTCAATTTTGATACGGGCTGTATTGTCGTACACACATCAATGACTGTGAGATATATAGCTGAATCAATTGGTGTGGGAAAGTCCAGCGTATCATTTTTAAATTTTAAAAACATTTGAGTGTGGCTCATCGCCTCCAAAAAAAAAACGGAAACTGTGGCCGCAAACGCAAAACTACTCCAAGAACAGACAAATTGTTGATAAGAAATAGCAAAATTAATCCGAGAAAGACAAGCTCTGATATTCGAAGGGATTTAATGGTTTCTGGTTTGGAGGTGAGCACCTCAACTGTGCGAAAACTACTGCTGGAGGTTGGCCGTAAGACAAGAAGACCAAGAAGAAAGCAACTGATTACCCAGAAATTTATGAAGAAACGTTTGGCATTGCTCATCGTACGTGGACTGTGGACGACTGGAAGAAGGTGGTTTTAGTGATGAGACACATTTGTTTGTTCAAGGGTACAAATCAAGTGTTGTTAGACTAAGTGATGGCGAAACTTTGCAGCCTGATCACATCCAGCAAACAGTAAAACATCCTTCGAAACAAATGTTTTGGGGTTTTTTCACAACCAATGGCATTGGATGATTAGCTCCTATAAAAGGGATGATGAATACAGTTAAATATATGGAAATATGCGCATCAGGATTTTCCCATTCATGGAAACGTTTGATGGAACATTTCAGCACGACCTGGCTCCCTGCCACAATTCCAAACAAGTGCAGGCTTTATGCGTGAAAATGAAATAAAAATGCTCGATTGGCCGGGGAATTCACCTGATCTCAATCCCATTGAGAATTTATGGAATATTTTAAAGGAACGACTGGCAAAAATGGATTGCACTACCAAAGAAGAAATGATTATAAGTGCAATTCAGGTGTGGTTTCATGATGACGAATTACAGAAAATCTGCGCTACGCTAGTGGAATCGATGCCTAGACGGGTTCAAGAAGTTATTTCTGCGAAAGCAGAACATTCTGCATATTAATATTAAGAATTTACATATTAATATTTAGAATTTAAAAGGTAAGATTTTACGAAAACATTGTTTTTATCCTTTGTCCCAATTGATTCGAACAGCATAGTATATATATATATATATATATATATATATATATATATATATATATATATATATATATATATATATATATATATATATATGTATATAAAAGGAATTCAGTATTCAGATTTGCATATTACTAGATATATTTTTGAGAATTTTTCTTATGCTAAATTTGTTTCTAAGAAAAAGATTAACAATATTTATACATCGTGATCAAAGTTTGTGTTCATTATGTTATGTTTTCAATCAACTATTAAGCAGTGGACTATGCTTTGGAATTCTGACCACTCAAGGTAGCTGTCGTATATCAACAAGAAATATACTCTCAAATATCGCTATAGCTATCAAAAGTGTATGCTCGTTAAACAACACTATCAAGACAAATCAAAGGCAATCAATCTAAGATCTGTCATCCAAATTGCTTTTCTTTGATAGTTTGAGTACTACCTGAATTCCAAACCAATATAATTGAATTTCTTTTCAATTAAATACACTTACTAATATATTTTATTTTCTTCGCGCCTTATATATTAATGTAATAATAATATAAAATATAAATTCTTGAAAATCTATTAATATGATATGAAATATTGAACTAAAGTACAATTTCAGATAAAGAATATTAAGATTAAAGTGGTACTAAATGACACTGCAGGTACCCTAATATCTGGCGCATGGAAAAATTCGGCATGTAGAATTGGACTCATAGTAGGCGAGTTTTTACTATCTGAAATTTTTCACCGATAATTCCGAATCGAACTTTATATTCGAATTCTCGAACTTCAATTGCAGGAACTGGAACTAACGTGTGTTACATGGAAAAACAATCGAATGCGCAATTGTTCGATCTCGAAAATAAAGGTTCGGGAAACGTACTCATCAATACGGAATGGGGAGCCTTTGGCGACGATGGCACATTGGACTTTATCAGGAATAAATACGATTTCGAATTAGATGATCATACGATCAACCCCGGATTGCAATTGTAAGCATAAAACATAAAGTTTAAATATTTGGCAAGATTACGTTAAAGAATAATTTATTTACTTCGATTGCTGTCAATCTTATAAAGTGTTTTTCATCTTGTAATGTCATCACCTATAAAAAAGAGGTGTTCTTCAGGGATCAATACTGGGATCTGTTCACTTCCTATATAATGGATTTAGAGAATTTTAATGTAAATTATATGTTTGTTATCCAATTATAAAAAATTAGTAATTATATGAGTTATTTCAATGATGGAAATATTACTGAGTGGAATGTAAAATTTTGAATTTTTGGCTAATTTCCACTAAAAAAATCATCTAATCAAAAACGGGTCCTGTATATGGATTAGAAACCCGATAATACGTCGAAAATGAATCATGTTTTAGTAGAATCTGGCCGAACGTTTGAAATATCTATAATATACTTATGAACACTTATGCATATTCTAGGATTCTCACATTCTCAAAATTTACTGAGATTATGAATAATCAATTTTTGCAGACACGAAAAAATGATATCTGGAATGTACATGGGTGAACTGGTAAGAATTATAATCGAAAAGGCAGTAAAAAATAACGCATTATTCGGAGGAAAAGGTTCAACCGCTTTATTCACAAGAAATAGATTTTTTACGGAATACGTGTCGAAGATTGAAGCACAAAAGAAATTCAAACATGAAACGTGCATGTACATTTTCGCAGAACTAGGTATGTAATACCGACATAATCAGAGGAAGTTCATTTAATCAATTCCGATGTTTTCGCGAAAAAGTGATAATTAGAGGTCAAATTTTTTCTGATGAATAACATTTTAATTTATTTTATGACCATCTGAATTCAACACAAATCAAAAACCATGCCTCCTTATCAAATTCAAATACTTTTTATTTTACTCATATATGTATATTACAAATATTGTACGAGTGAGAAACAGGGTTAGTTCTTGCTTGTTAATGTTACAATAACTGCAACAATTCTTTGATAATCTGAACACTGGGGTTAAAATAGTTTATCCTCAATTTTACAGTATACTCTTTACACAGTTATATCACAAATTTAATTATTCTCCTTGTGATTAACCTAGGGTTTCGGATTTTACGAAGACATTTCACGTAAATTAAGTTAAACGTTAAAAGGAGGTATGCCACGTGTATGAGTTCGCGGATTGATGATGAACAGAAACGATTATGGAGTGGAGGTCCCAACAAGACGCACATCGTAATACGGTACAATCTTGTACATACATCACAATACGGTACGATCACCACCAGATGATTTCCTTAGTATTAATTTGAACAAGTCTGATGTTTGCTGCGGAGGATCCAGAAAGATTACGGAGACATACGGTCAAAGCAGAGGACTCAGGGCTCGAATGGACTGAATGATGAATAATTAGTTGCAGTTAGCATTGTTGTGAATAAATCTAGCTTAAATTTATAATGGATTTCAGTGCAACAAATATTGCACTGACTTACAGTGCACATACATGCGCACACTGTGCATCATATCTATAGTAACTTTTTCAATGATGTATCGAAAACTATTGAAAATAACTGAATAATTAAATGATTATATCACTTTAATTGCTTCAGGGTTATTATCGATATTAGCTGATGCAAATATCGAGGTCGATATTTGATGAAAACAATTGAATGACAATAATTTGCAGGTATACCACACGTAACTCCAGACGATTGTATAAATGTTAGATACATTTGCGAAAGTGTATCGACGCGCGCTGCTCACATGCTAGCTGCTGGAATATGTGGAATTATAAGACAGATGGGCGAAAAAAACCTTGCCATTGGTATTGACGGATCTGTGTACATACATCACCCGAATGTTCATAAGTTGATTACTGAAAAAATTCAGGAACTTGTAATGCCCGGCGTAGAGGTAATACAAATGAGTTCATATCTATAGATATAAAATTAAGGAGTGACCATAGACCACGTAGCTCGATCATAGAAGGGGTTTCTAGATATTTATGACAGTCAATGTTCATTTACTGATATTGGTTACTGCTATTAAGTGAATCTTAATGAAAAATACGATTAATCCTCATTGTATAATGATGATAATATTTGAAATTGATACAAAGGTGGGAACAATAAATAAACTTTAAAGTTTTGTGAAAATATTTGTTTAAAAAGGGTTGAATTAAATTTATTCAATTGTCATTTAGGTTTCAGGACTTAAATGAGTGATTTCTAGTGGCAGAAGGAATAAAAGACGAAATAGACACTTTGAAGCTATACTGAAGTATGTAGTAAGAATGCAGTTGTTCGTGGGAAAAAGATACTAGAATTGTCCTAATTTTATGAATTTTCTCTTGCCAAATCGCAAAATTTGTGTGCGAAGAAAAACAGTTTAATTGCCTCCTGTTTTGACAGTTTTAATTTATCAAATAATTAATTTTGTTAGCTACTGGGACAGACATTGTCAGTAGACAAGAATTCACATAAACTGGAATTCACTCAATTTTAGGCATTTTCTCTAGCCAAATCGCACAATTTGCTTTCGAGGACA
The DNA here is from genome assembly GCA_030704895.1 of Henosepilachna vigintioctopunctata. Taxonomy (NCBI): domain Eukaryota; kingdom Metazoa; phylum Arthropoda; class Insecta; order Coleoptera; family Coccinellidae; genus Henosepilachna; species Henosepilachna vigintioctopunctata. Next base: position 2,927,974 of record JARQZJ010000071.1, on the reverse strand, counting down.
AGCATCGTTTCAAGTGCCCTACTGATTTAACAATCTTAATTGATGAAACCATAAATTCTGTTAGATAAGTACTAGGAGAGAGAGAGAGATTACTACCGTTAGTATTTTTTTTCTGTTGTTGTATCAGTATCGTTTTCGCTCGATATCTTAGAAATCCAAAAATGTAGTGACATATTTGTTACTGAAATATATTTTTTTCCTTTTAAATTATAATTTGGATCTGATCATGTCTGATCAACGAGAAATTTCATTCCAACTTAATTCACTAGGACATAATAACAAAACCAAGGTATCGCTCAATAGCAATTCTTAGATTCTAGTTAATAATTTAACACTAAGTTAACGTGTACTGTAATAGCACTTTACTCTGCTTTTGCACTATCACTTAAAGTTACTGAAATATGAATTATATTAGGATTGAACAGTTTGAGCGTTAATAAATATAATATATTTTATATACTGAAACAGGTCCAAGCAATTGCAGAAAGAATAGATCTTAACAAGAGTTCCAAGAGCGGTCTCTCAATATAGGAACATCCACAATTCGATTCAACATATTCTTAAAAAGTGGAAGAAGTTTTCAATTTCTCCTCTTTTTGTTGCCTTTCATCCAAATTTCCCTAATTGTTATTTTTGACTGTATACCTAATGAAGTAAATTAATAAAACGTCAGATGATATGAGTTATGGTTCTGATTGGAATATATCGACAGGTGTAGCTAATATCCACTTCAACTATTGAGCTGCATATTACATACAACTTGTCCTTTCTCTTTACAGCTTACCTTAGCTTTTGAAAACATACTTATATTATTTAAATGACAATTTCGACATAATATAATCTGTATTGCGCAAATAACAAGAAGGGAAATCAGATTAACTTCACTTGACGGTACAATTATTATTGAGTTTCAAAAATTCTACACCAAATGAAAAATGGGAAACAACATTTACTCGCTCGACAAGAACAAAACAATTAAAAACATGAGTTCACTTCCGCTACGACCTAGACTTCAGGCTGCGTTGTCAAATTAACGAGACATTAGAGAAACACAATAGATGACCAATCAGTTCAAGTTGATATATTCTGTAAAGAAGGTATAAAGTGTTTGAAAAAAGTGCCAATTAAGAGTTTATCCTATGGAACTTGTGCTGACCTCCAAGGTCAATGACAGAATTTAAACGAGCAGATCGAATAATTAGCAAGTTTGTAATCAAGGCGCCACCGTAGAGTTTTCCTGAACATATTATCGAACTGCCGAACGAAGGGGTCTGAGCTTGAACTCGATTTGAATTTCCAATGCGTTTTCGCAAGATTATAAGTAAAAAAATTGAAATTGGTTTATTCGATTGGGCGTGTCGGTAATTCTTCATATGATAAATTCATTTCTTAAATCACTCACATATACAAAATGGTTACTGAATGAAACACCAAATTATCAATGAGATACTTCAATTTATATCGAAGGGAATTTAGATGATTGGTGAATTATTGCCTCCAATCCTAGCGTATCAAAATCTTGTAGAAGTATCGCAAATCTCAACCATCGATGTTATACTGTTAAATGAGATTCCCAATATAAAGGTTGTTTTTTAGAGGTATAAAACTTTAAATTGCAATAAAACAACGATGGATCATTCGATTGACAAGAATTTTTTTTATTCGAAAGATAATTTTGTGGCATTACATTTTAAATATGATTTCTGGCATATGACCGCCACGGCTGGCTCGGATGTCGTCCAATCTGGACGTCCAATTTTCGATGATTTTCCAACATTTGTGGCGAATATCGGCAATAACACGGCGAATATTGTCTTCCAAATGGTCAAGCATTTGTGGCTTATCCACATAGACCAATGACTTCACATAGCCCCACAGAAAGTAGTCTAGCGGTGTTAAATCACAAGATCTTGGAGACCAATTCACAGGTCCAAAACGTGAAATTAGGCGCTCACCAAACGTGTTTTTCAATAAATCGATTGTGGCACGAGCTGTGTGACATGTTACGCAGTCTTGTTGAAACCCCAGCTCCTGAACATCATGGTTGTTCAATTCAGGAATGAAAAAGTTAATATTCATGGCTCTATACCGATCACCATTGACTGTAACGTTCTGGCCATCATCGTTTTTGAAGAAGTACGGACCAATGATTCCACCAGCCCATAAAGCGCACCAAACAGTCAGTTTTTCTGGATGTACGGTGTTGTGACATTCACTTGAGGTTTATCTTTACTCCAAATGCGACAGTTTTGTTTGTTGACGTAGCCATTCAACCAGAAGTGCGCTTCATTTTGTCGACGATAAAATGGACGTAGTGTGCGATACGTATTCCGCACAGAACCATATTTTCGAAATAAAATTGCACTATTTGCAAGCGTTGTTCAGGCGTGAGTCTATTCATGATGAATTGCCGTTTAATAATGAATAAAAATAGTTCTTTTATTATCATTTCATTGAAATTTATTTGCAAATGTAGTGTTCTCGGACTATTAGAGGTGGAAAACTTATACTTCAAGCAATCTGAAACCACAGTCGCATTTGCAACATCCTCATTATTTCCGAAAATACACAGTCTGTTTAAATCCTGGTTCGGAATTAAAGCAACACATTGTGGTGGTCTTTAAAATTCATGCTAAAACAACCTAATTTAAATAAAACTAAGTAGTTTTCTGATTTTCACTATAATTAATTCAAAACATGACAATATTGCTTTGAATTAATTATAGTGAAAATCCGAAAATTACTTAGTTTTATTCAAAGTATGTATTTAGATTTTCATCAAGTATCGGCCCAATCGATTAACGAGCTAAAACAACCAAAGATATACTGTCCTACTCAAACTGTCCCCTTTCAAAAAATAGATTAACATCATGATATGCTACAATAAAAAATGCCATTATATGTAAAATATTTAGAATTCGACAAATAAAACGAGGAGCACGTTATTGTCACTTCTTAATTTTCATTTCGAATTAATAAAGAAGATGTGTATAAAACAGTAGACCACGTTAAGGTCCTGGTGTTAAACCGTTGTGCCACGGCTCCTAAGAAAGGAGAGTTTTCAATAATGATTTTTCATGGAACGAAAGTTTCATTTATATATCACATTTATCAATAACAATGTTTTTAACTTACAGTTTAAATTGATATTATCGGAAGATGGTAGCGGAAGAGGAGCAGCCTTGGCGGCAGCAGTAGCAGCAAAATACGAGAGAAAAACATTGATAGATTCTGATGCAGAGATTTGATCAAGAAATGTATTTTGAAAAAAATTTAATGAAATGAAAAGTGAAAATGATAAATAAGTGTATAATAATAGATAAGTGGCATATCCAGGAAGAAATAACATACGCCTTCATCTCATGAAGTATTAAGTACTTGATGGTATTCTCTGAAATTCCAATATGCATTCGAATAAAAGTTTTGGTTTATTTTCTGTGTATTATTTTTGAAATTTGATAGATTGAGATTTGTTCATTTGAAAGAAAATTAAGAGTTTTCAATGTTCCAACATTTCAGACTCAGGATCTTTACCTGGCAATGTTGATTTAATTATAAAAAATTTCTCATTAATAAAATACTTTATTTTAGAAACAGAATATTCTTTATAGCTAATCGCTCAACTCAACATAATTTCGATTTTCATTTAATTATCAACTGAGATATAATTACTTAATTATATTCAGATCAAAAACATTATATTATTTAATATTATACTCTATTAATATTTTGATCATGATATAAATAAAAAATAGATGCGCCTGCGTTGAATGGATCAGCACTTGGTCCGAAAAAGAAATTCATTCAAACCGCAAATAACTAAGAAAATAAAAAGTTGGAATAGTCGGGAATATAATTTTTTATCATAATTTCAAACCTATATAACTCAATGTCCAATTATTCAATAGAAAATTAGCAACACAAACATCAAAAATAATAAGATTTCAAAGTATACACAACTTTAGAAAATGAATTTAAATCATGATTTACATATATTTAATTTCTTCTAAAAAAGTTTGATTGACACCTGAATTATTGAAAAATGAACTCAAACTTTTTGAAAATTAAATTCGTTTGAGTGAAAAAAAGATATGACTGTCAATTCATATCATACGTCAAAATTCACGTGAAATTCCATTCAGAATAATTTCATAAATTCAAAGTGAAAAAATCGGAAATAAATATATTTTCATTAATGATATTCAATAAAACCTAACAATAATCACTGAATCATGGCAGAAACAGAAGAAAATATTGAACATCCATCACATAAAAGAACCTGTATGTGTCGCCCCCTTAACATACCTAGAACTAAACCTACCCCTGAAGTAAGTACATTCTAGATCAATTGAAATCGATCAATCTAGATCTAGATCTAATCATTCTAGATCGATCTTATCTAGAATTTGATTTCGGTTTCCAGATATTGAATCTTGTCACAACGTTGGGAAATATAACAAAAATTAAATCAATTAAATATAACTTACAGAAACAAATTTAGAATAGAATATTCAAACCTGTAGCCGTACATTGGAACTAGCAACATTAAGAAAATTACTGAAAACGCATGACTAAATACCAAAAAATTGTTAAATTTACTAATGTGGAAAGTTCATAATCAGTTAGTAGTCCAAAGCAACTGAATCAAAGAAATATGAATAATTCAGCCAAGTATTTTCAATTATACCATAGAAAGAGTAGTTCCAAGTGTCAAGGGATATCTCCTCGAGAACATTTTACTTTCCTTAAATCAGAGAGGAAAAGTAAAAACGTAATTTAATTTTGGAATATTGTTAAGCTTCCTTGAAAATGTTTCAGGTGCTGAATCTGTTGAAGGACCTCCAACTCACAGACGATAATTTGAAGCAATACATGAAGCTCTTGATGACGGACATTCGTAAAGGTCTAGCGAGAGCAACTCATCCAACATCTATAGTAAAGTGTTATCCGACATACATTCAGGACCTTCCCACAGGAAGAGGTATTACAACCAGTGAAAGTCCTTATGCTAACGATACAATTTGGTTTCACATCTTCATCATTTTTTTTTCATCTCGTTCGCAGAAACCGGGAAGTACTTAGCTCTGGATTTAGGCGGGACAAATTTTCGTGTGCTCGTCATCGAACTCGAGAAAAATCACTTCGAGATGACTTCAAGAACATTCGTAATACCGCAAGATAAGATGGTGGGCTCCGGAAAGGATCTCTTCGATCATGTTGCCGCCTGTTTGCACGTTTTCATAAAAGAGCAAAAGTTAGAACAGGAATGTCTACCGTTGGGTTTCACCTACAGTTTTCCTCTAGTTCAGGAAGCTTTGAATAAGGGGATTATAGAGAGATGGACCAAAGGTTTCAAGTGTGACGATGTCCTCGGTAGAGATGTGGTCCAATTGTTGCAAGATTCGCTGGTCAGAAGAGGGGTACGTATGATTGTAACATAAAACAAATTTTTAGCGCGAACAATGTATATCGGCTAGATCTTTGGTAGTATAAAACCCTAAGTCATGTCTGAATTTTAATATTGTGAGTGTAGCCAACTAAATGCAGTACCACTTTCTTTGGCACTCTTCCTTCGCTCATTTTCTGTACATGACCAAACCAATGAAGTCTCTGTGGTTTGACACTTTCAAAAATATTCTCACCTCTCAGGGTTTCCTCAATCCCACAATTTCTTTCGAATATTCTTATTCCCTCTGATCTGTTATGGTTGCTGCCATATGTTTTGGCAGGACGGAACCTTGCATATAGTCTGTTTGGTTTATTAATTAAAGTTGCGGCACTCTTTAGTACTTGAATTTGTTTCATTTTTTATAATCTTGGCACTCATTTTGATGATTGTTGTCGTGAAAGTAGCTTGATAACAATCTTGATCACAATTATCTTTGAAAAACCAAGAATCTTCATTAACCGTAGAAACTAAAAGTATTGACAATCATTCTTTAATCGTCTAAGCGTTTGTAATAATTGTTATGAAAGTAACTATTGAAATAACCAATGGAATCAACAAAGTAAACAATCTTGCAACGATCGATTGGTGATGGAACCTCCATAGGAAACTAGGAATTTTTCCCATTCTTCTAGATTTTCATCTTTTCTCTTTCATTATTGAACGCAGGGGATGCAAGAATATTCTTCGATAATGTAAAGGCACACCACCTTCCAACACATTAAATTTATGGTAAAAGAGCATAAATACAGGGTGTCTCAAAACGATCCAACTACTTTAGTTGGAAAAAAAAATACAGTAAACTTATTTTTCTATACATTTATTGATACGAATTAAAAGATAAGGAACAAAATTTTACTTTTTAAACACTACATTATTTAAATGACGGCCACCACGTTGACGGCACTCCTCAAACCGTTTGCGTACACTTTCAAAAACTTTTTGAAGAAGTGGTCGAGGAATACTCCTGATTTTTTCTTCAATATTGTTTCTTAAATGTGTCAAATTTTGTGGATTATTCTCGTAGACTATGCTCTTAAGATAACCCCACAAGAAAAAATCAGGTGGAGTCACGTCAGGGCTCCGCGGTGGCCATTCAATATCACCTCTTCGTGAAATCACCTTTTCTTGGAACAACTCGTGCAATGCAGCTAAAGAGTTGTTAGTGGTGTGCGATGTGGCCCCATCTTGTTGAAACCATGTCAGCCGGTTATAATGCCCACATTGTTGCAGTTGAGGCCCGAAAAAATTGCGTATCATGTCCACATAGCGAGCAGAAGTTACAGTCACTGCATGTCCTCTGTTGTCTTCATAAAAATACGGCCCAATAATGCAGTTCGCTGACATAGCGACCCACACAGTCACTTTGGGGCTATGCAACGGGCGCTGATGTAATGTGTGTGGATTCGTTTCTCCCCAAAAACGACAATTTTGACTATTGACGTATCCGTCCAAATGAAAATGTGCCTCATCGCTAAAAAAAATGTTGTTGAAATTGTTAAATCTCTCTAACATAACATTCACAAAATTCAATCTTAATTCGTAATCAGTATCATGAAGAGCTTGCACAATCTGAATTTTATAGGCCTTTAGGTGTAAATCAGATCGCATTATGCGGTGAATTGTCGCTCTTGATAACCCCAGCTGAGACCCACGCTTTCTAACGCTGAGTCGAGGCTGTCGGCTTACAGAATCTGCAACTGACTGAATGTTTCCAGGAGTTCTTGCTGTCCTTGGACGCCCGTGATGGATTTCGCCAATAGTGTTTCCAGTTGTATTGAATGTCTGGATCCAAGCTAAAATTGTTGCATTGCTTGGAGTTTCCGCAATCTTACGCAATCGATAATGTAACCGATACATAGAAATACGAGAGTATACAATTTGCTCCTGAATTTTTCGAGCATGCTGAAGATTTGCAAATTTTTCAGATTCAGAAAAACGTGAAAATACAAGCAGTTATAAATGATACAGCAGGAACCCTAATGTCATGTGCGTGGAAAAGTCCATACTGCAGAATTGGTCTCATTGTTGGTGAGTTGAATTATAGAGCAATATGTTATTGGATTTCAAGTACAAATCTATAACACTAGAATTGTTGAAAAGAAAATTGTAATAAACATGCCGAAATTACAATTTGTGTATAAATAAGGAATATAATATTTTATTTTAATAAAGGAATAAATCATAATTTATCATTTTTAGGAACTGGAACAAATGCGTGTTACGTGGAAAAACTGACCAACGCAGAGATGTTTAACGGGCCCAACAAAGGATCGGGGGTGGTGTTGATAAATTGCGAGTGGGGAGCGTTCGGAGACGATGGTACATTAAACTTCATCAGAACTCCAGAAGATATACAAATTGATGAAACATCAATCAATCCAGGCAAGCAAATGTAAGCACATAACAAAACCTGACGACATACGAAAATTCTCACGTTGACAATTATCACGAATAAATTATTTTAAAATATCATAAGCTGACACACGCAGTAGGGGTAAATTCCTTTGTTAATCAAACTATGTATTAGGAAAGTATAAAGCTCAATTCTCAATAAACTTTACCTAATTTCGAAACCAAAGGGTATTATCTCATCAACTGAAATAATAGGTCAAGGCGACAGTTACAACTTTTGAACCCCAAAAACGAATACTCCACCGGAAACCGAGTTAAGTTTGTATTACCGAAAACTAGGCTCGAACTTCATTAGATTTTCTTGCTACAAAAATGCTACAAACTAAATGAGTATGTCAGGGCCATGAACAACATGACTTTTAGAAGATACATGGAGAGGCAGTTACTCGAAAAAGTGTATTATAGTGTAGAGGAGTTTCTGAATGACTAGAAATGTTTCCAGATAGTTTTGTGTATGATTTTCGAATTATTGACAAACCTGGTAAATTAATGATGTTAATAAATATACTCTACTATACTATATGCACATAATTTTGAAATATTCAGTAAAAAACACTTGACTCAGTTTCACAAAATCATTTCAATTTCTTGACAATTGTGTCGGGATTTTACGTCATTTCCAAAGTTAAACTGAACATTTTTTGTCTAGACCTACGTAGGTAGTACGGATAGAAATCAGTAAGAGTAAGACTTGCAAGCCTGGGCAACTAGCTGAAACTTAACATTCTGCACCTTTACGGTAAATTCAAGGGAGTAATTTTACAAAAGAATGAATTTCTAAAATTATGAAGTTGTCATTAATTCACTAAGAAACGGTATTTTACTATTTGCAATACTAATTTTCCTCATCATTTTCCAGACACGAAAAAATGATTTCCGGGATGTATATGGGGGAGTTGGTAAGACTCCTAATACTAAGATGCGTGAAGGCGAGATTACTATTCGGTGGACGGGACTCGGTCGATCTGAATCAAAAGGACAAATTTCAAACGAAATACGTGTCGGAAATCGAAGCTCAAAAACCCGGCAACCACGATAGATGCAAAGCGATATTGGAAAATTTAGGTAAAAAACATCCTCTTTAATTCATATCCAAAATAAAGAAGCTGCAGAGAAATTAATTTCATTCACACTCTTTAGGTGAAAGAATACTCACTCAGACAAAAAAATCGAAATTTTTTTCAGAATTTCTGAAAAAATTATATATTGTTGGCGTTTACTCGATGTAAATCCATTATAATTGAAAATAAGCATAAATTCAAACACTTTTGATTTACAATTTATTGACTACATAGTATGACGCCTATCGTCGGTACAAACGACTTCTTCGGATGCTAACAGAATAATGTTAGATTATTCTGTTATCATATCTGAATAATTCAGATTATTCTGTAAGCATCTGAAGAAGTCGTTTGTAACGACGAAACGCGTCATCCTATGCAGTCAATAAAGTGTAAATCATAGGTTCAAGTATTTGAATTTAAGTTTATATTCAAAAATTATATAGGTAACTGTCACGAAGTAAAGCCCCATGTTTATACCACTTAAAAGAAAACATTAATAAGTGACACAACAATCCCTTTTCTATGAACTCGTCGGAATCTACAGGCACAAATACTTTAACAATTCCGTAATTTCCATTTTGTGGAAAATTTACAACAATAAGATCATTAATTCTGTGGCAATTCCATTAAAAAATTGTAAACATTGCAAGAACCTCGAATTTCTTAGGCTCTATATTTAATGAAAAACCAATACAATACTGTTACTAAAACGAACTGAATCGTTGTCACTAAATAATCATAAAACATAATAATTGTTTCATAAAAGCATTGACATCATCTGTTGCATATACCATATATACAACTGATAATACACTAAGTTTGTACAATAGAAATCAAAAAAGGTTTATACAGACTGAAAAGTTGAAAACAGATCAAACGAAAGTAAATCTATGATTATATGAAGATATGTCTACTTCATAAAACCGCATATTTGCTTCTTCATTTCATCGAGTTTCATTGCGCAACAATGAAATTGTTTCTATCTGAAAATTAGTTCTATCATAGTGATGCAAAGGTCAGAGAAGGCATCTTTGTTTGGTCACAAATGCGTCAACTTGTAACGGACATTTCATTCGATTTAGTTTTGAAACGGAAGGAAAAGGCAGCTTAGGGAGCTCTGAAAAGAGATACACATGGATTTTCAGGGAACAAAAGAATAACTACACTCAATTGGTTATCGAACTTCCACAAAAATACAACCAACTCGTCTGCAATATGTCCCTAAAAATCCATATTTTCTCTACTACCATCTTTATTTTTTCCCACTAAATTGCGAAGATGTCAATGAAGGAGAACGGTTCCATCAAGATATTTCTGTGATGTAACGCAGATATCAAAGTTGCTGGAATGAAGAAATGCTTGCAGATTACTGCTGGTTTAAATGTAGAAGATGCTCCAGAGGTCACTTACCAGAGGAAAGCTAAAAGATCGCGATCAAAGGAATCAGTTGATTGGAATAAAGTGTTTAGATCTTCGTAGATTTAAAACCGGCATGTGTTCTTTGATGAATTTTGAATTTAAATGTCATTAATGATGGTGCAATCACACTTTAAATGTTATGAGCATATGTAATTCATAGTTTCCATCTTCTAACAATAATTTTCATCATTTACATATCAAAAAATGTAGAGCTAATCAATTTTTTTCTTATTCGTTTTTCTCACTCAACTTTAGTAAGAATTGACACATGTAGTGAAGGAATGGTTCAACTTTTTTTTGTTGCGCAGTGTTTTTAATTTCTATGTACATCTATAGATTTATATAATGAATATAATGTACCTACTATATATTGGATATATCTGGTGCATCATATTCATCATCTGAGGAGGATTTATATATTACAATATAAAATGGCGAAACGGTTGATATGTTTTAAAAATTTGCAAGAAAATGATATAAGTTACTTTCACTCACCAAACATTTCAAGAACTACTGAATGTAATAAAACGTTGAGTATTCATTTTGTTCTGTTTTTTTTAATTTACTTTTTCTTTACTCAAAACGGGAGAGACTAATATTTATATGAGTATGTAATTTATTAAAATTTTTGAAATTTGTTTTAAAATTTACAGAAACGCAGTTTTATATTATTATGTTATTCATTATATTATGCGTAATCTTTATTTGCGCAGGTATGCAGAATTTGAGCGACCAAGACTTACAGAACGTAAGGTTCATCTGCGAATGCGTCAGTAGAAGAGCCGCCCACATGTGCGCGGCAGGACTATCCACCTTGATCAAGAAAACAGAAGAGAAGAGAATAACCATAGGAATAGATGGATCAGTCTACAGACACCATCCTTACTTTCACTATTTGATGATGGAAAAAATGAAAGTTTTAGTAAAACCGGGAGTTGTGGTGAGAATCAATTCTTAAATGAAGAATTTAGGGTATGAAGGTACCGCGTTTTTTCTAATATTATCACTGTACTCCTATTGAAGAGAATACACATCAAGAAGAGTATGCAAACTCTTCTCTGCTCACTATCTTAAGAGTGAGTTGTATAACCATGTACATTCCATGTTGCCTCTATAAGAAAGGGCAGCTATAGAAGGTTGAAGGGATGATTTAAATATGAGTTGAATGAAGCAAATCTTTGGTGTGCCCTTCATTTGATTACTGCTGTTCTGTGCATTATGGTTTCTTAACGAAGAAGGAAATATATAACCTGGCCAAGGTTCAAAATTCTTGTCTGCGTTTTGTATGTTGTATTCCCTACAAGAGCCATGTCACTCCCTACCGTAGTTGACTTGAGGAAATCACATATGCACAGGGGGCTGAGTATTTGTTGGTTAGTTTTCTTGAAAAACTGATTGCAAAGAAACTCCTGACTATCTATTCAATAGATTGGAACTACGTAAATCAGCTCATCAGGTGAATATACGTAGGAATGCTAATTTCAGCGTTCCTCAGCATAGAACATCTAAATTTGAGGGATGTTTCGATTACACATCCCCTTACACATTAAATAAGTTTAGGGCGTTTCAAGAGAGAAGAGTTTTAGTAAGTTTTAGATAGGTTAGATATTTAAGTTATATTTATTTGTTTAATTTTAGTTTCGGGTTTATTATTTAGGTCTCTCATTGAGGAATAACCTATTAATTTTTGGATTAATTTCCATAGTGTTGAGTTTTCGTAACATAATTAGTATAGTGTTGAGTTTTTGAGTTTTTTTGTTTTTACTGGAGGAGTGGAAAATTGAACTCCTGCCATTTGTAATCCTGTATGTAAGGCAATTTCAATAAACTTATTTTTATTATAGAAACGGCGTATACAGTATTCCGTTTACGACAATTCAGAAATAAAAGTTGAACTGTTTACAATAAGTTTTCAAAAAAACAAATCAAATTTTGTATGAAAACTTATTCGAATACAAATGAAATGATTCATAATCCCGTTCACTAAATTATTCACTATTCATAATCTGTTTCAGTTTGATCTGATGTTGTCCGAAGATGGAAGTGGAAGGGGTGCTGCACTGACTGCCGCATCAGCCTCATCGTCAATATATTAATGAAAATATCGAAATTTTTATATAATGGACACCAAAAAGTATAAATAATATACATCTAAATAGTTGCTTTCATGATTTATAACATCAATTACTTATATGACGAAACATTTCTTTTTGGATTTTACAGGTGCGAAAAGGTTTATTTCGAGTTGAAAAATTATTTTAGTGTTATATCTTCTATTCAAGAATATACTGAAATAATATTACTTATTAAATTAGAAGAATTATCATCCTTATTTTGATAGTTATAAATATTGATGAACTTATCGTATTAACTTTCGGAAAAACGATTATTTTTTTTAATAGCTGCTATTGTGAGTATGAATTTATTGGGTAAGCTAGAAATAGAGAAAATAATAAGAATAATTTCCCATTACTTGAAATAAGGTTAAAGCTAAATAAATAATAAAATATAAAATTAGTTTATCAACCTTATAGTTAATAAATTCAATAGACGATGAATCAAGTCTGTGATAATTCATATTCAAATGAGAGGTAATAAGAAATACTTGTCTAAAAATCACTAACTGAACAATTCTTTATTCGACTATTTCCGCCTTTTACGTCATTATCAAGAATTAATACATATTGCAAAGATATCCTTTAAATATTTACAGATCAGTTCAGTCCACAGAATATCTCATCCTGTTTTAAACCAAATATACTCCATTACTGTGAAATGGTATGAAAACTAACTACCTGGAAGCCATGGAAATGAATAAACTTCGAACAATCTGATAATTACAATCTTATCAATGACCAGTTGGACCTGAACCACTCCCCGCTGTTGAATCTCTGACAGTTTGAAAATTTCCATCTCTACCACCAACATTCTATGTTTTATGGATACAGAACCTAGAACGGAGTTGATATAGATGTTCTCTACCACCTTTAGAGACCGAACCAGAGAACATACGCAATTTAGGGTATATTCTGCGGACCGAACTGATCTTTAAATATTTAAAAGATGTCTTTGTAATATGTATTCATTCTTGATAATGCCGTAAAAGGCAAAACTAGTCTAATAAAGAATTGTTCAGTTAGTGATTTTTATACAAGTATTTATTATTACCTCTCATTTAAACCTTATAGTTTCCTTTGAAATTGTGCAACATTGCACACTGAAATAAACATCTTTTTATAAATCCAATGATGCTATTCAACGATCAACCCTTCTATGTGAAGTAATAATAATTCAGGCTTCTTTCTTACGTTAATAGCCAAACATACTTAACAATATATTTTAGAAATGAGTAGTAGCAAAGTGACGAGATATAAAAAGAACAAATGAGCACTCAATGTAAAGAGGATATTCTATTTCCATGGCTAAAAATAGATAATTAATCTAAAAGAAGATATAAGAGTGAAAAACAACCTCATCTTTGACTGAACACTAATTTAGCTAGTTAAAAGCGAAAATAAACTTAATATAATATATGCAATTATAAATCTAGAAGCGAGTAAAACGTTTAAGTATACAACGAAATCTAAAATATTCAAATCGAACGAAAAAACTTAATTAACAAGGATACATCAAATGGTACGTGAGACAAATGACATACTATAACAAACGTACATGAATACGATGTAGAAAAGTACATTATTACGATGAGGTAATGCACAATCTATCTCCAGTAATGATATATAATTAATGAAAATTTCCTCTAATAACATATAACTAAAACTGTTCCTGACACGTTAATTCAGTTACACCAACATTATACCAAAAAAAATCAACAAAATAAGGTAAACTCGTTATTACACTAGTTTATGCTAAAACTACCAAATGAGTACTATCAAATTAGATAACTAGAAAATTGGCCTTTCCAATCTAGGAACTGCTTTCTATGAAAAAGTTATTGAAGTATTTCAAAAGATTCATGCCTTTCAAGCTTCAAAATAATCGATAATTCGACTTGTTGAAACAAAATATTCGAATATTTTGAATATTTCATTTTCTAAATGACACGAAAAAATATTTATATACAAGTAATTCGAAAATGGTTGAAATTATGTATTTATTCTACTTAACTATAAATCGCTCAATCGAAAACATTTTTCAAGCTGAGATCACAAGAGTAATTACTATAAAAAAGTTAATTTTAATAGCATTTTGCTCCCGCACAACGCTTGAAGAGGCACAGTGACGATAAGCGTAATATTATAATAAAAATATATGCCTTATTCCCACAAAAAATATTCAGTTTACTCAACATATGTTTCATAAGTATTTAGTTGTAACGCTTCTTAAAAATGCGTTAACAGTCCGAAACTATGTCGACGAAGTGAATAATTCTCATGGAATATCGTCAAATATTTTAAATTATACAGTTGTAGTCCTTTTTGTCATGGAATGAGAAAGAAATTAAACGAAAATTTCAAACAGAAAAATTGCCTTTCTAAAAGTACGGTCTCATTTCTTTTATCAGTTCTTATTTCTTACATCTCGAAAAAAAATTATTAGACACCATTAAATTCTCAATCTTCTCAAGGCAGTTCTTTCAAACATTTCAGCCTTTTTTTTCAACAACATATGCTTTCTATCACTGACGGTTATACAAATTATTTGGGGGGGGGGGAGGTTTTCAAGACGAAGGTAATGTTATATAATGTGGATAATAAAATAGTTATGTATACCCAATGTTACACGTTAGATTTTAAGGGCGATTACAGTGGGTAAATTACAATAAGGTTATTTAAATATTTTTTCAAAACTTATTTTAAATATATTTTATATATTATAAAGACCTACAATAATATCCCTATGGATGAAAAGTAAAGCTACTCCGTTAAGACTATTTTCGACGTGCTGTTTCTTAAGTAGGTCCTCAGTCTATTCAGGCTGGATAAAGATCTCTCCACGCTGGCAACAGAAACAGGAAGCACTGGCAGAAGTTTCAAGAGGATATAAATGTTAGGGAAGTCTTATCACAATTTACGGGAGATCCAATAGCACTACACCTTCTTTCTTCTTGCCGCAGGAAGAGGCAGTAGACGACATTGAACTTTACCAACCGAACCACTTACCGCTCTCTGCTGAACCGATCATCCATTAGATCTTTCAAATTACGCCTTTCAACAACTCTTACAAGTTATAAATGAAAAAATGAAGATTAATTTCCACCCATTCCATTTGTTTATTCATCAAAATTTTACATTATCCTGGAATCATCGTTTTACAGTGCAATTTTGTATTACAATGTCTGATTTCGAGGGGAGGGGGTCTCGGTCCCCTGTCCATCTAATATACGCCCCTGCTTTCTAACTTTCTATTCTCTACCAGACGATTCACGGATGATATTTTCAATATATCGCTCCCACCTTTTTTTCAATGTCTTTGTTCTATCGTCAGACATATAAATACAAAATCTATAGGTACCACTGAAGGGATGGTGGTTTTAGGGGTTCAAACCAGCGTATTATTCTGCGGAGTAGTGCTACCCCCAAATAAACTGATAGATTGCAGGACAGCAGATTAAGTCAAATTGGTGCAATAAATAGATTACCATAAGTATTTCGAGATGACAGAATTCATTGTGAAACAGAAAACCATTCAATCTCCCCCTTTTTATTCAAAAGTTACCTTCGTCGATGTAAAATGCCACACGAACATTCAGTATGAAGATTGATACCAGTGATTAGCAGTTAATTTGGTACCTACTTATTCGTTATAAAGAAATAATATTTGCAAATTTCAGATAATTACCAAGATAGCAAGCTGCCTTTGAAGAATTGATGGGATATAATTTAAATAAAACTAAGTAGATTTCTGATTTTCACTATAAGGAATTCCAAGTATAAAAATATTGTTTCGCCAACACAGTGGCTTCAACAGATGTTGAGATAAACTGAGTCTCTGGTGAAACTCACGATAAACTATCTCAGTTTATCATCAACATCTGATGAAGTCACTGTGTTGGCAAAACAAAATTTTTCACGTTTTGAATTAATTATAGTGAAAATCAGAAAACCACAAGTTTTATTCAAATGATGTATTTAGATTTTCATCAAGTATCGGTCCAATCGATCAATGAATTGATGAGATAAAAATTTCGAAGTTCTGATAAGACAATTTATATATAAGACAAAAAAGCTGAAACTTCTTACAATCATACAATGAAAATTCAAACTTACAAACAAGATCATCATCGGGATATTCCATATATTCATAAAATAACCTCTTCATAAACATAAATAATTCAAATATTAGGATGAAAAAATTGTACCAGACCAACGAAGATTTTACGATCACTCATCAAAAAATATATACAGAGCAGATTTTTATTTTTAATAATCGTTTGCAAAACTACAATTTACAAAACAAACTACAGAGGTATTATAATAATTCAAATTAACTGTTGTATACTATAACTGAATAACATTACCTTCGAATTTTAGTAAATTTTCAGTTACATCATTTGTTTTCACTAAAATAACATGTTTTATTTTAATAATGTGTGTTTATCCCTTGATATTCATCTACAACACTCCATGGAACATTTCTAAATAAATCGTTCATTCGAAAAACACTTTCTTCCATCAGAATGCTAAACACGCACGACATGTTTCGGGTTACTAAACCATTATCAAGAGTTTAACAATACAAAATATTCGTGTGATATTTGATACATTGTTTTTAGTCACACGATATTTACTGTTATCGAAATTTTTTGTGCAATTGATAACTAAAACATAGTTTGTTAATATTTCAATCTGCTCACCTTCCATCGCAACTATGCATGGCAATAATAACCATTTACTTTCAAACCACTGAACACTAAGCGATATAAATTTTCACATCTGCCCGATTCGGATCGTCGTTGCATTAATTACAATGATAATCAGTTATCGACCAATGTTCATCGTAGAAATTGAGGTAATAATTTCAATTAAAAAAATTAAAAAGTTGAAGAAATTATCCGTATAGCGTACACCTACCGGAGAACGATTTCTTTCGGAATTATTCAGTTCGATTTGCGTTGTGGAGCGGATTACGGAGGCTCGGGAAAACATCCGACCGCATGTGTTAACAATACGCACACGTTCGACTCGAAAAAAAAGTTGTCGCTAGAGAATATTTTCAAATTCGGTGTAATTTCGCGCGCTTATGTTGAAAATTGTTTATAATGTGACAGACCGGGAAATTGAAAACGATTCATCAAATTGAAGAATACCTGAACTGAACGGAATGATTGGTGAGTTATAATACTCTTACTTTCTTTATTTAAATTAACGAAATATATTCAGGAAAAAATTATATTTGTATCCGCGAACACAACATGGAAAAATACAATATGAAAACACATGCTTAAATAAAAAGATTAGATAGTATATTAAGCCACTTGAAAACAATGTCAAAAATTGGAAAAACATATTGAACGCAATAACCGTACTACGAATAATACTAGTACTAGATTTCAGATATTGTAAACTCTCACGATGAAGGCGGAATTAAGAGAATCATTTGGAATTGAAACATCAATGAATGTTGGATGAGAAATACTGAACAGTTTAACACCTTCTTTTTCCTTCAAATATGATATGATACGGTTGAAATGATCTTCTTTCTAACTTGGTGGAAATTATGGCACCATTCTCCAGTAATGGTACTATGCTGTTCGAATTAATTGGGACAAACATTTTTTTTCTACGTATGAGTTACTGTAGCAATGTGAGTACTAGGGTGGCCGAAACACCCTCACACCTGCTTGTTTACTACCTGAGGTGACGTGAGCCTACCGGTGCGACAGCTGGTGGTTTCAATTTTGATACCTGCTGTATTGTCTTGTCCAAAGATGGATATCACTCCAAGGAAGCGTTCTAAAATTATCGCGCTTAATGAACACACATCAATCACTGTAAGAGATATAGCTGAAGCTGTAGGTGTGGTAAAGTCCAGCGTTTCAAGAATTTTAAAAACATTTAAAGAAAGTGGCTCATCGTCACCAAAAAGAAAAGGAAACTGGACGCAAACGCAAAACTACTCCAAGAACAGACAAATTATTGATAAGAAATAGCAAAATTAATCCGAGAAAGACAAGCACTGATCTTCGAAGGGATTTGATGGTTTCTGGTGTGGAGGTGAGCACCTCAACTGTGCGAAAACAACTGCTGGAGGTTGGCCGTAAGGCAAGAAGATCAAGAAGAAGGTAACTGCTTACCCAGAAAATAATGAAGAGACATTTGGCATGGGCCAAAAAGTACCTTGCGTGGACTGTGGACGACTGGAAGAAGTTCGTTTTTAGTGATGAGACACATTTGTTTGTTCAAGGGTACAAATCAAGTGTTGTTAGACGAAATGATGGGGAAATTTCATGACCTGATCACATAAAGCAAACAGTAAAACATCCTTCGAAAAAAATGGTTTCGCGTTTTTTTCACAAATAAAAGTGCTCGATTGGCCAGGGAATTCACCTGATCTCATTCCCACTGAGAAATTATGAAATATTTTAAAGAACGACTGGCAAAAATGGATTGCACTACTAAAGAAAAAATGATTATAAGTGCAATCATGATGACGAATTGAAGAAAATTTGCGCGACGCTAGTGGAATCGATGTCTAGACGAGCTCAAGAAGTTATTTCTGCATATATATGGAGGACATATATATTTGTTATATATGGAGGACATACTTCATATTAATATGAAGAATTTACGCTATTTTGTATGTATTTTCTTCATTAAAAGGTAAGATTTTACGAAAAGTTTGTTTTTATCTTTTGTCCCAATAAATTCGAACAGCATAGTATAATACAGCAAAAAATCTTTTGTGTATTGAAAATTGGCATGTCATGACATTTGCGACTTAACACATCAATAGCACTAAAAGTCTTTTTCTGATATTGATAGACACAGGGAAAAGACCCTCCCCAAGAGTATTTTATTTTCCATGTGTCTTCCAGTGAAATATTCAGTGAAAAAGTCCTCAACAGTCATTACGTTAGGTAGACCTAATGTACTTAGTCTTTTCATAAACCCTATAAGAATTGTTTCCTATGCTTTCATGTAGATAAAATAAAATATATCATTCACTTCTTGGCTTCTGAACTTCTTGTAGCTATAGTGATAATTTTATAGTAAAAGTTTCAAGGGAAATTTAAAGAAACCCTTGAATGTTGACTAGTTAGAGAGTCTTACATAAAACATTTTTTCTCACTGGATGGCAACT
Organism: Henosepilachna vigintioctopunctata; assembly: GCA_030704895.1. Taxonomy (NCBI): domain Eukaryota; kingdom Metazoa; phylum Arthropoda; class Insecta; order Coleoptera; family Coccinellidae; genus Henosepilachna; species Henosepilachna vigintioctopunctata. The sequence continues at coordinate 2,908,366 of JARQZJ010000071.1, read as the reverse complement.
GTAAATATTCAGTAACAGAGAGATAAATAACACATAGACCTATCTCTTAAGCGAACAGTGCTTCAATAAATAAAATATAATATTGCACAAGTATGTAATACATTACTATACTCCACTTCAAACATATATATTTAATAAGTGATTGTATGAGGGAATGAAGCTATGAATTTCTGCAGAACCAAAAGGGAAGGACAGTGTGTAAAACATGTAAGATGTAACCTCAGAGACAAAAGGGTTTCTGAAAACTAATGAAAATTTATTTAGCCCCAAAACTCTTTAACAGATAAATTTGGCTATTTCATCTGGCTGGATAAACCTGATCCTACCTTAACCTTAGATAATTAAGAAATGTTCGTTGTATTGAGTCTAAATAGTACTTAAAGTACGAGAGATAGCAAAGACGGAAAAACAAGCGTTTCAGGTAGGACAGTTTTCAGATATGTTATCTCTCTCACTCTCCATAAGGTGGTCTGGGAGATGGTAGTGCTGCGTTCATCAGTGAGCATCCTACCTGTACAGCTAAAATATCGATTTTTAAAAATTTTAGTTATTAAGTTTTTTGAAATTAAAAACAATTTTTTTCAAAATTTTGCTGCCATTTTCATATGATGTTATTTTTTTGATTGGTCTACAAATGGTTTTTATGAAAATATTTTTTATTAATTATCATCATCATCATCAGCACTGCTGTCATTTTCATTATCATCGTCGTCTTCTGGATTGTCATCGTCTTGTAATAAGTTATTATCTTATTAAAATAACTTGTGATTGTCTGTATTCTTCCAACATGCCTAATCACTTTTCACTTTTAAATTGGTCTGGCTGAAGGTTTAACAATCGAATTATTGTTTGGCAAATTAATTTTAGGTTTTTAGATACTTGAATAACATCATATAAATGTTTCAGCCATACTGAATATTTTGAAAAAAAAATTTTATTAATTTAAATTAGCATCTGGCACGGTTTAATCAACAATAAAAATATCTAGCAATGATAGATCCATGTTGCAAATAGTTCAATAAAAATAATTAAAAAAAACAAAACTTCTTAAAATGATTTGAAAAATCGATAGTTTACCTGCAAAGGTAGGATGGGCACTGATGAACGCTACCACAACCGCCAGCAAGAGAGCCCGTAAGACGTCCGGGAGAGTGAGAGAGACAACATATCTAAAAACTGGCCTACCAGAAATTCTCTCTCAAAAACGTTGCTAGCTCTTAGACTATTATGAGATTCGTAAATGAGTTACCAAATCATACATTCAAAATCCAATTTGCCCTTTAGAATAATTGTTAAAAGTGAACAATACTGTATTGCAAGAAATATATATAATATAAAAGTTCAAAGTAGAGCATTGAGTCACAACAATTAATACAGTAATTATTTACTAGATGTTAAATGAACCAGTGTAAACACTCAACAATGTTTTTGTTCCTTTCACCCTTCCGACGGTGAATAATCTACTATGTAAAACCACCTTTCACCTGGGCCTATGATTTGGTTGTCTAGAAAAACGCCCAGAAATGTGTATCGTGAGGTGAAATTCAGTAGGCAAAACTTACAATAAATTACAAAGGACTTATCATTGGAACCCTGCACAAATTATACAAAGGTGGAGGTATGGTTTGTTGTGGACGTTCAGCAATTTTAGTAGGAAGATATATGAGTCTAAGATTATGGGGTATATTTTCATAGCAACACTCATGCAAGAAATTGCTTACAGTTCTTGTCTTTGTTTCCTCAATCTTGCTTTCCAGTCCGCGAGTTCTACGGCCAAGTGGTTCGACTCCACTCCCTCTGTTGCATTATTTACATGGTTAGTTCCGTTTACAACCGCTTCCTGTCCCAAGTCTATAACCCATTGTTGCAGAAGTTTATCCCTCTCTGTGGTGAGATGCCGCACATGAGAGTACAGCCTTTCTGCTGGTTGCTCGGTCCAGTCTAATGTTAATACTATGCTTTGGTGATCGGTTACCTAGAAATTAATGCACTTTAAAGGTAACTACAGTTAAAATTGTTGGTTGCTAACTCATTTTATTCAAATGTTACATTGTGAAGAAAATCTTCCTCCCTACTATATTTAAGTGTTCACAAGGCTAATTCATTCAATTCCTCATACCAAGACCACTTGATTCAAAAGTTAGTTAGATTGGACGATCAACCAAAATTAGTTCCTCTATTCTACAGATGTGTGTTTGTCAACAGTAGACAAAGATATAATTGGTTCAACGTAAATAGAATACTGACCTGTCTAATACACTCCACAATATCATGTTGTACATCTTCTGGCAAGTCTTTAATTCTAGAAATGAAATATTCCTTTGTTGGTCCCTGTACTGCACATCCTAGCATCAGCAGAATTAGCAACTGCAAGTGCTGCAGAGCGGCCTCTGATGCTGGGGCTCGACCTAATATTACGCAGTCTGGTACAGCTATGACAACTTGACGGAGTTCATCCTAGAAAAAAAAATTACAATCGTATGTATTATCTTCTATTGTTCAAATTCTAGTAACAGGAATTATAAATGTTGAGATATACACAAGAATAGGTTGTAGAGCAGCATGATAAGAAAAAAGATTCAGCAAAGATTGTAAAAATTTTGGAATATTTTCGTGATCTGAACGTTTTCCATATCTTCTTTTCAACATTAAATGAAGTGATTTGGTAAATTAATGATGAGGTAAATTAATGTTTCGGTGGAGACGTAAGATAAAATGTAAGGGAAATGTACCATCAAATCTTTTGTACACTACAATTAGAGTTTGTGTAACTGTCATTTAGATGAACTAGGTGTACATGACTTCGTCCTGCACCACTCTTTTCTGGCTTCTTCATAGGCTCAGATATGAACCACTGATTATAAGATAAAAACTTCTTTATGTTGCATCAAGGTCAAATATATAAGGTCTGAAAGATACATAATTTACACCGTTAAATATGTGAAGAAAAAAGCGATAGACATCAAGAATAATGTAACAGTCAAGAAATGAACAGAGGAAATACATATTGAAGAGTATAAAATTCTAAATGAAATTGTTACTGCGTTGGTCTCGTTATTTCATATTCAGACCACGTTTATCTGATCGGATATCGCTGGAAACAAATCTCTACGACGCACTCGAGTATGACATGACGTTTAAGGTTGTGACTGGTCGTGACCATATTTGTTCGCTTCAATTTGTTGAGATATTATAAAACGGTTCGCTAATGACAACCTATGATGCAGGAAGTAAATAGAAGGAATATATTTTGTTATTGAATCGTGAGATCTGGCCTAATTCATGTTTATATATATATATATATATATATATATATATATATATATATATATATATATATATATATATATATATATATATATATATATACATATATATATAAATATATATATATATATATATATATAATAATAATAATAATAATAATAATAATAATTTTATTCATTTCATAAGTTTACATTATCGCTTGAAAGCAAAAATTTGTAAAAATATAGAAACACGTCAAAGAACAGAAAAAACCTTAGCTAACTCTCACATTTCACGCTTGCAATATTCAAAAATTCTGTTGTGTTATATGGTTCACATCTAATTAATAGGTCGAAAATAAGTTTTTTGAATTTTCGAAAATCAGGAATCATCTGGAATCTTCTTGGAAGTGCATTGAAGAGTTTCATTGACATATACATAGCACTATTTTCTAGCAGGCTCAATTTATGTCGAGGATATAAGAAGGGTTCCATTCTTCTCGTTTTGTTGCCGCTCTTATAGTTCTCGTAGCATTTTTCGTGTTTGTGCAAAAACAATAAGGATTTATAGATAAATAATCCATTTAGCGTTAATATTTTTTTTGTTCTAAATAATCCTCTGCACGAGTCTCTCAACTTCATTCTATATATCGTTCTCAACGCTAGTTTCTGTATAACAAAAACCCGATTCCATTGGGAACTACTTCCCCAAAATATGACCCCATAAGAAAGAAGCGACTGAAAATTTGAAAAATAGATTACCATTAAGGTATCTATATCGACATGGTGCTTCATAACATTGAGAGAAAACACCACAGAACAAAGTCTCCCAGTCAAATAATCTATATGTTCTTTAAATTTTAGTTTGCAGTCCAGATATACTCCCAAAAATTTGGCACTAGAAGCTATTGGTAATTCAATATCCTCCAGTGTCAAAGACCGAGGTGCACGCTGGACTGATCGGTCAGTTTGAAAGAATATACAATCTGTCTTGTTAACGTTGATAATAAGCCGGTTCTGATTACACCAATTTTTAACAACTTTGAAAGAATGTTTGCAATCCTGCATTGCAGCAGCTTCGTTCGTCGCTGTGATAACTATATTTGTGTCATCTGCATATATGGTTGTATTTGCATTATGTGGCAATACCCTTGGAAGATCATTGATGTATAGTATGAAGAGAAGAGGTCCCAGTATGCTGCCTTGTGGAACTCCCATTGAAGTGTTTAAATACTTGGAGATGTAACCATCATCTGTACCAATCTTCACATACTGGACTCGATTCTTCAGGTAACTTTTGAGTAAATCAAGTTGTTTGTTCCTTATTCCACAATAATTCAACTTTGTAAGAAGCCTTTCATGTTCAACACAATCGAACGCTTTGGATAGATCCAGAAAAAGAGCAATTGGGATTTCTCCTTTCTCCAGGGCAATCAGTATAGATTGAGTGAGTTCCAAAATTGCAGTTTCTGTTCCCCTGCTTGGCAAGAATCCATGTTGGTTTTCATTGAAGACTTGAAATTTCTTAAAGAAACTCAAAAGTCTATTAGCCAGTAATTTTTCAAAGATTTTCGAAAAAGATGATAGTATGCTTATTGGTCGGTAGCTGTCTGGTTCGTCGATAGGTCCTTTCTTGTAAATTGGTTTTATAATAGCAATCTTTAGTTTGTCTGGAAAAATTCCCTCTATGAAGGACATGTTTATGATATACCTAAGAGGTTCTGCAATATATTTTATTGATCTTTTAATGATTTTATTTGGAATTCCGTCATGTCCGCAAGTTGTTGTGTTTTTTAGATGCTTAACCACATTTTCTATTTCTGTTGTGGTCACTTCGAAAACGTAAAAGGAGTTTTCCAAATATTGCATATTTACACCTTCATTACTGACAGGGAGCATTTTACATAAATCTGGGGCAGCATTAATAAAATAATTGTTAAATCTATCAGCTGTTTCTTCTGGATCACCTGATGGTACCAACATTTTAGATTGTGCACTTGATTTGTTGAGTAGTGTGTTTACAATATGCCACGTGGATTTTGATTTATTGTCAGATTTGTTAATTTTTTCAGCATAGTAGGCTTGTTTAGTCTTGGAAATGGTCAGATCATATTGTCTTTTTAGCTTTTTGTACATTTCAACAGTGTTCGCATTGTATCTGGAGATGAGGTAATATATATCCAATTGATTTTTCAATAATTTAATATTAGGGTCATTCATTACGGTATTTTTAGTAGATCTATTTTTGGAAGCCTCTGTAAATGGAAAACACTCTTCAAATGCTTGTTTGATTTGTTGAAAAAAGTACTCCCACATCTCATTGATTTGGCAGGTTTTGTATGAGTAAATTTCATCCCAATTTATTTTCATAATAATGCTTTCAAATTTCATCAGTGCATTCTCTGAGTATATACGTATATTCTGCATTCTTGTGTAAGTATGGTTGTCCATATTTACACTAAGCCTGAAAGTCTGTGCTGCATGATCTGATAAATGTGGTTGAGAAACGGTAGTAACGCCCTCCGATATGTTTGTGAAAATATTATCGTTACACGTTGAAGAGTGAGAAGTTATTCGTGTTGGCTCACAGATCCTTATAACAACATTGTGTGTGTCAAGTATTGACTTCAGCATCTTTACTTCGTTGCTCTCTACTTTGAGTACATCGATGTTGAAATCGCCTGCTATAATGAACTTGATATCACATTCACCATTCAGAATCTCCAGTACCAACAACAGCCTTTCAAAGAAAATGTTGATGTTAGCCACTGGCTGAGTGTTAGGTCTGTAAATGCATACGACTATTAACTTGAAATTTTTATTTATTTTACATTCAATTGCAGAGCACTCAAAAATATTTGCAACTGATAGCTTCCCAATGTCTGGTCTTGGTTTGCAGTCCAGACGATCACAGCTGAATATAGCACAACCCCCATGTTTGTTTTTTAATCTGCAGAAACTAGCAATCTGCTTGTACCCAGTAATTTGAAACTTTTCTAGTTGATCCGTAGTCTGCCAGTGTTCTGTTAGGGCAAGTATATCAATATTATCATCTTTAAGAAATTTTTCTAGGCCGTTAAAAGACGTTGCTAGACATTGTATATTCAAATGTGTAACATTCAACGTGTTGGGCTTGAATGCGATAGCAGAAGTGTTTACATTGGTTTTGGGTTTCAGGAGGCGACTATTGTCTGCCTGCGCTTCAGAAAAAACCTCTTGATTGTCACACCTTCTGGCCAGAAGGACGGACTCATTGCTTGATCCAATGATTCAAATGGTAATGTCACCTTGAAGGAGGAATAAATATCAGGCCTTCTTGAACTTAACTTGTCGCATGTGACACCCTGTATACTTTGTTTGATATAATTTTCAAGATCCGCTGCTTCCGTTGTTGGACTGAGTCTTGAAACATGTATAAACGCCAGGGACTTCTTTGGCGCCGCGACTAAAACATTAGATTTAGTAGTACCAATTATAGGCCTCACAGTTTTTCGTGAGCCTGTTTGTTGATTACGTGTAGAGTGTTTATGATCGTCAGTATTATCACCGGTAACTGGTGTTAGTTTGCCGGAATTTGGTCTTTTCTTCGACTTCACGATTGACCAGTCATACTGTTTTTTGGAGGTGTTTCTAATTTCTTTTATTTCACAATGCAATTTACGAATTTGTTCGCCTTGGGAAACTAACAAATGTTTTAATTCCAATATTTCGGATACAAACGATGCAGTAATTTCACTCACAATTTCATTTTTCCAAATGTGTAAGAGATATATATATATATATATATATATATATATATGTGTGTGTGTGTGTGTGTGTGTGTGTAAAATGATAAGAAACTCCTCATATCATTTGTATATAGTTATATTATAGTTGTATATAGTTACTATTAAGAAGAATAAGAATTATATCTATGAATGGGTATCTTTCAAGAGGAAGGGAGAAACTTAATTTCAACAGACAGAATTGAAGATATTCCTTTTCAAACTAAGAGAGATATAGATAAGACGTATTTGTAAAATAATAGACATAGATAGTGTTAAGATTGTATAGGATATAAGGACTTTAAATTGATTTATAAGATTGTACACAGGTATATTCCAAACGATTGATTTATTCTGAAGAAATATAACTTTTATTTACAATATTCATCAACATTATCAAGTTCAACTTATCTAAAAGAAAAATCAATTTAAAGTCCTTATATCCTATTCAATCTTAACACTATCTATTTCTATTATTTTACAAATAATACAAACCGTCAAATAATCATTGAAACAATGATTATTTTTGACGGGTCAAGGTCTAATTCAAGAATTAGAGAAATAGAAGAACAATAATGGAAAATTCTCAGAAAGATTTACGGTCCAATCCATAGAAACGGCATTTGGATGAAAAGACCTCAGAATGAGCTTTATCAAAAGACAAATACCATAACGGAAGAAATCAGAAAACGTCGAGCAAAGTTATATGCACGTGTCTACAGAATGAAACAGTCCAAATACCGAAGAAACTACTCGATATAATTATGAATAGTAAATGCGGAACAGAGTGGCTAAAGAGATCCAAAAAGACTACAACAGATCGATATAAAAAATCAAGTTCCCACTGAGTGCCGCTATAAAATCGCACATGTGAAGTTTGGGCAATAATTAATGCGCCAACCTGGAAGAAAATGGGCAGATGAACGGAAGAAAGAGCATTCAGAGAGAATGAAACGTTTTTGGGAGGCAAAAAGATGAAGCAAAAGACCTAAGAATTGCGAAGTCTCGTTCAATCGCTCTATGATGGGGAACAATCGTTATAATAATAACAATATATATGGCATAATATCGGAAAGCCTATTTCTGATTTGTTGGATAGTGTATAATATTGTCTGCTATTTCGGATGTAATAAAAAACATTTTGCTAATAACGGAATTTTAGGCTATTTGAGTTTTATGCATATCCAAATCCAGTATTTACTTATCTTAGTTACTTTAGGAAGTGATTTTAAATGCAAACAATCAACTGAAATTTACAAATTGAATGAATAGTAAAACTCAATACCACGTCCGATCCAAGAAGTTGGCAATGTTTCCTGCGATTGTTCAAAGATGCCGCTGTTGTAGTCTTATGGTAGGTAGCTATTAATATGAAGGCAAGAGAGGAAGTAGAAGAAATCTCAGAGTTTACATCTCAAATTGGCACTGCTAATTACATATAACGGCAACGTATATACCGCCTTGTTTGTCTTACTCGCTACTGGATATAAAAAAGCGAAATTCTAGGAATTCTGTCCCTGAAGTTATCCAATCAATTATGGTTTTTATTCGATGGTTTTTCTTCAGGTCAACAGGTAGATATACTCAACATATTGAATATATATACTAAATGTACCATAATTGAAATTATTCCAGACACATCCCAGCGATACGAGACATAAATGGATGAAAGAATTGATGGAATAGAGGCCTAAGAAGGAGACAGAAAAATAGGAATATGATCACCGATTAGAATTGTTCACAATATCAAACATACGAGGGTTATTAATCATATTTCCGACCTAATAATGAGAAATCTTAATGACGGAAATCGGTTCTTTTTTGAGAAAATATCCTCCTGGAATTTATATACGTTTGCATACTTTTCCGCCAATTTTCGTACAATTTTTTGCACTGCGATTGAAGTAACTCACAAAGATTTCAAAGCTTCATATGATGCAAAAACTTGTTCTTCGACAAATATCCTATTATTGATTTCCGAAAATCGAAAAGCATTACTGAAATCAATAACTTAAATGTATCGAAATATACAAATTGATGACATTCAATAACTACGAAACCATTCTGGGCTATACAGTTGATTGAATGTTCGCTGATCTCTTGGTGAAACATTGTTTAATATATTAAATAAAAACTCTTGGTTTGGTTTCACAAAATTTATAATAAATACTTGACAATTGTTTCAGGTACCCAATTTTCAACAGTTAAAACTCGCTAAAAAAAAGTTTTAACTTTTGAAAATGGGCTAACACCCTGAAGCGATTGTCACGTATTTATTATGAATACCCAGGCGTTTTTATTTAAAACATTCTGGGTTAGTTAAGTAATTCGCTTTTTTTCACGATTTCTTTGATGGAGACGCTTCGTTAAATTTCACCTCGAAATCATACATTAATTAGATGAATAACTTAGGTACCGAGATAATTTTGAGTGTTGTAGATAAGCTGAATGAAGGCGACAGAGATAATTTATCTATAAAAACGGTTTGGCGCTTTTGGCATCATAAATATTCAATTGACGTGATAAGAACTTTCCGTTTACACGAACACGACGAATTGTACAATTTACATTGATAAATATAGGTAGGTAGTGACAATGAACACACCATCGAGTGGTTTTTAACCTTGTCATTTACTTTTAGTACTAATTGAAGTTTATGGCAACACATAGACACAGAAATCGAATACATAGATCTTATTGTCACTATGAACATGCAAATTCACAAGAAAATATTTGCGACAGGTGTAACAAAATTGTTTTCGAATGACACACCTGATGAATAATTTAGGTATTATATATATATATATATATATATATATATATATATATATATATATATATATATATATATATATATATATATATATATATTATTATATATATATATATATATATATATATATATATATATATATATATATATATATATATATATCGATTGTTCCCCATGAGGAGAGCGACTGAACTTGCATTCGCAATGATTAGGACTTTTGTTTCATCCTTTTGCCTCCCAAAAACGCTTCATCCTCTCTGAATGCTCTTTCTTCCGTTCATCTGTCCATTTTACTCCAGGTTAACGATTTGACTTTTGCTCAAACTTCACATGTGCAATTTTATATAGACATTCAGTGCGATCTTCGAGATTTTTTATATTGATCTGTTGTAGATCCTTTCGGACCTCTTTTAGCCACTCTGTTCTGCATTTACTATTCATAATTATATCGAGTAGTTTCTTCGACATGTGCATAAAACATTGCTCGTCGTTTTGTAATTTCTTCCATTATTGTATTTGTTTTTTGATAAAGTTCACTCTGAGGTCTTTTTATCCAAATGCCGTTTCTCTTGATTGGACCGTAAATCTTTCTGAGAATTTTTCGTTCTTGTTCTCTATTTCTCTAATAGCAAAATAGAGAAACCTTATAGAGAATGTTTCTGCGTACAATCAGAAACACTTGGGGCTAAGTTATAGAAAACTCTTCAATACAATCAATTTATGTTGAATCCAGAGTTTAATTCGACATACAGTTGTCAAAATACGAAGAAATTCAAGAACTAGCATAGAAAGAACTGAGGACTTCACCGTTTCAACTGTTTTGCCTGAAAAATTATTTCCATTTTCCTAATATTACTTTGATCATCCTTCAATGAACCTCAGAAAATTAATGATCTTCTTATCCGTAATAAAAAAGTTACCTAATAATGAAACCAATGACATGAATGAAAATGAAATTATATATTAAATCTGCTTAAATTTAAATTTCTATAATAATTTCTGCTTAGAATGTATCATCTTTCTTATTCTTGCTTTTTCATTTATGAACTACTGTATACTGTCTACGGTCTAAAATTTGTAAATACATATTTTAGTTAAAAAACTTCTATCGTGAACAAGTAGTTAATTTAAGATCTAGAATAAAATAACGATTTGTGATGCCATCAAAATGATGAACACAAATAAACATGCACCTACACAAATAAACATGCTGTGAAATTTCGCATTTCTTATGATAACGACCTATTATAACAATTCTTTGCAATAATCCGTTATATTAAAATACTATATACATTTCCTCTATGAAAACGTTACGAGGTTCACTTACAATAATTATTATCGTCTTGGCAGTTTGAATAACTTGATTTAGAAACACTCTTATAGCATCTATTTACTCGTATAATAAAAGTTAAATTCAATGAGAATAAAAACAATATTAAATAATAAATATCCAATCAAATATTTTACTCAAACTTTTTTGAATTATATGATAATAATTGTTTTAACCTCACTTACAACTTCATAATGGAATTTTCAAATATCAATGCCATAGCAAAAATTATCTATAATTCTTTTGCATTTTTTCTGAAAATCAAAAGTTGATTAACTCAGCAAGGTTCGAGGAAGAAGATAAATAATTTTTCAGTACTTCAATCACCACGACGGAGCTTGAGTCCAGCGTTAGGCGCAAAGTAAGCAGTAAAAGCAGGACTTCAGCTATCAATATCAAAGATACACAATTAATGCTGTTTGCTAATTGGAAATATTGAAGGAAGTGAGAAAAGCATATCATGGAAAAACAAGGCCAGTCGATTCAAAAATCATTCAAACGTCAGGATATGCACTAGGCTCGACTAGTTCATACCCTTTATAGATCCTGCTTATCGCCATACGAATTCTATATGTTTGAAACCTTCAAAAAAGCTTTAGAAGAAGAAGATTTGTAGAAAATGTGGACGGTTAAGAATTAGTTCGTAATTGGTTTCTGATGCAACCAGTTGAATTATTCGATTCAGTGAGAAAACCGTTTTCTCACTAAAAAAATTGTATTTCTGATACACTTTTCACGTATCACTGATACAATTTTCACATTTACACAATCTTTTTTTTACCATTACACGAATGTTCACTTATTTCTGATAAAATTTTCTAAAATGCTTGGAAAACATTATAGTATAATTGTATTAAATTCTTGATGTTGGGTTCACTGAAAAATTTTTGTATAATTAAGCCAAGTGTTTTCAATTATAAAATATATGTTACAATATTTCACCATGTGTTCTTCGAGCAGTTAATTGTACTTCCAAGAGTTGATACCCCACCTTGGAACTCCTTCATGTCTTATTCAAGTATTCCAAGAGGCTCTAAAATAGTCTCCAGAAATACTAGAATAGAAATACGTGAACATTCTGCTGATATTCCCGCGGATAGTCATTTAGAAACCGTTGTCCTTAGATTGATTCACGAATCTAAGTCAAGTGCGCAGAACCTAAGAAAACCGGCATTGAAATCAACGGTGTACTTTCTAACAATATTCTCTTATAAAACTCCCGACACGACCTTCGAACGATCCAAATAAGGCTGAGAGAACATATTTCGAATTATCCTCTCTTAAAACATTTCATTCCATACTTCATTATTTTTATCGACTATAATAAAAATAAAACTATTACTTCCAAAATTTATCGATAACGTGAACAAATTCTAGTGCATTTTATAGGAGCGTAGATTGAATTCATTTAGAGCTCGTTGAGAATTGGAATAATGTACCGCTTACATGAAAGAAATAATGAAGTTGATAGGTATTTTTGGAATGTCGTGCATTCCGACATTAAAACGAGCGCTGCACTACAATTTCAAAATCGGGGAATTTTAGGTCAGTTAAGTAAACATAACTGAATTAAAGGTAAAGCCTCCTGCCACTCCTTTCTGGTTGAGCTATTAATTTCGTATCAAAAAATGTGAAAATATTTATTGAAAGCAATAATTTTAATAGAACACGATATCTTTTCAGCTTTTATTAAGCAACATTTATAGGAAAGATTTTCATTTCCAGATAGCTACTTATTTTTCGATCAAAATAAATTTCCAATAAAGTACTCACTTGCCTAATAAATCAATTAAGTATCTACTTTATCAGAGATTCTATTATGAATTAGTTATCAGATGAAAATAATTACAGTAATAATTGAAGTAATTTATCTTTGTAATTTGAAACTATTACATGAATTCGAGAAACTTCCAGGAAAATTGAGATTATATTCGATAAAACTTATGTATTAGTAATTCCTCAAGTTCATTTTAAGAGACAGGTATGATAGATTAACTATGACGATTCCATAATGATTTTTCAACACAACAAAGATAAAAGACTATAATAACACTTATTGTTTGATTAATATGAAGGATATTCTTACAGAAATCAACTTCACTCGATCTGATATTAAATTCTTCGTTGTCTAGAATAAAAAAGTCGAAGTAATAATCACACTATTCTTAACATACTAACGTATGTACTTCTCTACAAAGTTCATTATCAGTAAAAAGTTCCTTATAATTTTCTCTCAACCTAAAATGTACTTAGTAATGATCTAAAACCAAATTTCTTAATTCTCTATAATTTTCTGAATTAAAGTAACGTGAAATAGGAAACAAATAAAAAATTTATTATCCATCATTATGAGAAAAACAACAATACAATAAAAACCAGTTGTGAAAAAATTCATACATTTTAACAAGTAAAATCGATACTTTCACAAAAGGACACATACTCCCCTAAAATATATATGAAATATATAAAATATATATGACATATATGACATAAATATTACTGTACACTTACGTATAGTGATTAGTGTTAACGAAATTAGGGTAAATAAGGCTTTTTCGCCCCTATCGTAACTATGATTTGAAATTGTTTTTCAAGAAATTCCATGTCAAGAATTGCCAAGAAATTTCTATGAAATGATTTGAGGATTTGTTGAAAAACTTAAAGGAAAAATTTTACTTCCAAAAAATCGCAGATTTATCGTGCATATCCCATTCTTAAAAATAAAATTTTATTTCATTCTCAGTTGCGTATTAATTTTAATATTAAAACTATTATCTGTAGGTAGCTTCCTAAGTAGGCTTAAGAAGAAGACTGTACACGTGCGTATAGTGATTAGTGTTAACGAAATTATGGTAAATAAGGCTTTTCCACACCTATTGTAACTATGATTTGAAATTATTGTTCAAGAAATTCCATGTCAAGAATTTCAAAGAAATTTCCATGAAATGATTTGAGGATTTGTTGAAAAACTTAAAGAAAAATTTTACTTTCAAAAATTCTCAGATTTATAGTGGTTGTCCTATACTTAAAAATAAAATTTTATTGCATTCTCAGTTGCGTATTAATTTTAATATTAAAACTATTATCTGTAGGTACCTTCCTAAGTAGGCTTAAGAAGAAGACTTTACACCTGCGTCTAGTGATTAGTGTTAACGAAATTAGGGTAAATAAGGCTTTTCCACGCCTATCGTAACTATGATTTGAAATTATTGTTCAAGAAATTCCATGTCAAGAATTTCCAAGAAATTTCCATGAAATGATTTGAGGATTTGTTGAAAAACTTGAAGGAAAATTTTACTTTCAAAAATTCTCAGATTTATAGTGCTTGTCCTATACTTAAAAATAAAATTTTATTGCATTCTCAGTTGCGTATTAATTTTAATATTCAAACTATTATCTGTAAGTAATTTCCTAAGTAGGCATAAGAAGACACCTTCAAAAAATTTGATATTTTGAAAAATATAATCAATCCGCTGAACTCTTTGTATTGCGAAAATTTCAAGGAGAGAAAGGAACGTATTTAATAACTTTTTGATGACATATCTTTCTGTAACGTCCACATATTGAAGCAATCAAAACACACAAGTACTGCAGTTATTTAATTATATATTGATTTACTTGGAGGAAATTGAGTAGAAAGTTCAAGTGTACGGTTGTACGGTAATTGAACGTACTAATAAACTTCGGAATAGACAGTAATTATGATAATAATAGAAGGGTACTCTTGGGTCAAATGATTCGAATTTATTTAAAATTTATGCGAAAAACAAATTAACCTATTTCTTGCCTTCACATTGCCATTTTATTGAAAAATATTGGAATAAAAAAGTAATCTACAGCGTAACACCTTTATATTTAGGGATAAGTGAATATAAACTAAAATTCAAATACTTGAATAGAATACTAACTTTAGTCGTTTATAACTTTATACTAACAAAATCCTTTGTAACGACGAAACGCGTCATGCTTGTTAATGAAGTGAAAATCAAAAGTTTAAGTGTTTGAATTTTAGTTTATATTCAATTATAATGGATTTACATCAAGAAAACGCCAACAATATTAAATATTTAGGCATAAAATGAAATGTCCAGAACTGAATAGAATACAGAAAATAACGGAAATGTATGAAGATCACATCAATGTATCTGTATACATTTCAAGACGTATCAATGTACGTTCTCATTTAATTCGTTCCAATGAGAACCAACATACATACTCGAAACACATATCAACCCGTGCTTCCTATGAGTGCTATAGCAAATACCTTCATTTAGTTTCGATTCACCTTGACTTTATAATAACTCCAATAATTAATTTAAATAAAACTAAGTAGTTTTTGATTTTCACTATAATTTAATTAATGATAAACTAGTTTATCTTCTACATCTGATGAAGCCACTGTGTTGGCGAAGCCATATTGTTATGTCATGACTAAATTGTAGTGAAAATCAAGAAACTACTTAGTTTTATTTAAATTATGTATTTAGATCATCATCAAGTATCGGCTGAATCGATAAATGATCTTAAATATTTTTTATATAAACGAATAGGGCTACATGTCGTGTACTAATTCATTGTATAACAGTTGAAGGGTGTCATACTTGAAGTCTCGCTTTTTTCAGAGCGATTTATTTTTGACAGTTTCAATTTCTTTGATGGTTTTTCTAAAATGATTAATCAATTCCTTAAACAGTCCTTCTTGAAACAGTCCTTAAAACTTTCACCAAATTGAAGTTGAATAAATTCTCTAGCCTATGAGATATTTTAAAATGATTCAATACGAAAGTGAATATTATCAATTAACCCCGTGAAAAGTGAAAAACTTTTTTTAACTATTTATTTATTTTATTTTTATTTTTTTTATTCATATATTTTTTGTTTTTACATAAAAGGGTTCACTCGACAAACAGTTCAAAATTGTCCTATAGAAGAGGAACACTACAAGTAGTATTAATCAGAAATTAACGTTTGGGGATGCAACACAAAATCTACAATACAAAATACTTCAACTAAAACGATTGAAGAAATACATCAGTACTTCAGAAGAGAAAGAAAATACTCAAAGGAGTAAATTGATACACTGATTCAATCTAGTGAAAAATGTAAGTTCACTGAGATAAAAAAAGGAAAACAATTATTATACAGAAAATAAGAGTTAATTATACACACACAAACACACACACATATATATATATATATATATATATATATATATATATATATATATATATATAATATAATATATATAAAAAAATGAAGAAAGATAATTATATATAAACTGATAATTATATTATTATCAACCTCTAAATAAACTGAACTAAATTGAGGTGAAGGTTGACTATTTTTAAATGATCTAGTAGGGGAGGTACGTACAAAATGACATATAGTTTTGGTTTTCGGTCATAACTCTTTAATGGTAAATCACAGCGCATTCACATTGCACACAAGTAATCTTAGGTTTTATATCTTTGAATTGTAAAAGATACTTAAAAGATAAACAAACTAGAAAAAATAATAATTTTGAATTTAACTGACATCAACGAAATCCATTTTGTCCATATGATATGGACAAAATGGCATACCACATACGGACTAAATGACATGCTCTGCAAAAGTTATAAAATTAAAGGCAAAGCTCGCAAATGAACTGCTTGGTTCGTTTAAAAACATCCCCGCAAGAAGCGTGGGCCCAATGTGAACATTTTAAACACCGCAACCAGTCTTCTCCAGGTTTTGATCGCGAATAAAGATCGTTGCAATAAATGCATGCGCAATCCTCTTCGTCATCTTGAACATAGTTTGGCAAATTTTCTTCTTCGCTGTCTTCTTGGAATATGGTTTTGGTAACCTTTCGTCTCTTTTTCTTTGAAGGAGCTTTAGGCTCATTTTTTGCCTTAATTTCTTTCATATTTGGAGTTGACGTCAAAACTAAAGAGGTTTGCTGTTTCTTTGGCTTACGTTTGTCTTGGCCAGATACGTAATGTCCTTTTGGGACAGGAGATATAACTTCAATAGGCACTCTTAACGTATAGGATGAGGGATGTTCTCCATTACCAATAGATGGGTGATTTTGATTTGCAGCATGTAAAATAAAGTCTTGACCAGTGTTTGCTGTTGAATTGTCTGCTGGTTCAGTAGAGTCGCTTGTTTGACCTGTTTTGTCATTATTGTCAGGTGTTACGGAGCAGATTATTTGTTGCTGAGTTTCAGAAGCTTGGAGATCGTTCGTTCCGAGAAGTGACATTAAATCGTCTAGCTGTTGTGTGGAGGGTCCTGCTATGGAAACTGGAATATGACCTATTTGCTGATGATATTGCATATTGGAGGTGTCTTCCAATGGTATGTTTGTAGTCTCTGCAGGTTCGTACATATAATCGGGAAATATTATATATATATATATATATATATATATATATATATATATATATATATATATATATATATATTATTATATATATATATATATATATATATATATATATATATATATATATATATATATATATATTTCTATATAATATATAGAAAATATCATCATCGGTGGAACAAAGGTACCAATAGCATTAACACAACAAACAACAGTGGTGTTAGTTCCACGTTCTGAGCTAGTTATTACGCCAACCTGCTTCCTACTAGTAGTAGCCAATATCTTCTGGAGTTTTTGTGCAGTAGATAGGGTTGATTCGTCAGCATTATGAATTCTGTGTGGCTCAATGTTCTCAGATTCCTGCAGATGTCCGTAAATCTCAAAAAACTTATTGACTTGAGGTCGATTGAAAGCCTGAGCACGAGCAGCTGAAGTAGCTTCTGGTTTGCGTAAAGAAATATCTTTATTTCGTCTCAAAAACCCTTCTAACCATTCTTGTCCAGCTTTTTGTTTTTGCAGGTTAAATTTGTGTGCAAAACCGTTTTTTTCAGCCAACTCAAAAGCCAACTCAATTCTTGAACAGACATTCGCGTCAGTCCAAACAAACGAGATTCAAGTAATTTCAAATGCTCAAATAATTTTCTTTCCACATCAGGTGTAAAAGTACTTTTCCAACATCCTAGACCCTTTGCAGAGGACTCCAAAGTTTTGTTACTATCCAAAGCATGCCTTCTTAGTGTTGCTTGTGGTACTCCAAATGTCTTCGACGCCAAAAGCCAGCCCATTTTGTTACTGCGAACTGCTTCCATAGCTTTATGCACTGATTCCTCACCCCAGGATTGACGATCAGTCGTCCGCTTATAATTACGCCTTAATGAAAGACTGAAAATATTGACAGATTCGTATCAGCTTTCATGTAATTCGGACTAGAGAATTCCGTATATGTCATTTTGTTTTCCCCTACTTTGAAGAAAATATTGCTCAATAAAAATTCAAGAAACACGTTTTCAAGTCTTGGTTTGGTTCTATGAATGGAGTAAATCCCAGACTTACATCTCCCTTTCGTCAAGAACATGGAGTGAGGAATGTAATACGTCATATTTATAAATTATCTTATATCCAAAAACGTGGGATTTCCAAAAACGTGGGATCTCCAAAATCCTATTCGTAGTACCCATTATGTTGGACTTCGATGTTATTAACCGATCTTTCTAGTGGAATAGAACGAAGTACGAAGAAAAGTCAAGTATCCTTTACAGAATCATAATTCTGGGAAATAAATTTGATTCATTTAACAGAATCCGACCTTAGTCTGGGTTTTTTAGTAGTGTTTTTCTTGTTCCTGTGATTCATCCAACCAGGTTCTCTACCGACAACTATTTCCTGAGTTTATGCTAATGTAAAGCATACACTCAACGAAGTATGAAAGCGAATACAACAAAATAACCCACTATGTCGGCTAATAATTTCATTGAATTTAATCTGACAAAACAATTAATTGGCTCAAATTTCTTACTTAATTATTCTCGTTGAAAGAATATGGTGTAGCGTTTTAATAATAGCTTGTTAATTGAAACAAGTATAAAATTAAACAAAACGTTTCATTTCCTCACAGATTAAATTGAGATGAAACAATGTATTCCAACTTGTGAATTGCGACCTGCATGGGTGGTCTATGAGGGCAGCGCCATCTATGTGGCGAATTTGTGCAAAAGCCACGTGCTGAAAAATCAAAGGGCTGTGTAAATTAGCTAGGTAGACACTAACGATCTCTCTTTCTAATGCCCCGCAGCCGCTCCTAATAATATGTTTAACACTTTTTATTATTTCACAAAAGCGTAAAAGACGTTTATGACCTATGACACAAACAAAATTAAAATTTTAAATAAATACGTTGTTTTTCAAATCATAATAGTTGATTTTGTTGATAAGATTGTGTAGTGAATTGTAAAAATTGTTAAATAGTGTAACAAAATAATTGTCATCACTTCAATAATAATAGATAATGAACACAAATTTTGGTAATATTATTACCAAGTATTTATTATTGAGTGTCTGGCTTAGAGAGTTTGATTAACTTTACATATCTCTTTTTTTTGCTTATTTCCTTAAACAGTCCTGAATACAGACTCTGCATAATAATCATTATTTTTCAGTTATCAATATGATACACAGTAGATATAATTAACGTTAGATTACATTTTTATATGCTTAATAAATTGATGATTGATGAGGCGGATACTTGGAGAAATTAACTGGTATTAATTCAGCATTTCATAAAGAAGTGGTACCTACTTCGAAACGTCGTCATGCGTATTTGTATTGAATTATGAAAAAATTTTAAATATTGTTTCAATATTTAGAATTTATAAATTTATGCTAAATAAATTTTTTATTTCAAAAACAAAACTATTACGGGTTATCAGTACCGTCAATCAGTAACAGAAAAAAATGGAATAGACGGAGAAACTTAATGCATTTCTACATATTTCAATGCATGAGGAACAAGTGCCCCTTTTATTATTTTATTTACTCTTTATTCTTTATTGTAGAGAGTTAATTTTGTACTTGAGTGTTATTTATTTAGCGTCAATATATAGCGTAGGTAGGTACAAATAAATAAATATACATTATATAAATAAACGATTTTTTAGAATATAATGAAATGTAATCAAACATAAAATTTCAATAAAAGTAAAAATCGTGTTATTATTGAATGAGATGAAAAAACTTTATTGTTGATATCAAGGAAACAACTTCAAAAATTTTCATTCAAATGAAATGAGCTATGTTTTTGAAAGGTTATTGAACAGTCCCATTTACATATTTGATAGACTGTTAGGTCGACTCTTCATAGACGAACGTCGATTGTCTGGTGCTAATGAAGGAAGCGATAATTAATCTAGTTCCTATGCTATTAAAGTTTTTATAGTGCATGAAGAATCTGCTGACGCCTCTGCTTGATTTCCTCTAAACAATCAAAGAATTCGCCATTGAATTTGTGATTTGAAATTAAAATTAATTGTAGTAAAATTTTAAGCTTTCAAAAACCAATATTCAATATTATAATTTTCGACAACTTACATAATACATAATACAACAATATTAATTTGATATGCAACATAAAATCCTAAATTACTGATACAAATTTGATGAGTGTACCTTAATTATGGCAAAATATATAAGTATAATAAAAACACTTGACTAATTCCACAAAAATAGTGGAATTTGAAAAAGTATTTTTCAATATACGATTAATTTGCTCCAAGAATTCTCTTTTCATTTCAAAAGAGTCAATTGGATGTTCGGTATTTAATTTTTCATAAGTACTCTGTGTTACCCTTCGGCTACTGAGCCTGTAAAAATTAAATGAGATACTTGATTATTGTTATAAACAATTAATTAAATAATCAGAAAAACTACTTGGCCCTTACTGTTTCACGAAAATATGGTACTTCAACTAAATTTGTCGTAAAATCTAGGAATATTTATGAGTTTATTAGGGTTATGTTATAACTGATGATTTTGTATGTTTTCATTTTACTAAATAAACAAAACGTTATTCAATATGTATGTATTATTAAATATAAACTTAAATTCAAACACTTGAACTTATGATTTACACTTTATTGACTACATAGCATAACGCGTTTCGTCGTTACAAACGACTTCTTCAGATGCTTACAGAATAATACATTATTCTGAATATCTGCTGACGACCTGCATCTGAAGAAGTCGTTTGCAACGACGAAACGCGTCATGCTATGTAGTCAATAAAGTGTAAATCATAAGTTCAAGTGTTTGAATTTAAGTTTATATTCAATTATAATGGATTTACATTAAGTAAACGCTAACACTATTAAATATGTATGTATTAAGTGGTGCAAGGTAAATTTCAATTCGAAAAAATTTGATTATTTTACAAAAAAAAATGTATTTGAACAGGTAACATAATTCCCCTCCCAAATATGAATTACAAGGAAATATATATATATATATATATATATATATATATATATATATATATATATATATATATATATATATATATATATATATACCTACGTGTTATTTTTGAATTTTGAGAAGAATTTAAGAAATAAATTGAAAATGTCGTAAAAATTTCACATTATTGAGTCAATGAGCTAAATATCTAAACAAATAAGTAGTGAGCCCTAAACAGAAAGTTGACATAGGTATTAATTTGGCATATCAAAATAATGGTCACACAAATTGGAAAAAATTCTATTGAAAATGGGAGGCAGTCCACAGCTCATTCACCCAGTATATTTTTCAAGATAAACTCCATTTCCAGGCTTTTCAAGGGAAATTTTTATTGATTGTTTCTATAGTTCAATTTCTCTTATCTCGTTATGCTAATAACCTTCGATTGAGTTTGGATTTTGCCACAGGGAAATAGAGAAAAAGTACACGTATAGGTAGGTACATCCGCAATAGCCGTACTCTAATTAATAGTTGCATATACGATGTACAATCAATCGTCAACTAACAAATATGTAAATAATAGTACGGAGAAAGACGTCGAGTGTTGAAATGAAAAACGCTACAGATAACAGTAAATGTGCGAAAGTCTCACATCCACTATAAACAAGAACAAATGGAGTCTATTCAACAAGGTTACGGTTGTGTTACATTCACCGCTACTTAAAGCAGAAAAATTCAAAGCAAAGCTTCGAGGTGATCCCGCTATTGTATTCAAATAACTCGGCTTCTGAAGATGACACGACAGATAAGAAGGAAATTGAAGGCAGAAACCACGTTCGCAATTGACTAAGAGTGTTAGAAAAATCATATCAAAGGCCAATCTTAAATCTTCGGAAAAACAGTACACATCTTTATTTCATGCAGGCATGCTCTTCGCCTACATTATATATTATTTAACTTTGATAATGCTTAAAGAAATGTAAGAAAGTTTATTTTCGTAGGGTTAACGTTGACATTGCTGTAAAAAGGTGTTATAACAATACTGAAAATACATTAATAATTCAGT
This sequence comes from Henosepilachna vigintioctopunctata, assembly GCA_030704895.1. Lineage (NCBI taxonomy): Eukaryota > Metazoa > Arthropoda > Insecta > Coleoptera > Coccinellidae > Henosepilachna > Henosepilachna vigintioctopunctata. The sequence goes on along the minus strand of JARQZJ010000071.1, from coordinate 2,885,876 downwards.
GTAAAAATTAATCTTATGATATGTAAAAGATGTACATAGCAATTTCTAAATGGAGATTAATAATGATAATTCGGGTTTATTTCAAGAAACTGCATTCAAATTATATGGCAATTATTTTTTTTCGAAATAGGTTAAGTTAACAATACTAGTCAGGTTAGAGAAAATAGAAAAATATTCAGTGAAGAATAAAGAAGGAACGTCAGTTTGAAGATATTAAAAAACATTAGTTTGTTAATTTCATGAATACAGAAAAGTCCGATCATCTTGCATACTTTTCTACTTTCGGGAAAATATCCAAAATTAACCATTGAAAATTTAATGATTAACGCGACGCTTGCTTACATGAATTGAATATCATAATGAAACAATATTAACTTTAATGAAATATATTAATATTTTCTCAATATATTAAACAAGTTTCGAAGCCACCATTGTCGCGTGCTAACATAACAATTGTTATATTAACTGTTCAATAAAGTGAACGAATAATAATATTGCCTCATCAAATAATAATTTTTGAGTTACTAAAAAAATTGTATGGAACCATTCCGAACAATGTGTATATGGATTTACAAAATTTCAATCTTTGTCTATATCCGTGAATGCGAATTTAATTCAGGGGGACTACAGGGGTTCAATAGGGACAACAGGCGGTTAAAAAGGTGTTCGAGGTTATAAGAAGAACAAAATGTAACTGGTGTCTACGAATATGTTGGTTAATTAATAGTAAAGAACTAAAAATGTCATTGCTTAATCTATGAATGCAGATAATCCACTACTCGAAAGCATTTTTGACAGTCTGTGACAAAAAAACATATCAAATGTAATAGAAGAGGAAGGTTTTCATTTTGTAACTAAACTGACGCTAAATATCGATAATTTGTGGTTAATTCACGAGTACAACCCCTTATTAAAAGTGGGAGTATTTTCTCAAATTATTGATCCGTATTGTTGAAGTGACAGTACGCTATTTTGAAATTTTAATTCTATGAAATTCGAAAAACATGAAATTAAACATTGCATTAAATTACACATTTCTGATTTCCATGAAACCATATGTTTGCTCGTAAGGTAATGAAGGTAAAATAAGTAGTTCTTTCATAAACCAGCAATAAATTGTGAATGATGAATTAGAACTTCAATTGTCCCGACTCAATGTCTCCGAGGTATAAATAGTTTAGTGAGCAGTTTTTTGCATACATAACTCTTTTCCACTAGGAACTTAGGATTAGAAATCTAATGCTATATGCAAATTTCAACATTAGATAACATCTTCTACAATTTTGACGAGTTTTGGGAATATGTAAGGACTGTAACGATAAGGCGCAGTTTTGGCTCCCCAAGCAAAAATTTAACAGATTTACAGCCCAACCCCAGATTAGAGACCCTTTAAGACTGACGTCACTGTACAGTGTACATCCCTACAGACGATCTTGCAGGTAATTCACCGAAATTGTAAAACTTTGAAAGGGAATAACCATAAATTACGTCACACGAATTTCAATATTTTTTGATCCCTCCCTCGTCCTTGTTAGCAGATGGTCACATTTTGAGACCCCCTAGTGTGACATCACATATTTTTCAATTTCACATCTTGAAATTATTGAATTGAAATAGTAGTTGAGGAATTAGGTTTATTTTGATTGGAATCATTTTTGAATAAAATTAACAACAAGTCAAACATTTTAAGATATCAACGAAACAAAGAAATATTACTTCTATTAATTAAAGCAAACTTAATCATCTTGTGCCCATGGACTTTGAACCCACTCCTTTAAATTATTTATATTATTTATATCTGGCACAGCAGCCATGTCGTTCTCGTTTTAGGTTCTCCTTCTTCTTCCAATTGGGATTTCCACGGGAAATCCAATGGGCTAGCTACTAGACTTTTTGCCCAATTCCAGTCGGCTGCAGATGTGCTCCACATTTCAAAGCCTTCACATCTCGAAGAAGATCTCGAGGACTCGACACACATCGTGTGTTGATTCAATATTTTCTTGCTGTCATATTTTCTTTTTGTTTTTCATTCTTCTGATAAATTTTCCGTTGCTGGTTCTTCCTTGTCTTATTGGTTTTCTAGCCTTGAAGGTAGTGTAACATTACAGGAAAACATAGGATGAATTATTTATTATTAGCCGAGCCTCTTTTTTTTAGGTTCTCAATGTCAGGAATAATCGTTGTGTCAACATTCATTTCAGCCAACTATAGAGCATCATCATCATCCAAGAAAGAATTTCTCTGGCACTTCTAGCAGCAATTGCTTCTTGAAGAAATGGCAATTCTCGTGAATTCTTATGCGATTGCTTGTGTTGATAACTGGCCTTGTATGAATCAAAATATGCCACGAACTATGTTCAGAGATGCCACATGATCGCTTAAACAAGTACGCCAACAGACTGGGACCATAGCTGTCATATGGAGCTTGCTTCAAATGTGAAGACGCACAGAAATCCATAGCTAGTTGAGGTAACAGTTGAGCGAATTTACCTTCGGGGTTCCGATATTTATATTTATTTTTATTTCAGTAGTTGCAAATGTTTTCGAGTTTTTCGTAAATAATGCAAAGTACGTGTTTCAACACATGTATTTCGACATGTGACATCACAAAATTTAGGAGCCCACCCACTCCCTTGTCACATAATGTCACACTTCGTCGACACTATTCCTACCACTTAACATGAGACGTAATTTATCGATGGCCCCAAAGTAATCTACCTTATTATTATATCGATATTTTTTGAAAAATCAATATCGATATTAATATTTTTAATAAAAATATCGATATATCGGTTTGATTTACCAGAGAATATTCGTGCTCTAAAAATAAATTTATTTGGCTTAATCTACTTCGATTGTCTTTCATGACTAGATAAATGCTAATCAATAGACTTCATTTTCAATAAATGGTACTCAAACAAGTGCAGAAATACTCGCGTGTTGAGGTTAGGTTATAAATTATATGACTGACCTTATGTATTATAACTTATAATACATAAGTCAGTCATGTCAACAACACGGCCGGGCAGTTAAAGTTGAAATTGACAAAGTGAGTTGCCAACTTAAAATCAAATTATAAAACAACAAATCGAGTCAACCAAAAATAAAAAAATACATAAAATATAATTAGTAAAAAAGAAGAAAGATAAAATAGTACTCCATTGTAGGATTTTTGATTTTAACCTTTTTTGAAAAAATATCGATTTTAAAACCTTTTCAATTTTACATCGATATATCAAAATATTAATATATCGCCAAAAATATCGATACTTTGAAAAAATATATCGATATATCGATTTTTTTCATCAAGCCTATCAAAAACCTCTGCTCTAATCGAATCGGATACTTCATATTAAATTGATGATTGATGAGGCCGATACTTGGAGAAAATTAATATCCATAATGAATATTTTATATTATTTTCAAAACTGTTTCAACAACAACGAATTCCACGACAACCGGAACGAACCGATCAGCCAACAATAATTATTTATTATCATTGATTCAACGAAACGGCCATTTTCCGTAAATAGCTCTTCTACAATTTCCGTTGCGACCATTATAACGAGAAAACGGACGATACAAGCTGAATTCACCGAAAACGCAATATCAAGAACTTTCGTTTCACATGTGGGCGATAATAAAATTGTCTACTAGAGGTGTTCGGAACTATTTCGATGCACGGGTAATAATAAACATTAATTACTTTCAATTTCACTCGCCGCCGTGTTCTTTCCCATTGAACAATGGTTATAATCATCGCTCTTGGGGCTTTAATTCGAATTAAGCATTGTGTTGTTGTGTTCTTTTAACAAGACGCATAGATGTGTACTTCATTAAAGCGAGACAATGGACAATGCGACTACAAATTCAATTCATTAAAACCTAATGAAAGAAAGTGTGTGTATTTTTATCGACGCGTTAAGAATGGCAGGAATCTGAAAATTACCACGAATTTCGGAACATACTATCGTAAAAGACACCGTCACTGAGGTCGTTGGTAAATGTTATTAATTGATAAATAATACTCCATAATCATTTACTCTGATGGCAAAAATGCAATAAATGAATAATTCAATAAATAGGTAGATAGATATTGATTCAGGCAATTCAAATTGATACATTTTCGCTACAGGTACAAAAAGAGTTAATATTAGCACAAACAAAAAGAATACAAGATAAAATAAAAAGGGGTAATTGAATCTCCAGAAAACAATATGTTGAAAATTCATCACATAAGTGGTAGCTCTTTCGCAATTAATACTCTTTAATATGTCCCTTAAATTTGGATCGATCAGCATTCCTCACAAGGAAAGATAACTTGAAATCATGTAGGCTTTCACGGCCGGTGTCCATTGTGAAACATGGTGATATAATCTTCCGGGCTGATTGGGCGTGGTCAACTAGAACTCCTCTTCCAGACGTTTCGTCTCTAACTGCGAGAGACATCTTCAGTGGCGGCGAGTCTTCGACGTAGTTGTGTAAGTGTACTTGAGTTCCTCATTTGCCCAGTCCAATCAGTTGCTCAGCAACTTATCACTAGCTCCAGAGTCGTCGCCCAGTACACAACTACGTCGCAGCACTCACCGCCACTGAAGATGTCTCTCGCAGTTAGAGACGAAACGTCTGGAAGAGGAGTTCCAGTTGACCACGGCCAATCAGAATTTTGACTTTTCTGTGATTTTACCAGTCTGCACGAAGGTCAGATTTATTTCTAGAGTTTATAGGTATGCGAAAATCTGGATTTAACCAAACATTGCAATTTTTTTCAGTTAAGGTTTAAATCATCCGTAAATATAAAGACAAGGAAAAGTCTGGATTTTTAACTGTGAAAATGCATTTCTTCAGTAGAATCGACAGTCTAAATTTACTAATAATCCAATACACCTTCTTTGAAGACCAAAAATACTCATTGCTCCAGGGAAGCAACCCCATAGAAAAATACCATATATATGTGTGACTCCATTAACGCGAAGTACGATGTTCTCAGTGCATTGAGTGAAACCAAGCCAGATAAATTGCAGATGACAAATACGCTCTTCACGATCTTGTCGGACAATTGACTAACATGTGTCTCCCATGTTAAACCAACATAAATGGAAACACAAAGAAATTTTATATAATAATTAGGATCAATATTCACAATATTACGCCTCAAAGAAAATGATCGTGCGACTGTTTTGTCCTGTTTCGACAAACGAAGTTGTGTCATCAGCAAAGAGTTGTACCGAGGCACCGGTCAGGTAATCTGGGAGATCTGATGAAAACCAGGAAAGCAGAGGTCGTTGTACTGAGCTTTATGGATGAGCCCTGAGATGATGGGAAATAAACAAGAATACTTGAAAATTTTTGTTTCTAATCCATTCAAAATTAAACGAATTATCTAGCATTTTTGTATCAATATATTGTAGTGCTCGGCTGGTTTTCTTCGTAATGCCACTCCTTTCCGTATGTTGTTGCATATATGTTGTGAAAATATCAAAATGTTGAAAGAAATAGGCTTTGAAAATCTTCGTTCAATCATGTGTTACTTCTCCTAAACACTAAGGGTTCAGATTGTTAAATTTCATATAAACTAAATGATTCTAGAGATTCATCTCACATGTGATGCTAATTATTTTCATTTTGCGATTCAATGAAAAAAAGATGAATTCAATGAAAAGTTGACGTATTAAACTTCACAATATATTCTTCTGTTGGATCATTTGAAATTAATTGTTTTTCTTTAGATTTTACTGATAATTTTGGGACTTTCGATATCTTTCAGATTCTCACTCACTCTCACCAAAGATGAGAGAATGAAGAGAAATAGAGATAAACTTAAATGTTTCGAATATCGGTTTTTGTTTTTCACCGGACTACACGGAAAACGTCTCATTGTTCATGGTGACGAAAACATTGAATATTTCAGTAGATATTCTCATTTTTCAGGTTCTGGTTCCGTGGAAAACACAATACGTCACCCGTGTCATAGGGATGCGAGCTGTACGAATTTTTATATTTTTTAAGATAAATTTCATCAGAACAATCGCCATAAAGACACTGTTTAATACAATCCGGGTGTTATTCTCCCGAAGTATTATCAAAACTTTAACCGTCTTTCGCAAACTTTAATCCTACAATTCCAAGATTAAAAGAAAATATTCATTTTCTACTGGCTGGATAACACCCTGTGGGTCAGTCTCTTTCAGAATTATCAGCAATTCCTCTTCAAAGACGGAGGTGGTCCAGATGGAAATTCCCAACACCTTGAAGCCTTCATCGATGTAATCACCCCATCTTAACTTAAGACTTCGCTGGACTCGTTTTCCAATAGATTTGTATTCAAATATTATTAATATCAGAGACGAAGGGCAAATTAAATACGGTTGACTGTTTAAAGTCTTCCTCCCGTATAGCTTGAAAATTTCAATATTAAATCTATGTCTCCCAGTATAATTTATTCTATTGGCTCCCAGGGTCTTCCTCAAAACCTTTTTTGAGGAAGACCCTGAGAAAAGAAAACGTTTTTTGAAGCATTTTTCGGAACCCTACATATGTAGTTTTCTAAAGATGGGTCATTGTAATAGTGATTTGGTTTTCCCTTTCGCCAGCTTGAAATGTTGGAAAACTATTAATCTCTTAAGGCAACGATTCCCAGCAATAAAAAACCTCTCTTTATTTCAGCGTTCCGTCCAACTTGGTAACTCAACTTCGTGGCAAAATAAGTGAAACTGTTGACAGTTTGAAATTTTCATTTTTTAAATGAAAATCGTCAAGAAATATGCCAAATATATGCCATATGCAATATAATAAGAATGCCGTATTATTGAAACTTTCAACCGATACTTCGATTCAATAATTGAAAATAACACTGGGAAATAACAGCCGTCTCTAACTTCCATGCGCTAAAAACAAACACTGTGTTCGATAAGGATGTTAGTTGTATTATCAATTCTTGAAAGTCGATATATAAATATAACTTCTTTTTATGCAAATTTATAATCACTATGCATTTCTTGACTCAAAGTCAATGTAATTGAATAGTTTTTTCAAAAACTCAAAGTGCTTTAGTTTAGAAAATGATTTAATTTTGATGAGTAAGCGTCCAATTTATAGTTAATTTCGTTTATTAACGTAGAGGACAAAAATATTGTATATTTTTATGAGTGGCAATTTCATCTCAAAACATAACTAATTTAGCTTATCGGTAAATTAATTCTAAGAAATATATGTAGATTCGAATTCAATCATTTCTAATCGTTGATTCTCAGGTAAGATATGTCACCAGATTGAGTATGTACGTCATTATTCAACGACAATCTATTTTGTCACCGGCCGTTCCATTTCATGGATTATGTCATCCCGATAAATAATTTTGCGGTTTCTCGGATTCGACTACGATCTGTACTGAAATTTACCGCAACAACCGAATTTCGGTCGATTGCAATAATCGATTACGTTAATTTGATATCGTTTCCTATTATCTACCTTCATAGACGAAGTAAATAATGGTGACATATTCTAGTAAACAAGAAATAAAAGCACAATATCAGATCGATCTTGATTTTCTGCTGCTTCAAAATCACTTGTGCCTTGATTTATCGCTGAAATCATAAAATTTTAAATTTGATTGGATAAAGCAGTAAACAGAAATACACTAAATATGAACAGAAACACTGATCAAATATTAAATTACATAAAGATTTGACTAAAAACAAAATGCCAAATATTCTAGGGATCGAATAGAAATAAAATAAAAAGAAATGAACAGATGAAATAGCTAATTTTATATTTTGTATTTCTTATACTGTAAGGGATATTTATTGCTGGAATCGTACAATTATAAATAACGTTTGATAAAGCTGTAAGCACAAATACACTAAGTATCAACACAAACACAGATCAAATATTAAATTACATACAAACTTGCCTAAAAACAAAATGCCAAATATTCTAAAGATTGAATAGAAGTAAAATAAGAAGAAATGAATCGATATAACAGCTAATTTTATATATTTAATAGTGTTGGCATTTACTTGATGTAAATCCATTATAATTGAACTTTTGATTTACACTTTATTGACAACATATCATGACGCGTTTCGTCGTTACAAACGACTTCTTCAGATGCTAACAGAATACTTATTCTGTTATTCTCAAGAATCTCTGAAAGAGTATTCTGTTAGCATCTTAAGAAGCGGTTAGTAACGACGAAACGCGTCATACTATGTTGTCAATAAAGTGTAAATCATAAGTTCAAGTATTTGAATTTTAGTTTATATTCAAGCTAATTTTATTCTTTGCAAACAAAAAATTAAAGCACAATATCAGGATGATTTTTATTTCTTGCTGATGCAAAATTTTTATGGTTAAGGGAAATTTATTGCTGAATCGTACAATTATAGGTAACGTTTGATAAAGCCGTAAGTACAAATAAACTAAATATGAACACAAACACTGATCAAATATTGAATTACATACAAACTTGACTAAAAACAAAATGTGTGAAACTGTAGTTAATCCCTATAGCACATTCAAAAGCATCAAGAATCCTTCCGAATTTAGGTAGAGGGCTGAAAACCTGGCACAAAAGTGTTCATGTCAAGACCATTTTTTTTGTTTTTATTTTTTCCACCTTCATTACTAATTACTAATAACATGCAATGTACTATTTGATTTTCTCTGTTTACCATCGCACTAGATTTCATATAAAATGTCTTCGACTTTCCTCGGTGCTACAATCAAGAACACAATTGTTCCCTTTCAATTAGAATTGACAAGTAGCATACAAATGATTTTGAATTTTAAGTTTAATTTTTGCAGTTCTTAAATAAATTCATCGAATTATATACAATAAAGATAAGTACCTACAATCTTTTAATGCATTTCGGAATGAAAAGATAAGAACTGATTTTGCAGTTATAGGTGCTCTAATTCATGAGAGTAATCAAATATAAATCGCAAACCTAACATCAAATAAAACCGATAGCTCATGTTAACGTAGAAATACCAAAATTTCGACATATTCTGAAAGCTACTTCAGTGTTTTATAATTGAAATGAATTTATATCTTCAAAAGTAATACCATTCAATTTTATACACCAAGATGAAGAATATTATGTAATATCTGTGAAATACTCAATTGAGAATATCATGAAAGAGAAGAAATAAACACAATGCAAATAAGGTTCAATAATTCTCTTAATAACGTACATGTTTTTACATATAAGAACCTGATCAACGTAAACAATACAAGCAACTCAATTTTAGCAGCACACATGCTTCTTCTTGAGGAAGAAATGGAGTACAAACCAAAATAATTCTCAATGATCCGACTCTTTCGTTCATTCCAAAATTCAGTCAGTTTTCTAGCTTGACACTGCCTCCAAAAGCCAAAACCTGAATTTGATATTGTACGTATAGCAGGTAGTTCATACAAAAACTTTATTGAAAAAAGCCTTTATTGTGAAGAACTAGAAGCATTTTGAGACCTCGACAACTAGTTAGTGAACACTTTATACCTGCGTAGAAAATGAAGGGTTGTCTGTGAGATGAGCCTTCAAGACTGAGAACCAAAAGACTTAAACGAATCTCCAATTCAAAACGAACATCTTAAACTGCCAGTTAGATGAAATAAGCCTTTAAGTTTGAAAATAACCAAAGGCTTGAATGCATCCCCAATCCGAAACAAAAATCCTAAACTGGTAGCTAGATAACTCAGATTTTCTGATTAGTATTAAGACCTATTTCACGGTTCCTCTAACTCTTGCAGTTCATTCAACTCCTGACAATGGCTTAGCAGCCCGAAACATATATGTATCCAGTAATTTAGATGTATCTTGTGATATTATTGACAGAACAAAAAGTTTTTATAACCCATTGTACATAATGGTAATCTAATTCACTTTATCCAGGCAGTATTATTAGTATATAATAGTAACAGTTTATAATTTTGTCTGTAGCCACTCGCTTCATTCTCAGTACCAAATAACCTATAAGAAAAGCAGTCTGATTTGTTCCATATAGGTAACGGATTCAAAATACAACGAACATAACGACATATAAAAAATGCTTCATTTCAATTGCTCAGAAGAAGCATACTGCGACAATAATTATTATCTGTTTTGTTTAATACAACTCACGATTCATACAGTTGATTGAGTTACTTACTACAAGATCTAATGTTCCATCACTTGAAACACTTAAAAATATTTGGGAATAATGTTCCTATACAAGCTGATAAGTTTGCTGCTAATTGTTCTTTTCTTCTTTCCCTCATAAATTTCCGTGTTCCAAGAATAACTTGTAGAAACATGAACATTTTATATCCACCTCTGGCTCGTACTAATGTTCTGGCTTTTTCACCACTTCATAAAATTTGTGGTGACTGTGAGCATTTTCATGACGTTATCGACATATTTGCATGCGTGCCTGGTGATATCAGACGAGCTCTCGCCTGACTGTTTTTTAGTTATAAGTTTTTTAGATATTACTTTTTCCTGTATCTTGTGGGTGAGTATTAATGTCAGCTTGCCACAGTGTCATCGTTCATGTGTATTGTTTGTATATTATTGGTACTTTTTCTAGTTTTATTTTACATAAGTTGTAACTATATTGTATCTTTCCCATTCGGTAATTGGCCTAAGCTGTTGAGTGGTGTATTTGTAAATAAATAAATAGATAAGTAAATACAGTTGTATAAATTAATTTGAAATTTATATCAAAGATTACTAGTTAATAGTATAAAACAATAAATAAAGGCATGGCTTCGTATTTGTGATAAATTTCCCAATATCCTCTTTTTCAACTGATCTATATTGGAAACATTATCGGCTAGTTTAATATAGACAAATTCCTTACGATATATCGCAAATATCGATATATTGTTGGATATATCGCAAAATATCGTTATAACATTACAATGCGTAATATCGAAAACATATCGATACTTTTTTCACATGAACACCCCTAGAATGGAGTAGGTGCGAAATTCAGCGCTCAGATTTCAAAATATGAACGACCCAAACCGGAAGTATCGAGATGATTTTGCGCTTTTCGCGCGAGATTGAAAAAATAGCATACCGCAGAGGAGCGAAAGCGGACCGAATGGAGAAATACGAGTACGATATAAATATCTCGTCAGAGCGGTCGTTCCGATTACAAAAAAATGCCGCTCTGGTCGAATTCTTGCAGATCGGAAAAACTGCGGTAATACGAAAGTTCGTCCCGACTTTCTCACAACAATAAGGAAATATTTCATATCGAGGGACAAGAGGTTTTGAAAATATTCGATTCAAAGGTCCCAAAAATTAACTATATGAAATAACCCATTGGTAAATTCAAAAGAATTATATTAACTATTTATCCTTTTAACTATTTTATTACATCTAGATAAAGCATCTTTTGAATGTTCAGAAATAATATTCAAATATAGCCATGCACGAGCTCAGGCTCTGCATTCATATTATGAATTAAAATTTCACAAAACTATAACTCTGAGTTTCAATCAGGATTCAAAAGAAATTGCTCTTGTGAGAAAGCAACATTGAGCATATATGAGGATTGTATAGTGCTATATATAAGGTGAAACGGTTATAGTAATATTATTGGATTTGTAAACAGCTTTTGAAATGTTATGTAGATCATTTTTATTGAAAAAGCTGAATAAACTTGGCTTTGAGGGACTAGTAAATGATTGGTGCGGATCTTACTTGGATTTGCGAACACAAAAAGTTAAGTTTAATGGCATGCTGTCGGATAGCACGAAAGTGGATGTAGGCGTACATCAAGGAACTGTCTTAGGTCCGTTGTTGTTCTCTTTATATAAACGATATTGTCTCTCATGTGAAAAAATGTTATATACGTTTATTCATTGATGATAATATGCTCTATATATGTGGGAAAAAAATTAAGAATACGACAGAGGGGATCAATAGAGACCTTTCTGCAATTAATGAATAGCTATTTGTGACAAAAGCTTGTCCCTAAATGTGCAAAAATCTAACTTCATAGTTTTGGGTACAAGTAAAACTCTTAAAATTAATGAAAATGAGGATATAATATAAAGATTAATGAACAAAAAATTAGAAGAGTAGAAACCGTAAAATATTCAGGAATTATGTTAGCCGAAACAAGTTGATTTCATATCACTTAAAATCTTTTAAAAAATTAATTTTTGGAAAAGAATAGGCAAAATCTGTCGACATATGTGAAATTATAGGTGTTCAAATCAATAAAAATGCAACATTTTCAAAATTGCTCCACTTTGCTATTTGGTTTAACTAAAGAAACAATTCAACAATTATAAAAGTACGAAATAGAGCCATGTATAAGTACAATAGGTATACCCCTGTTAAAATTATGCTGAACTCTTTGGAACTGATGTCTGTTAAACCAAGAATACTCCTTGGTTCATATATATTCATATTTAAAATAAAAAATCAGTTGCTTCCATGTAGTGTAATAAATAATGTAACATATGTCAGTGATGTGCATGGGTATAATACAAGAAATACTGATAGTTTTTATACGAAAGTTGTAAGCTTTATAAATCTAAAAACAGCATATACTTATGACTGATTTATGGCTTTCAATAATTTACCAAGTATATTGAAAACTAGTACTAGTATCAAGATACTTAAGCGTGATCTGAGAAAATATATTTTAAATAATGAGATAGGTATGTAATTCAAAATTGGCAGTTATTATATTATTATATATTGACAGTTAAATATTATTATTATTATTATTATTATTATATTGAAAAAACCCAGAATATGTAAGGAGAAAAATAGTAATGTCGACTTAAGATCGAGATCACAGGCTAATTAAGTCTCAGTATATGCGTGATTAAGAATCAATCTTAAAAAAGTTTTTCATGCCTAAACCGTCCCCTGAACTTGAAAATCTGCATGTAATTTTATTTTATGCGTTCTCAATTCATAATATGTAGAACCTGGAATTCCGACTAAGGACGACTTAACATCGAGACCACAAGGGGTTAAGTCTTAATTTCGACAATTTCAAGTAAATAAATTCGAGTTTTTCGAATACAGTTGGACTTTTATCATAATAAAAATAATAATAATAATAAGTTCTTTATTCTCAACTGGTATAATACCCAATTACAGAAAATAATAACATAATGTTGAATACTAACTAAATAATTGAAATAAATTGAATTAAAACTAAATAAACTAAAATGAAAGAGATATAACAAACAGCTCAACATAATCTAAAAAACAAAATAGTAACTAATAACTAAATAATAGCATTTAATGAAATATTACAAAGAACTCAATCTAAATCAATTCATTTTAGTCAATTTCCTTTAAAATAAGAATAATAAGAATAAAAAAAAACGAAGAGGGAATAAAGTTGTACATTACGTAATTAAATAGAGCCACTAAAGCTTTATCCCTAAAGAAATCATGATATAATAGACAATGTATTAAATATACTAATCCAACATTTATTTTTTTTTTTGGTGACCTGATAATGTCAACTCCGAAATCTCAAATTTGAATGAAGTTAAGATATCTAAATTTAAATTTGTAACTCCATCAAATTATGAAACTTCTATTATTAGACCAAGTGATATTGATTCCGCTGAAACAAGATATCTTTGCAATCAAATCTAAAATTCAGTTTACAAATTGAAATCAAAATTATTATATTTAGAATAAAGTGTAAAAAAGGCATTCAATGAATAAATTATTTTCACTTTCATCTTAGCATTCCGGAACTGTTGCTGCTCTCCTAAAAACCCTTAAAAAGGTACAAAATAACGATATCATTATTGTGTTTCTGCTGATGAACGGACTTATTTCAAAACAGATTTCAATTTACTTTGTAGTAATTGTAGTAAATGAACAATTCACTTTATTGAGAATTGATTCATAAATGTTAATTTTGAATATTACATTGAGATAAAATAGATATGATACATAAATTGTTATAGCTCATATTTATATTTTTGACATTGTTAAAAAACTAACGTGCAAATATTATTTTAGTAGTTTTATTTTAAATGACTAGTTACGTCATGGTACTATTAAAAATAACATGAGTAAAGAAACTTCTCTCAAAGACAACGATTTTGAATAGTTCAAGGCCGCATATATAAGAATACATAGTAAATCATATCCGACAGCATAAATTGGTTTTGATTTTTCCCAAAGATAGTGATAAAAAATATTATAATAGATTTATTGTTATGATAATGATTTTATTCAGTTTTTATATCTAACATATTGAGCAAATTAGGCAAAATATTCAAGTATTCGAGGTTATTAATTATTGACAATTATTCAAAATGATTCATCGAAATAAAAGTTCATATTATTATCGTATAATATATAGAAGTACAAAATCATCGCGATAGATTGATCGGAATCGATCAGTACATACAAAAAAGTAGAAATTAACAATACATCCCGAAACAACACTTGTTTCTAGCTTGTTGGCTCTCTTCGACCATCGTCGGCAAGTTCAAGTAAACGTCTACTTTTGTTCATACTTTCTCCCGCATTAAACCTTTATATGTATATATCGATGTTCAATGTTTATATGTAGATATATTATTTCCTTTCTTTTGGTGGATATTTTAACGAAAAATTGATATTCTTAGCAAATAACAGAAAGTTACAATTTATAGATTGACATAGCTTTTTAGCAGCAGGATACCTATATGTCATGATTTTTATAAGTATAGGGTGATTCATTTAGAGGTACTTTTTGCGATTTAATTTAATTTAATTTTAATTGCAGATTGCGCATGCCTCGTGTCAACTGAAGTAACATTCTTGTTCAGTAGAGTTTTACAATTCATAATGAAAAGACTTAGCCCATCACAGCACCTACAAATTGTTCAACTGTTTTACGAAAATGGTCGTTCTACGAGAAGGGTGTTTCGGACGCTTAGAGCAACTTATAGTTCTCAACAACTTGGCCTGTCATATTCAACAACTTAGCGTATTTTACGTAAAGATCTTTCCTTAAAAGCTTAGAAAATTTAATAAGTGCAAGAACTGAAGCCGACTGACCGTACGAATCTATTCCGTTTTAGTCGCTGGTCTCTTGACAAGCTTGCAGAAGATCCACTGTTTTCGACAAAAATATTGTCAACCGATGAGGCCCATCTTTGGCTTAATGGGTTCGTGAATAAACAAAATACCCGTATTTGGGGTGATGAACAACCCGAAGAGGTTCAAGAGCTGCCATTACATCCAGAAAAAACAACTGTTCGTTGTGGTTTATGGGCCGGTGGAATAATCGGTCCATATTTCTTCAAAACAGAGGCCGGCAGGAACATTACTGTGAATGCTGACCGTTATCGCGCCATGATAGTAGACTATTTGATACCAGAAATTGAAGCCCGTGGTCTCGACGAAATTTGGTTCCAACAAGATGGCGCCACTTGCCATAAAGTCCTTGAAACCACGGCTTTACTGCGAGAGCGATTCGGCGAACAGCTCATTTCACGCTTTGGACCAGTGAATTGGCCGGCTAGATCATGTGACATCACAACTCTTGACTTTTTCCTTTGGGGCTGTGTAAAGTCCAAAGTCTACATGGATAAGCGGGTACAATTGAGGCATTGGAGGCCAATACTACTCGAAATACTCATACGCTTCATTGAAAATTGGAATTACAGAAAGGACGTTGTTAACCTTAGTCGCGGACATTTGAAAGGAATTATCTTTGAAAAATAATTGTAATGAATGGTTCTTTTGTTTGATAATAAGGATTATAAAATAAAATTGTTTCTATTAATTTTTTTTTTTATTTGAAAAAATACCTCTAAATGAATCACCCTTCACTTATGAAAATAATAATATAATATTTATTTAGCAATAGCTATTACAAAATCATATATACATTTAGGTTCAAAATATATTATTTACAATTATATGTTCAAAACGAGTTTAGCTAATTTACGATTGAACACAATAAGGTCACTAATTGTTTTTATGGAGTGTTTTTATGTTTAGAAAGCTTACAACTTGCATGTAGAAATTGTTTTACATTTCTTGTATTATAACTGTGCACTGACACATGTTACATTTTTTATTACTCTATATATATGAGAACTAATATGGGAACAATTTATTTTTAATTTAAATATAAATATAAATAGCAAAAAGTCTTCTCTGTTTAACCGACATTAGTTCTAAACAATTAGTCATGATTTGGATTGGAATCTTTTACATTTCAAAATTGTTCGCATAGCTCTATTCTGTAACTTTTGTAGCTGTTGGGTTTTTTCTTTACTCAATCCCAATAACAGAGTGGAACAATATTCAAAGCGTGGCATTATTGTTGACTAAGAGCAATCATCTCATGTAAGTCGTTAGATTTTTTCTAATTCTTTTGAGAAAGTTGATTTTCTTGGAGATTTTAGACGATATGAAGTCGACATGATCATTGAAACTCAATTTCTCATCTAACATAACGCCTAAATATTTAACAAGTTTTACCCTTTCAATGTTCTGGTTTTCAATTTAAATTCTTATATTTCCTTTACTATTTAGCTTGAGAATTTTACTTGTACCAAAAACTATAAATTTAGACTTTATAAATTTTAGACTTTTTCAAAAAGCGCCTATTTGTAGCTTCAAAGTGAAAGTTTCAACAAGGGAGATAACATTATAACAAAAATTGTATATAATAGTAGTATATAATAGTGGTATACACAGCGTTATTTCATTTGCTGAATCATATTTATTAACTAGTGTATATTAACTAGAACATCCTTTGAAATAATAATATCATTATTATTACCACATTTAGAGGCAAGTTTCGACCTTGTTACTGTAATTGTTTTTATAATTTCTCCCGCGTTGAACTTTTTAGTATTTTTTAAATACTCGGTTAGAAATTCCGTAAAAGATAGAGGTCGTCTCATTGGCAAAACAATGATCGAGTCCATCAATTCGGTTATGTTCATTTTGAAGCCAAAATTAGTCGTTTCTTTTTGTGATTCTCTGTTCCCATGCTATCTTTTGACTATGTCATGATGATAAGAGCCAACAAGCTCGAAACACGCCTCAACGACTGCTTCAAATGTTTTGTCAACATGTTGAATGATGTCAATTTCATCCAATTCTTTGACGACGACGAAATGGAAAAACCGTGCGACGAAAGAGAAAATGCCTTTCTGAAAGAGAAATATATCTACCCGTCTCAACAAAATCTATGAAACGAACAAAGCGCCATAACGAAAGCAATTACAAGTCCTCAATATCCGATGCGTGGATAACCCAAAAACAATATCCAATCACTACTACCTACCGCAAAAAATTCGGTGTTAGGTCTTCTGCCGATCTTTTTTCTGTAAATCTGACCTAGATCGGCAACTGTACAGTATGATTTATACGTAGGCACAACATCTACGATAAATAAAGCTAGTTGATGATTTACGTTTACTTTGTCCCCACCTAAATTAATCATTTGTATATTCTACATCCAAGAATTCTCGTTTATAATACTACAAAAATGAATTTTCCTTTTATTTCAGTGAACCTACAGTTTAAAGCCGGTTCCGAGCGGCCGATGGGCCAACAAATATCATCATTATATTACTCAAATCGTAGACAACGCATACACCCATGCCTTCAGCGGGGCTCGAACCCGAATCCTACCGAACGATAGTCGGGTATTCTCCCGATTAAGCCGCTGAGACCAGCCCAAAAATGAATTATTAGTACTAAGGTTATTTATATAAATAAGAAAAAGATAGAAAATAATTATCTATATTTCTCACCTTTTCTTTCGAAAAACATTAGTAATATCAATAAACAGAATTATCAATAAACAGAATAAACAGAATGACATACAATTTAGCTGACAAAATACAATATATACATAGGTATATTCAAAGGAAGAAGAGACTAATGGAAAAATCAT
The DNA here is from genome assembly GCA_030704895.1 of Henosepilachna vigintioctopunctata. Lineage (NCBI taxonomy): Eukaryota > Metazoa > Arthropoda > Insecta > Coleoptera > Coccinellidae > Henosepilachna > Henosepilachna vigintioctopunctata. Next base: position 2,867,987 of record JARQZJ010000071.1, on the reverse strand, counting down.
AGGAAAAAATAAAAAGAAAAATATAATAAAAAATAAAAAGGAACAACACAAATTCGTACAAGATTCCTAAGGCATCAACATGCCTCCGATACTAGAAATTGAAGTGTTCATAAGGTTATATTTATCGGCTGTTAGAGCTTCAAAACATTTGTGCCTTGCGTCTGCAGAAAAAAAGTGCTTTTTCTACTGTCCACACGATGAAAGTAGAATCTACTAAGGAAATTTGTACAATCACTAATGAAAAGAAGTAATATATCTTTATTAAAATATAACAGAATAGAATTAGCTTTGTTTTCATAAATAAAGAGAAATATAAAATACATTTCACCCAATTAAGAAAAACGTCAATGAAAAACAAATTTGTGCCACTATGTGAGTAGCTTACAAAAATTAAAATTTCGTTCAAGGAATATGGTTCAGAACTTAATATTAATTCGTACATTTTTTTCTTGAATACTCTATTTTCACTAATGTTTTGAAAATTTCCAGGTAGACAACTGAATAGTTTCATGGCCTTGCAAAGTGAATTTTGTTCATATTAACTACTGATATGAATAGGATACATAAACGGAAAAACTTCCAGGTATTTCGGTTCCTATAATTCTTAAAATATTGAGAATTCTGATTAACAAATAATAGGAGTCTGCAAATATAAAGGCCATACATTGTTAAGAAATCCATACCTTCCAACTTTCCCCGACAAGACTATCTACGCCCAATATTCAGTATAGCCCTAAGCACCGATCTCTGAATAAGAAATAAGGTATGCGCGGCTGAACAGCCACCCCAAAATATTATACCATAGAATATCAAAGACTGAAAATTTGAAAAATTAATCAGCTTCAAAAAAAATCCCACCTGAGACCTAAGATCTAAGGACCAGCAAGGTATACAGAACTGAATTCAGCTTCCTCCCAGCGTAGCTACATCTACACTACACTTCAAGTGTGCTGTAGATGTAGCACATGAATACCTCAAAAATTTATGTCATCCTTCAACTTAATTATTAATTCTTTAAATTTGATTGCAGTAGGAATATTAATATTAACCGACTAGGAGTGAATACTATGCACCAAGTCTTACTTTCATTCAATACTAACCCATTTGAGTGACACCATTCATCGGAAGTATTCAGAGCAAGGGTGCACACCTGACATAAATTTCCAATATCACCACAGGAAAATGAGAAATTAGAATCGTCGGCATACATTATTGGCTGAAAAAATCGCCAAGTCTACCGGAGAACATCGAAGGCACATCGTTAATATATAAAACGAATAAAAGAGGACCCAATATGCTTCCCTGTGGAACACCAGCTGTAATTTTACGCAAAGAAGATTCGAAATTGTCTCCAACATTAAGTGAAACTCATTGATATCTACCACATAAATAAATTTGTAGTAATTTTGATCTTACACCCCTAATACTATTAGTTCCAGCTTCTTCAAGAGCCGCCTGTATCTAACGCAATCTTTGCTGAGATCAGCCCGCAGGATAGCAGGAACTTCACCCTTCTTTAAAGCTGAAACTACCCTCGTAATCAGTTCGAATATAGCCGTTTCATTGCTCCTGCACTTTGTGAAACTGTGCTGATGTTTGCAAACCACATTGAATTTTTACAAGAAACCCATAAGACGAAGTGTCAATACCTTCTCGAAAACCTTACGGAAAACTCTTTATTATGGATATAGATACTAGAGTAATATAGAAAATGAAGAGCTATAATAAAACGTGTAAAATACTACTTTTAACAGTTACAATAATTCAAAACTACAATGAAATATAGTGAACAATAGATTCGTGAATTCTAATCTCGAAACGTGCACTTCCAAACATTGAATCTATATTATTCTCATCAATCTGAGATTAATTTCATCGTAACATTCGAGTTTCATTCGATTTTCGCATGATTGAACTGCTGTTATGTGGTTTCGCTCGGACATTCCTTATACCGCTTGATGTTCATTAGCCAATGTTATGGGAGACGATTTGTGTTTTGTTCAATGTAACTAGGTTGTGTCAAGAATGTAGACGTAAAAAAATAATAAAAAATCATTAATAAGGTATATTCAATATTCAACAATCGAACTGGACAATTTTAATTTGTCTCATACATGCATATTAAATTAATTTATGTAAATACAACAATGTATAGTGATAACAAGCAATATTTACAGAAAATATTTCGCTAGATTCGACTAAAAATTAATAATCCATATCTTCTGCATATATTTCGGGCCACATCCCATTTTGAAGAGTCCATTCACATTTTAAATTTCAGTACAAAAGTTTGTTGGAACTTTTATATGCGATCACATTATTTCTTTTGAAACACATCACGAAACATTGTTTGATCTATTATTATGTAATTTGAACAATGGCTAGATTCCTCGATAAAATATATATTCGAGCTAAAACTATTTTCAAGAATTTTCATAATTATATTTTTTATAATCTAATGTTTTTAACGTTCTTATTTTGTAATTAATTTTTTGTTTTTTATCAGTTGCATGGTTTCTGTTTCTTATTGCCTTTGCGAAAATGATATACATTTTCGAATACGCAAAATGAAGCAATATAATTCGAAATCTGAACTTCAGGCAAAACCACAAATTTATGCTAATAGAGTAAAATCCTTTAATAGTCCTGATTGTCAAAAGAAAAAGAATATTTACGGCTTCAGGCCGTAAATATATATATTATATATGAAAATATAAATTGAAATCTAAGCCGTAGGAATAGTGATTAAGTTGAACATTAAAAAAAATTGAGATGGGTCGCACTTTAGGGTAGAAGAATTGCCTTACACTTTTTAGTCGATGAAAGTAAACAGAAGTAATTTTCATTCAAATTTGGAGGGTTATAATAAAGTGCAACAGCTCAAAACTTAAACAGAAGGTTTACGAATAAAAACAGAGTAAGGTTTATAATTCATTTCGTAAGATGAGCATTCCTAATACAATTTTAACCTAAAAAACTTATTCATACAAGCACACAAAATATAACCACGAAGAAGATCCACACAAGTCATTTCAAGACAAAATACAAAACTTTGATTAAAACTAGCTTTAACAACATAAGGTAATTCAATAATTTAGACTGAATTCTCGCTTACCTCTTGGAGAAACATGATTAAATAAAAATTTAAATCAAATTCTTGGCTTAATGTTTCACAAATATATTGAACAATAAAGTAATATACTATTATTATCATAAATCGATGAAATGATTAAATAAAAATTTAAATCAAATTCTTGGCTTAATGTTTCACAAATATATTGAACAATAAAATAATATACTATTATTATCATTAATCGATTGAACCGATACTTGATGGAAATCTAAATACATAATTTAAAGAAAACTAAGTGGTTTTTCGATTTTCACTATAACTCATTCAAAACATGACAATATCGTTTCGCCAACACAGTGGCTTCATCAGATATTGATGCTAAACTTATCATCAACATCTGATGAAACGATATTGTCATGTTTTGAATTAATTATAGTGAAAATCGAAAAACTACTTACTTTTATATAAATTACTATTATTATACTAAATTTTTTTGTTTTGTTTGATTATTAATATTCTGAAAAATAAATAATAGTACTACTTGAGTACTCAGCTCATGATTATCAGCTCATTATCAAGACTTACTAGTTAGTCTTGACAATGAGCTGATAAAAAGAAATAATAGTACTACTTGAGTACTCAGCTCATGATTATCAGCTCATTATCAAGACTAACTAGTTAGTCTTGATAATGAGCCGATAAAAATAAATAATAGTACTACTTGAGTACTCAGCTCATGATTATCAGCTCATTATCAAGATTAACTAGTTAGTCTTGATAATGAGCCGATAAAAGAAATAATAGTACCTTTCCTATAGTATCAAACATGATTATCAGCTCATTATCAAGACTAAATAGTTAGTCTTGATAATGAGCTGATAAAAAGAAATAAAAGTGTTACTTGAATACTCAGCTCTGATTATCAGCTCATTATCAAGACTAACTAGTTAGTCTTTATAATGAGCTGATAATCATGAGCTGACCGCTCGAAACATGTCGACTCGAGTTGTAATATTATTTTATTATTAAATATATTTGTGAAAGATTATGACAGAGTTGGATTTAAATTTTTATAAGGTAATTTATTAAAATGAGAAAAACCATGAAGATCGGACAGCAAACAGCTTATAACAGTTTCTAACTTCTTTTAGTTGTAGTTGAGTTTTAATTAACATGGATATTCGTGAAACTCATAGTAAAGTAATTGTCCACATTATAATTATACCTAACGAATTCTGTAAAATAAAGGGTTGACCAGACTTTCAAAGACAAATACCACTGTCACAACATAGTCTGTCTCTATTCAGTTAGCAGGTAACAGTTGACCATCTCAACGATTATATAGTTTTCGCCCATATTTAAGGAATAAAGAATCGAAAATTTAAAATGAGACTCAATAATCGATTGATACACTGTAATCTTTGACTCAGCAGTTAACAGCAAATACTATATGTCCAAATCGAGAAATCACTTCAACAATCTCGCTGAAAATCTAAACTTACAAGCATCAATTAAAATTGATGCCCACTAACAAAATCGAAAATTCTCAAAATAAATTAGTACAAGAGAAATAACATCATGTGTTACTTTTGATCAGAACTATTGGCGTATGTAGCCAAATTGAGAATCAAGCACATCGTCGGTCTGATATAGCAATAATAATGATGCAATTTGTCTCGCTACCTGGTTACACAAAGACGTGCCCGACGGTAGTACCATTTGTCGCAGTGCGTGCGTATGAAGAAACCTAAGAATCTGTACGAGATCATTACCACTTACATCATTCATTATTGCGTGGAAAAAATATAGTTAGCTGCAATAAGCAGTCATCGTGGAGTGATATTTAAACGGTTAATTTTTTGAGACACAAATTTTTTGTTTCGCTGTTTCCTGCCTAGGAAAATCATCTAGCTCATTATTGACGACATTTATTTAGTACTTGATAAAATGGCGAGACAGTACTTAGCCAATTAGAAGCGGTATGCCTCGGATTCCGATATATATCCCACAACATATCCTAGATAACTCTTACATATTTCATAATCGATTTCATAAGTCATAAGGAATAAAATTAAGAATCGCTGCACCGAACGAATTAGAAATGAATGCAAGTAAAAAAAATGCAATGAAGGCAAGTAAAAAAGACAAATACACATCTAAGTAATTCGTAAATCGTCCAGTCAAACTCAGTTCGCCTTATAGTTAAAACTAGGAAGCACTTTGTATTTGCGAATAAAGTATCACTTCTTATGGAGTCTTACTTGAGTAATCGCAGTGAATTCGTACAAATTGAGAATTACAAATTGAAACTATTTCTAGTAACTTCGGGAGTGCCGCAGGGATCCAATCTTGGACCCCTACTATTTGTCCGGTTTGTTAACGATCTCTTAGAGATATTAGACTGCATAAAGGTGGCTTATGCAGACAATATTTAAACTTATAAGAAAGTGCCATATATATATATATATATATATATATATATATATATATATATATATATATATATATATATATATATATATATAAACCTGAGATTTTTCCCAGAGGCTACAAAAGTTACCTGAAAGATATCAACTTGTAGTGTATTAATAATTGTTTAAACTTGAATGTCATGAAGCACTCGAAGCCACTGAAAATGTCTCTCGCAAGTTAGAAGCGAATCGTCTGGAAGAGGAAAAGTTCCAGTTGAACACGGCCAATCAGCCCGGAAGATTATTTCACCATGTTTCACTTTTGTTTTTGCGTCCTAAAAAGATTCAGAACGTGCTAAAACTTATGTGCGTGAAACTGGCCACCAGTTTTCCGGCCACCGTTTTGACTAAAGTGCGCACACACGCTACGATCGGCGGGATCTACTATAATATGATATTGCGAATAAATCACAATAAGCCAACATTTTGATGGAATTTTTGATGTGATTAGATGAGAATGAGTTATATTATTACGAAATAATCATTTTCAGAATTTTTTCAATCCATTTACGAAAAATATCATCACTTTTATATATAGGACAAGTGTTTTTTGTTATACCTTATATTTTTGAAAAAATTCAATTATTTTGAAAATTTTCAAATGAAATACACGGAAATAAACATTCTCAACGACATTTTTTCGTTTTCAGAATTTGTTCAATCCATTTACTACTCGTTTCACCCCTTTCAAGTAATTCAATCTCCCTTCATTTTCTACGCTGCTAATTTCTCTTTTTGATGCCATCTTTTTGATGAATTTTTGATGCAAATAGAAGTAAATGAATAATATTATCACGAAATAATCATTTTCAGAATTTGTTCAATCCATTTTCGAAACATATCATCCCCTCCGTGAATATGACAAGTCTTTTATGATATACCTTAAATTTTTGAAAATATTCATTTATATTGAAAAATTTCGAATGGAATACATCGGAATAACCATTCTTAATGAGATTTATTCGTTTTCAGAATTTGTTCAATCCATTTACGAAAAATATCATCCCCTTTATAAATATGACAAGTGTTTTTTGTTATACCTGATATTTTTAAAATATTCAATTATTTTGAAAACCTTTGAAAGGAATACATCGAAATAAACATTCTTAATGATATGTCTTTATTTTCAGAATTTGTTCAATCCATTTACTACCAGTTTCACCCCTTTCAAATAATTCAATCTTCCTGCCTTCTCTACGCTACTGATTTCGATCCAAGCCAACTCCTTATGAATTTTTGATGTGAATAGATGTAAATGAACAATGTTATTAGTAAATATTCATTTTCAGAATTTGTTCAATCCATTTACGAAAAATATCATCCCCTTTATAAATATGACATGTGTTTTTTGTTTTACCTTATATTTTCGAAAATATTCATTTATTTTGAAAAATTTTGAAGGGAGTACATTGACGTAAACATTTTCAATGAGATTTATTGGTTTTCAGAATTTGTTCAATCCATTTACTACTAGTTTCACCCCTTTCAAATAATTCGATATTCATTCCTTTTCTACGCTACTGATTTCTAACCAAGCCAACATTTTGATAAAGTTTTGATGTGATTAGAAGTGTTTGAATACATTGATACGAAATAATCCTTTCCAGAATTTGTTCAATCCATTTACGAAAAATATCATCCCCTTTATATAATTGACATGTGATATTTGTTATACCTTATATTTTTAAAAATATTCATTTATTTGAGAAAATTTTGAATAGAATGCATTGAAATAAACCTTCTTAAAGATATTCATTTAATTTCAGAATTTGTTCAATCCATTTACAATCAGTTTCACCCCTTTCAAATAATTCGATATTCATTCCTTTTCTACGCTACTGATTTCTAACCAAGCCAATATTTTGATGAAGTTTTGTTGGGATTAGAAGTGTTTGAATACTATTGATGCGAAATAATCCTTTTCAGAATTTGTTCAATCCATTTACGAAAAATATCATCCCCTTTATATAATTGACATGTGATATTTGTTATACCTTATATTTTTGAAAATATTCATTTATTTGAAGAAATTTTGAATAGAATGCATTGAAATAAACCTTCTTAAAGAGATTCATTTGTTTTCAGAATTTGTACAATCCATTTACAATCAGTTTCACCCCTTTCAAATAATTCGATATTCATTCCTTTTGTACGCTACTGATTTCGAACCAAGCCAACATTTTGATGAATTTTTGATGTAATTAGATGTGAATGAGTAATATTGTTAAAAAACAATCATTTTCAGAATTTGTTCAATTCATTTACTTCTACTTTCACCCCTTTCAAATAATTCAATCTTCCTTCTTTCTTTACGCTACTGTTTTCGAACCAAGCCAATTTTTTTATGAATTTTTGATGTAAATAGATGTAAATTAATCATATTGTTAGGAAATAATCATTTCCAGAATTTGTTCAATCCATTTACGAAAAATGTCATCCCTTTATAAATATGACAAGTGTTTTTTGTGAACCTTATATTTTCGAAAATATTCATTTATTTTGAGAAATTTTGAATGGAATACATCAAAATAAACATTCTGAATGGGATTTATTGGTTTTCAGAATTTGTTCAATCCATTTACTACTAGTTTCATCCCTTTCAAATAATTCGATCTTCCTTCCTTTTCTACGCTACTGATTTCTCATCAAGCCAACATTTTGATGAATTTTTGATGTAAATAGATGTGAATTAATGATATTATAAGGAAATAATCATTTCCTGAATTTGTTCAATCCATTTACGAAAAATATCATCACTTTTATATATAGGACAAGTGTTTTTTGGTATGCCTTATATTTTTGAAAAAATTCATTTATTTTGAAAGACTTCGAATGAAATGCACCGATATAAACATTCTTAATGAAATTGTTTTGTTTTCAGAATTTGTTCAATCCATTTATTGCTCGTTTCACCCCTTTCAAATAATTCAATCTCCCTTCATTCTCAACGCTGCTTATTTCTCACAAGGCCATCTTTTTGATGAAATTTTGATTCAAATAGATGTAAATGAATAATATCATCACGAAATTATCATTTCCAGAATTTGTTCAAACAATATACGAAACATATCATCTCCTTTATAAATATGACAAGTGTTTTGTGTTATACCTTATACCTTAAGGGGATGATATTTTTCGTAAATGGATTGAACAAATTCTGGAAAGTATTTTTTTGTATCAATAGTACTCAAACACTTCCAATCACATCAAAACTTCATCAAAATGTTTGCTTGGTTAGAAATCAGTGGCGTAGAGAAGGATTGAATCTCGAATTATTTGAAAGGGGTGAAACTGACAGTAAATTGATTGAACAAATTCTGAAAAATAATAAATCCCATTGAGATTGTTTATGTCGATGTATTTCATTCAAACTTTTCATAAACTTTTCACAATAAATGAATATTTTCAAAAATATTAGGTATAACAAAAAACACTTGTCATATTTATAAGGGGGATGATATTTTTCGTAAATGGGTTGAACAAATTCTGGAAATGATTATTTCCTGAAAATATTATTCATTTACATCTATTAACATTAAAAATTCATAAAAAGTTGGCTTGGTTCGAAACCAGTAGCGTAGAGAAGGAAGGAAGATTGAATTATTTGAAAGGGGTGAATCTAGTAGTAAATGGATTGAACAAATTCTGAAAAAGATTAATTCCTAATAATATTATTAATTTACAACTATTTACATCAAAAATTCATAAAAAGTTGGCTTGGTTCGAAACCAGTAGCGTAGAGAAAGAAGGAAGATTGAATTGTTTGAAAGGTGTGAAAGTAGAAGTAAATGAATTGAACAAATTCTGAAAATGATTGTTTTTTAACAATATTACTCATTCACATCTAATCACATCAAAAATTCATCAAAATGTTGGCTTGGTTCGAAATCAGTAGCGTAGAAAAGGAATGAATATCGAATTATTTGAAAGGGGTGAAACTGATTGTAAATGGATTGAACAAATTCTGAAAACAAATGAATCTCTTTAAGAAGGTTTATTTCAATGCATTCTATTCAAAATTTCCTCAAATAAATGAATATTTTTAAAAATATAAGGTATAACAAATATCACATGTCAATTATATAAAGGGGATGATATTTTTCGTAAATGGATTGAACAAATTCTGGAAAGGATTATTTCGTATCAATAGTATTCAAACACTTCTAATCACATCAAAACTTTATCAAAATGTTGGCTTGGTTAGAAATCAGTAGCGTAGAAAAGGAATGAATATCGAATTATTTGAAAGTGGTGAAACTAGTAGTAAATGGATTGAACAAATTCTGAAAACCAATAAATCTCATTGAAAATGTTTACGTCAATGTACTCCCTTCAAAATTTTTCAAAATAAATTAATATTTTCGAAAATATAAGGTATAACAAAAAACACATGTCATATTTATAAAGGGGATGATATTTTTCGTAAATGGATTGAACAAATTCTGAAAATGAATATTTACTAATAAAATTGTTCATTTACATCTATTTACATCAAAAATTCATCAAAAGTTGGCTTGGTTCGAAACCAGTAGCGTAGAGAAGGAAGGAAGATTGAATTATTTGAAAGGGGTGAAACTGGTAGTAAAAGGATTGAACAAATTCTGAAAACAAATAAATCCCATTGAGATTGTTTATATCGATGTATTCCATTCGTAACTTCCCAAAATAAATGAATATTTTCAAAAATTTAAGGTATATCATAAAAGACTTGTCATATTCACGGAGGGGATGATATGTTTCGTAAATGGATTGAACAAATTCTGAAAATGATTATTTCGTGATAATATTATTCATTTACTTCTATTTGCATCAAGAATTCATCAAAAAGATGGCTTGGTGAGAAATTAGCAGCGTAGAAAATGAAGGGAGATTGAATTATTTGAAAGGGGTGAAACGAGTAGTAAATGGATTGAACAAATTCTGAAAACGAAAAAATGTCGTTAAGAATGTTTATTTCCGTGTATTTCATTCGAAAATTTTCAAAATAAATGAATTTTTTCAAAAATATAAGGTATAACAAAAAACACTTGTCCTATATATAAAAGTGATGATATTTTTCGTAAATGGATTGAACAAATTCTGAAAATGATTATTTCGTAATAATATAACTCATTCTCATCTAATCACATCAAAAATTCCATCAAAATGTTGGCTTATTGAGATTTATTCACAATATCATATTGTAGTAGATCCCGCCGATCGTAGCGTGTGTGCGCACATTAGTCAAAACGCTAAAACTTCACGTTTGCAAATTTATTATGTTAGTCGGTGCGATGTTTGAGATATTTTATATTTATCTGTTGTAGATCCTTTTGACATAGTTTAGTCCATCACTGTACTTTATGATTATATGGAGTAGTTTCTTCGTTATTCTGGAGTGTTTCATGATGTAGATATGTGCATAAAACTATCCTCGGCGTTTTGTGTATTCTTCCGTTATTGTATTTGTTTTTTGATGAAGGTCGTTTTGATGTTCATCCAAATACCGTTTTATTGATTACCCTCTAAATCTTCCAGAAAATTTTCGTTCTTGTTTTTCCATATCTTCTATTTTTGAATGATAGTCAATCGCCATTAATCTGGATCTGGAAGAACCGTTGTTATAATACCTCTATTTTGGGCCAGTCGAAACACATTTCTTATTATAGTAGTTACGCACTTCTTATGAGTTAGTTTGTACGCCCATTAGAGCTTGGTAATTCTTTGTTCGTTGACGATGGAGTTTAATCCTGAGGACCCTAACATTTCTTCGAAGTATAACAAGTGACTGACTTGTACAATTTTACCATATTTGGTGATAAGAGATGAGTTGTCTCCTTTGTATCTGGTCCAGCCTGTACATCAAAGAACCAAACAAGTAACATACTTATTATTCATCACCTCATTTCGGAATTAATCGTAACACTGTCATTAATTTTAAAATGAGACGACTTCTGTCATAGAATGTTGATTAAAACATTAACTTAACTTAAGAATGTAATCCATCATCGAAACATTAATATAATTAAACTTACGACATATATATTCATCAATTTAGATTAAGACAGTCAACTTTATTAATCTAGATTGAATGGATAATATCCTCTAATATTATCTATGGAAATTTTTCATTGGTGACTTCATTCGACTCGTTAATATTAGTCTAAAAAGAAAATTAACGAAATACTTATGTCGAATTCTTGCAACGCCGTCGGTGAGAATAGAAATTCAGCTTTCGCCGTAGGTGTTTTAGTCAAATTATTCCAGTATTTTCACACCTTCGCGTGTCGTGAGTCGATTACATAAAAACTTTTTTCTTCCGTGAAATTAGCCGGATTTGAAACTATCGAGGAAAAATTTACCAAACCGGTTACCAAATATTTTTCATGAATCCTCGGACATTTCTGGGACCGTAATTTAAAACTAATCAACAATCCTTGGTATGACTGATGCATGCTTTAAATACTCTGTTTGAAGTCAACAATCTACAATTCGAAAAATGTTCAAAAACGTTGAAATAAATATATACCTAACTAATACTTATAAAAAGCTGTTGTGTTTTGATCTATATAGTAATACACAATTAGTAAAGCAGCTAAAAGAATCTACAAATTAAATTATTATTAGAGCGAAATTATCGGGGAGACCGGCTCGGCAATATACCCTCTGAACTGTGCAAACTTCTTGAAATAGACGGTGTTGCTTGGCTAACCGAATTATTCAATAATATTTTGGAAAGAGAAACAATGCCAGATGCTTGGGGAGGTAGTATTTTAGTCCCTTTCTATAAGAACAAAGGGGATGTCCGAGATGTCCAAATTTTCGTGGCATAAAACTAACATCACATACCCTTAAAATCTAGGAACGTGTCAAAAATATTATTTCACGTGTCTTCAAAATATTATTAAATTGGCAGAGATCCAGTTTGGTTTCACAGCGGACAGGGGAACAACAGATCCGATCATGCCCTCCGATTGTTGATAGAAAAAGTCCGGGAAAACAGGGATAATCTATGGATAACCTTTATAGATTTTGAAAAAGCCTTTGACCGTGTACCGAGAACTCTAATATGGCAAGCTCTTAGATCTCAAAATGTCCCCGACCGTTACATTTGACTTGTTATGGACTTATATAATTACATTCAGACACGTGTCAGAAGCGCGGCTGGCCAATCCTAGAGGTTTTATAACAACGTAGGAGTGCATCAAGGAAGTGCTTTAAGCCCTTTACTTTTTAATATCGTTATTGAAACCTGATATACGCGGACGATGTTGCCCTGATCGCAGACAACCAAAATGAAATTCAAAAGAATTTAAATGAATGGAGGAAATGTCTCGAGCCTAACGGTCTTCGCATTAGTAGAACCAAAACCGAATACATGGTGAGCAATTTGGGCCATAGGAAGCCTGCTAAACGCAGAAATAAAACTTGAAGGCGTCGCTTTGCCTAGAGTAAAACTTAGCTGTTATATTAGATTGTAATATTGAATTTCTGTAATTGTTATTTGGAACTCGGTTAAGGAGACCAGCCATGCTAGACTTCGCCGACGGTTTCAAAAATAAAGTCCTCTTTTCCCCATTCCTACGCCTGTTCAATTCTTGTTTACTCATTACGAGTAGTAAAGTCGAGCAGAACCTGCGACGGAAGATCATTAACACTGCTAACAGAGATTAATAACTACTTTCCAAAAAGAGCCATTGAAACGACCAAGGCTTGCCAGTCCTCTACATGACATGGCTACAAGACATGAGGGCGGTGCAGAACTGGCAGATATCGGTAACTTGTTAGCCTAGCAAATAGCAAACTTTCATGACTATATCCACAGAAAAGACTGATGACTCATGATTGTGCAAATCAATTAGTGATTTTGGCAATCACTCATCATGCTAAGTGATTTGCCAAATTGATGACTACACTCCTCTGACTCTTTGCGAAGGTTACAAGTTATCATCAATCCAACAACGAAAAGCTACGAAATTGGAGAGCGAAAACACGGAAAGTACATTAACGAGTACATTAACGAGTACATTCCTATATCCAGCTTATCCAAGTCCTTCTTTCATTTTTATTAAAATAAATTGAGCAAGAACTTTAAAATCTAAACAGAACTTTTTAACGTTCTTCGAACGCGAAATTTAACGAGCAAATAATAGAACAAAGAACGACAATTTCGAGGTTCCTATATCGAAATAATTTTCACGGCGATTGATAATAACCTTCTCAGCTCGTTCTGAATTATTTCCCAACTACGGCTGCATATATTGTCGGCTAGAATAATCCAACTCCTCGCAGTACGAAGCTACTCAAGATGTGTCACACAAACACACACGCACAGACGTAAGAGATAGGTCATGCATTACGAATTTCGAGCAAAGGGAAATACGGTCGGGCGAACACCGCAGGTGTACAATAACCAAACGTCAGCGGAGGACAATTCTAGGGTGAACGTGTTGTATACTCGGCAAACGGAGCCTCCCGCGTTCATAAATATTAAAATTACAATTCATCGCAGTTTAGCGATTTATTTAAATTAAGTCGTTTAAGATTCGATACAGTGGAAAGTGTTGGGAATTTAGGATGTGAAAATATTTGTTTTTATAATTTGGGCGACAGAGATTCAGTGTCAATAGTCGGACACGAAAGATCAGAACTATCATTAATATTTATTTAGCAATTGCTATTTACAACTACATAGATATTATCATAAGATTCATTTGATACTAAATTATTAATATATTTAGATTCAAAATATATTAATACCGATATTCAAAAACCGAAAGATATATTTTACAAAATCTCAACACATTTTTCTGAAAAATTATTATTTCTCACAATTTTTCATTAGGTTTGGTGCTGCATTAAACGTTATCAAACCTCTATAAAACAAACTTTTCAGAGCTCCTTCTCTGGTACATAAATCATCATAAAAATTATTCAAAATTCTTGGGTTATGATCTTTATCATTATTATTATTATATACTATATTTACATATTTATTTTACAATTTGTGCAGCAATTTTGATATTGGTACTGTATAGTCGAAATATATATACATAGATATAATAATTCTTTTAATATTTTTACCGATAATTGGATTTTTTGATAGAAAAAATCTCTATTTTAATAGACGTTTCGTTGCAAATTGGAAGATTACTTCTGCTATTAAATGAGCCAAAAAAGTACTAGGTTGAAATTAACGAGCGAATCATTCTGATTTGAATTTCAGGAAGATCGAAAGAGTTTTACGAACACCTGTATGATAAAAAATGTACCGAAAAAACAATATTCAGTGATAAAAAATTGCACAAACTATCATTGACTTTAACAAACTCATCTGTCAAGTTTTTCGAAAAAAGTAAAACTCAAAAACTATCAATTTTTGTACATAATTCATAAAAATTCATTACGAATGTCATTTTTAATCAGAGAATGCATTAATACACAGGGTCTCATTTAAAATATCAACGTTATTGCCACTTTTCCACATAGACGATAACACTGAAAATATTTTAGATCGATAGAGCATAGCCAACTGTTGAAGCTAGCAAATTTTCAGAGAGATCCTAAGTTTAGTTTTCGTAAACGTCTAAGCTACCATTGACCATCAATCAGTACTTTGCCATATTCAGAAATCATGCACAAAAATTAACATTTTTCAGCATACAAATTAAGTAACATTTCAAAAAATTTGACTCGTATATTTGGAAGGATTTCTGATCTGAGTAAGTACCTTTCAAATATTTTCGAACAAAGAATTTATGATATTTCTATTTTATCCACAGATTTCAGAAAGCATAAGCGCGTAAATAGGTGGTAGGTAAGGCACACCTTTCGAGGCACCCCATCAATGCCACCCCTATATAAATAAATATTCTGTTCAACGTCAGTGGGCACCTAAACTAATAAATTCAACTTTACCTTTCCTCAGAAAGTCAAATACTTTCATTTTTAAATGTAATTCATTATTGCAGATAGATATTTCTTCCAACAATTGAACCAATGAATATCCGAATGCGGCCTTAAATCCCAAATTCCTAGAAAAACGGCCATAAAAGTTTATAAATATATATAAATGCAGTATGCTGGCATATTTTCTTGATGATATAAGTTCATACCGACTATGGCAAGAAGATATTGTCATAATGGGTATGAAATTGATAATATCTTTTGGATAAATGTTCGTTGAGTAGAATTTTTTTGCTGACTAGATTTGATTACAGATTATTATTACTTGTTTTCGTTCTAATGTGTTTCTATATTATTAGTTAATTTTCAGAAGCTAGAAGTTTTTCGATGTTACAAAATTGGTTTACTAAAAATTCTTTAGTGATATAAACTATGGGTATAGTTTAATACAGACCATAGGTATAAATCAATCATATTATTCATAAACCTAATATTTTATTTGCGGTCTTAATATCTATACCTTTCACGCTTGTTCTACTTCTTCTTCACTTCTTTAATTTCAAACTTAATTAAAATTGATTTTTGTTGATTTCTCGAACAATATCAATTCGTGAGCGGTCTTCGAAGTACTTATTCAATATATTGATAAATTTCGTTACGTGTGTCATTATCATTTTATATCACATAATATCATCTTTTCTCTATACCTTGCATGTTTGTTTAGCTTACTTATTTTCTTCTTTTAAGTTCCATCTTTATCCTAATATTTACATTTCTCAAACAAAAAGTGAACCCAATAACAGAAGGAATTATTTGAATGATCTCCATAATTTATACAATACTGCTACTAACATTTCCTTTGCCAATATTATGTGTTTTATAAAATATTTTCGTCAAGAAAAAACTATTTCAGGCAGTTAAGTCGGAATAAACAAACGCTCAGGTACATAGGTATTCTAGTTGAAGCATCTTCATGTAATAAAAATAACCTTATTTTACTAGCAGCATCCCAAAGTGAAAGTGAAATTTTATTGTTTACGTCGTAAATCAATACAACTGAACAGCTCCTAACAGTTCCTTGAAAATAATAATCCAGCTTAGAGACGTGAGCAAACCAAAATCAAAACTTAGAACATTTACAAACGTATATTGGGAAATGTCCTGGAAAATGCCCCAAAATCAAGAACCGAAAGCAGGTGAAGACTTATTAGCGGAAGAACAAAAAACTGATTAAATAATGAAAAAATGCAGTTTTTACATGTGATTTATGAATTTAATATAACTAGTGGTCACTCAGTGGCCAAAATTCGACCATAATTCATTGAATTTTTGAATTTCAACATTTTTAGGGTTCCTTTGTGAAATTTTATACCTCTATAATTCAAACAATAGTGTCTGTAATGTTTACTTTAAATGATTTAATGTATTTCTAATACATTCCATATAAAAAGGATTTTTCCATTTCTCCTTATATATTTTAACTGAGTCAAATTTCACGTTCATCTGTTCCGCATTTTTTCAAAAAAGCCGTACAAACTTTTCGCTTCAGCTATCAAGCAATATATTTTGATAAATCATGGAATTGTAACAGAAAAATAAAAGAACTTAATTGCATATTCACATATCTAAAATATTGCATCGAATTCAAGTGCAATATCAAATTTGTACGTCTGTACAGAATCCAGAGGAAAGAGACAAAAGCGGCAATTTTCAACAGAATTAACGGTTAACCCAATTTACCAACACAAAAAGTTCAAGTTAGTGATCAATATATTCAACATTATTACAATAAGAAATCTTCAAAACAAAAAAAAGAAAGGGAATGTCGCATAAATTTAATTTGAGGTGATGAGCGTATATCACTTCGGCTAGATAAGAAATATGAGCTCTTTAACATCTGTTCCATCTTAATTAATTACAAGCAATAACAATAATAAAACAGGCTGGATACGTTATTGAGTAGTATGAAGTTACATCTTTTCATGTATTTTATCATCTGAACCTCGGTTCCTGTATCGTTTTACCTTATTTACCATAAGAAAAATAAACTTATAATTTGGTGAAAATGTAACTTGACTCCTGAATGGCTTCGTAAAAACAGTGGTTTCTAATTTGACAGAAACTCAACACCTTCGGTATGTTGAAGGCGCTTCTTGCGTCCTAAATATTTGTATCAGTTACAAATTATCGAGACCATTATATCTTCAAAAATCGTAGAACTTAATAATAAAAAATAATCTGCTCTACATAAAAACTTTGGAAAAACGGCGAAGTGATATTTAATAACTAAGTAAATATAACAATCCTTTTTAAAAAAATTAATGAAATTAAAACTTGGGGTCAAGTTATATGGGATTATAAGAAGTTTATTTCCAAATAAACTAAAAAATTACTTAGCCCAAGGAGTTGAAAAAAGAAGCACAAGAAAAAAATAACAAAGTATATGGAAGAAGTTTCGCATTTTCAACCTGTATTACAAGAAATTGCTTAAAATATGTTAGAAAATTTGTGAAAAAACTTTTATTTAGGTTTTGTTATAAATTTGTCCGAACTTTTTCCTCTTGTTTAAGTTAATAATAATAATAAATATTTGGACTTCACATGGAAATAGTTACAGGTATTGTTCGATTAAGTTACGTAACAGTAGAAATAAAAAATATTTTCGAATTTAATACGCGTAGCAGTACGCTTACTGATAAAATGTGTTTAGTAGAAATACGTCATTTTTATACATGAAGTACTTAATCTCATATTTCTCAGAAACTTAGCAAATAAAAACGGTAGCATGTTAATAATTTTATAGAAATTAAAATAAGCAAATGTCATACTTAATGTTTAACTACTGAAGCGCAGTTAATAAGTAACAATACATCAATTTATATCAAATGAATCTAAATATTCATTTGAAATTTTTTAAAAAGTTCACTTCTTACTAGATACTTCGTAAGTATCATACTTAAGTTGTTCAAAAATTATATCCTATTCTTTCATTCAATTAAATAATTTATTTTTATTTTGAATGATTTGAAACAAAATTACATTAAAATTCAATTATTATTTTGAAGGAAGTATTCAAAACTGAGGTACTCACCTCATACACTGCCTTTATATTTTTCAATATGCAGTGAAATATTTTTATTCGTGCAGCTGTTATACTAAGTCCTTGTAAATTCGAGGAGGATGGAATAGGTTGAGATGGTTCTGGGTCAATTTGTAACAAAACTTCATTGAATGGACTACCATCGAAAAAAGTGTCGTAAACTTGCAAAGTTTCTGGTTTTTTAACGCAAGTTGCAAGCTGAAAATAGCTCAAATGAATTGAAATTTTAGGAGTTGAAAGTCAAAACATACCCATGTAACCAATGGTCCAGCCAAAAATTCTTCTATTTGTGCAGGGGAAGCTGCCATTATAATTACATGGCTAATAACATTCACAATTTTCACAAATCGCACATTGTCTTCACGAAACTATGTCCTGTATCTCAAAATCATAATAACAATAACTAACGAACTAGGCACTCGTTAAGACACCGTCAATATTATCTCAAAAAAAACTATTTCCTTCGAATTAACACAATATCATTCGGACTTTTTAGGAACAAAACGTTCGATTTCTTTGCACTTTTTTATAATTCACCAAATATCAAAATAACAACACTGTTTTCTCACACTTTCAGAAGAAAGTCAACTAGGCCACTGCGAAAACAAAGAAGTACGAAAATATGTATACCAGTTGAAATAGGAAATTTATCACTGAAACGTGGTAATTTTCACTAGGCTGTTGAAAATATAATCGTTACAGTAACAGTTAACACTATTTTATAACTTATTAATGTAATTGTTTAACCTGTATCTATCAAGAGCTGTGAAAACAACAATAATGTTGCTCCCTCAATGTTTATTACAGGTCACAGAAATCGACATAAAATCATGTAAGCAATATAACCTCATCTCTGTGGTTAATGAAGACGCATAGAAGTTAAAAACGTGATGTTCTTTTAACGGGTTCGCAATGTAGGTCTTAGGTGCAAGTACTCAAGTATAATAAAAAATATTTTTGGATACATTATAATAGGCGAATATCGCAGAATAATATCGAAATATATGCTTTTCTATGTGAGATATAAAATAAAATGAAAACAATCATAAAAGAACACTACATATTGTCCAGTTACAAAAGGATTGATAACTGTTAATATATGCTCTATGAAAACATTGATTGAATAATTATACTTTGATTATTCCTATTTCCCTCTGAAAATCAGTTAGTTTCTAGTAGGGATGATTCTGTCTAAGTTATTCATCCAACAAACCGTGAAACTAGAGAAACGATGAATGAATGAGAAGCCATGAAAAAGAAGAAAATCTTTGTATTCATCTGCAATGAACATGTGTTAATGACATTTTGAGCACATCTAACCTATCCAATTTTCATTTTAAATTTCAATATTATTTAATAATTTCTCTTGAGTTTTGAAAGAAGTAGCTTTTATCAGAGTTTGTATTCAACATTTCTTTGCTTATTCATGAGCGTCGAAATGAATTCAAAAGATTTTGAAAAGGATCCTGTAATAAAGGACAAGCTGGACAAGTTTCACAATGCTGTAGATAGTATTGATGAAATTTTACAAATAGCATTTAATGAAAATATGACAAAAGAGTATGAAAAACTGCCTCCAAAAGAAAAAGCAGACTTCGATTTGTTCACTGGTTTTGCGTTGAACACTTTATACTGGCTTTACTTAAGAACTAGAGGAGAAGATCCTAATACAAATGATGTGAAAAAACAACTTACACGCACAAAAGAATATATGGTTGAAGTTAAAAAGGTAAGTCAATATGCGATCACTCAATATACTAATCCATTTTGAAGGTTTTCTAATACTTCTTTAATCCCTGATGCAAGATATCCTTTCCTCATTTAACTGCAAAATTGAGTAAATATTGCTAAGACATGCTTTTTCACTTCTTTCTTGAAACTCTTCCTTATTATAATATGAATTCAATTGTATTTTTCATGATTCTGAAGTGAAAAGAATTTTTGTGCTTATTGCTCACTAGCATAAATTCATAACCTAATGTAACCTGTGGTGTGTAATACAGTATGAAAACACTAATAATATATATCTTTCAGGCTCATGAGCGGACTACAATTCGTCCTAAGATCAATGTTCCAGTGGCTGAAAGATTTATCAGGCATGGAACACAAATATATGACTCATCTGAAGAACGTCCCAATAAAAAAATAAAATTTGATGACTGATAATATGCTTTAGAGGAACTCTAGTCCTTTTTTTAAATTGAATTCAAGTTTGCTAATTACATCAACTGAAAGCAAGTTCATATACCTATACTTTTAGAATACATAAGAATTATAAAGGAACAAATAGTTTCATCATTTTATATTATATTATAATATGTGCTGTAAATGTATATTAGTCTGTGATTCAAATTGTAATACGAATAAGAAAACTTATTTAGTTGGTTGACTTCGAGATTCTCATTTCATAATTTATGCTCGTACATTTATTTTACTCGCTAGATTGAATTTTCCATAACACCAATGTAACCAACGTATGAATATGAAGGTCAATGAAGAAATGTTGATACACTTGAGATTGCATTATAAAATATGTCGGGATGAATATAACGAAATTATAATTACTAATTTATTTTGAATAAAAATACAGTTTTTAAAATTCGGTCGTAGGCAACCAAACTTTGGTGTAAACTTGAAAAACAAAAGAAGTAGATATTGTTATATGACTGTTGAAACATGAATAGATTCCCTGCATTGAACCTTGAGCGATTTGTGATTATCTATTATTAATGATTTGATTTCACGCATTTTTTATTGAGAATATAAAACCTAGAAAACGAAATCTTCATAAACATGTTAATATTTATAAGAATTAAAGCAAACAATTTTTATAACTTTTATATAATATTTTTATAACCACATTCATTTATATTAAAAAAAAAAAGCTCAAATTATCATAAGTGAATCCAGACTGTCCAATTCAAAAATTTTGAAATTCATGTTTTAGTAGTCGATTGGTTGCTTTAAAGTTTCTCACTAATTTGTGAATATCTAATACTTTCAATTGAAGTTGAAAAAGTGGAACAATTTAGGATGATATATATAATATATTGAAAAATTCGATAATAGAATTCGAATAAAGAATTATGACAGGTCTTATTAGCTTGACTAATTAAGTTTTATGTTACTATTTAATGGAAGATACGTCCAGAACATTGATTTCCATTATATTTAGAATATCGGTCATTACAAATTTTAAACCAGTGGAACTATCTGTGGAGTAGTATTTTAAGACGTCACAACCCAATGAGTGGTGAATGTAACAGTCGAAAAATATGTCGTTTAAAGAATTAATTTGAGCCCACTAACGATTGTCTAAATATTCTAATATTCTATTGAGATGATAAACCTCTCCTGCATGAAGTTGCCGCCAATATATCGTTTTACTAAAGTATTAGACGAACTTGACTATGCTGACAAATTTTCTGTGTTGCTTTCCAATGCAGCTGCCTCCAGCAATAGTAGGCGAAACTTGAGGAATTAAAAATCCTGTTAAATCACAGCTAAAAAACCTGGAAACCTATATCTTGCTACATTTTATATTTATTTTCAATCAATTTTTTTATATTTATAATTGTTTCGCACATTCTATCTAAACGTTGGAGTTATATTGCTCTAGCCTGCTGTACAATTTGGATTCTCCTAAAAAAAATTAATTATTAGCTATAAATTATTTTTGCTGGGTGTTGACGTCGAAATTTAACGGCCGGAGCCGGTAAAACAATTTTGTTCTATCTTTGTTTGAAAACAACCTTGACCAGAATGTCGAATAGGCAATAAAGTCTACTCTAACCTAATTCAAAAATCTGTCTAACATTTTTAAAGTTAAGTGTAGCTATTGTTGACAATCTTTCAAGAAATTTAGAGAATTAATAAATGAAATGGAACCAATTTTCACATCTAAACTAATTCAAGCGTGTATTACATCTATAAAAGTAGTAGATAATTACGTCTTAGCAGGTAATAACAGGTGATTCAATTCGCACCCCTAAAATCAATAATGTTTTTATTTTCGTTAAACCATGAATTTTTGTATTAAAACGTAATTTTCTGGTAATAATTACTTAAATTTCGTTAATAATTCAAATTTTTTATTTCAATTCATATTATTATATTCATATATACTCGATCAAATTTATTTTATAACTTTTTATAAATATTTATTGTAATTTATATTACAATTATATAAAAACAATACATTAAAATAAACACACGTGGTTTAAGTTTCTCTAAATATATTAAAAACTCTACATATATTTTGGGTGGTTAACCCATTATCAAGAGTATACAATATTACTCAATGGGTTAACCACTACTAATGGGTTAAACACCCCAGACATATGTAGAGTTTTTAATATATTTAGTGAAACTTAAGCCAAGTCTGTTAATTTTAATTTATTGTTTTTATCATGTTTGACCAAGAGCTAAGCGAAACCTCCGTGTCATTTAGTTATTACAATTATATATATTATTTATACTAAAGATGTCAATTATTATAAAGTGACATTAATTTGATATTATAATTTTATAAGAAATACAATTCTTGATCAATGCTTCAAACATCTTACTTGAAGTTATTGTATTTGTTTGAAGTGTGAAGTATACTATTACATAATATTACATAGTGTGAATGTAATATTACACCAGTATATATAGTATTGATTCAAAGTTTCATCAAATTTTTTATGTATTTACACCTTTTGTTTACATCATTACAACTTTTTACTTATTTCAGGGATTGGAGGTAACATCAATATATACAATGTTGTAAGTGCTACCTTTTTGAGAAGATTTAAAATATTTGAAGGAAGTAAAATACATGGAATAGAATTGAATCCAGTTGATCAACAACTCTTCATATACAGTGGGCAAAAAATGAAACTTGTACGTTATGAGGGGGAATATGAAAAGTTTTCAAGAGAACCTTCATTTTTGGCAGATGATTGGATACTTGCAGCAAAATTTATTGACAATTATTCTAGAATAGCTACAATTACCATGAATAATTTATTACAAATAAGAAATACATCTTTAGAAGTTACAGAGCAGTACACCTGTAATGAAAGGTCTATGCTGTATAGTGCTTGCATAGGGTTTAATACATGGGATGAAATTATTGTTTTTGCTGGAACTGCATTTGGCAATATATTTATATGGAAACCATCAATTAGTACTGATAAACAATGTGCTGTTCAAGAAACATTGAAAGGACATAAGGTGCTTAAGATTTTACTCAAAATTATAAGTTATTTTTCAAGATGAACAACTATTTTTGCCAAAATTCAATTTGAATAAAATTATTCACCATCACTATTTTTTAATTGTATGGTGAATGTATGCGTTTATAATTCTGGGTATATTTAATTTTTTTACTTAAAAAAGTACTAGATAAAAATAATTAAATCAACTTGATCATAATTAAAACAATGTGGGGAAGACATAAAAAATTTGGAATATCACATATATCTGATTTGAACCTGATTTGATCATTTTTTGTAATCTTAGTCTTCTCTTTTGTGAATATACTCTTCATTTCTACAATTAACATATCCTATTCTTTTCTATACACAACATTTGCAGTCAACATTTAGTCTATAATGTTTTCAAAGTGGTTATCAGCATTCCTCACATATTTGAAACTAAAAAAAAAATTGTTCATATTTCTTACTATATGTTATCATTCTGTTGTAATTAATTAACTGACCTATGCATTGGAATTATGGATATGGATACTGTGATAACAAGTATTCTCGATTTTAATTTCTATTACAGACATAAATAATTCCAGCAAGGCCTTCACCTTTGTGACGTTGTAGTGGGTGAGTTGTGCAGAGGATTGTTAGTATAGGATTTTATAGTTCTCAATTTTAAGTAGTTATTATGCATTTATGCTAGTTCATTATATCTACAAAAGCAAATTTGAAATATCTTTCTTGCTTGAAGTTTTTTTATAGGTTAGTTCTGCACAGTGGGCAAAAATAAAAAATACATTAATTTAGTAAAATCACTATCGAATAATTTATTAATTAAATTCTAATTTACTTTGGGGCTTCCTCTTTGAACATAAAAATATACTCCATAATTCAGCGCCTTTCAATTCTCGTACTAGTGAAATGAAAAATTTCTCCTCAAATTTTAACTTCACAGAGCCAGATGCTATGTGTGTGTGTGTTTATGTACATACATATTATATTTTAGAAATGGTTTCAAATATATCACAATAACCGAAGAGTGTTCCAGAAAGAAATATGTTTAACTATCTGAATTGTCTTAGAAAAACTGGCATATCTTATTTGTCATTTACATATAATTGCTATTTCATCTACCTGATCTAGCTTTACAAAATAAAAGTAAAGTTCACTTATTTTTATGTTTGCAGAGCGTCATCCTTTCTATTGACTTCAATGAAGACTTGAAAATGATGTGTTCTACTTCTGATGATAGATCATCGATTTTGTGGGCCCAAGAGGGCATCAAGCACAAAAAATTCGAAAAAAAATGTAAAGTGTATGGACATCAGGCTAGAGTATTCTGTTGCAAAGTGATGTCCAACTTTTTTGTATCAGCGGGTGAAGATTCTGTCTTAAATATATGGAATTTCGATGGAAGCTTACTTAGAATGGTAGAACCACATCAAGGTGGAGCAATTAGGTCTTTAGGGTATCACGAAGAGAGGAATTATATAATTTCAGGTAGATTAGAAAAACAAAAACAAAAAGTTCAATTTATTTGAAATGATAAGTTCTCTAAGATTCAAATTGTAAAATTGAAAATTGGAAAATTTATTAATTTTATTATTTGATTATGGCATATATAATCTAAAAATTAA
This sequence comes from Henosepilachna vigintioctopunctata, assembly GCA_030704895.1. Lineage (NCBI taxonomy): Eukaryota > Metazoa > Arthropoda > Insecta > Coleoptera > Coccinellidae > Henosepilachna > Henosepilachna vigintioctopunctata. The sequence continues at coordinate 2,842,629 of JARQZJ010000071.1, read as the reverse complement.
TGTTCTTAGCAAATGGCCAACTATAAAATGAAATAATTTATTTCAGGTTAACATTTCACCACAAGTTGTTGCTTTGTCAAAACTTTGAAATAAATAATTTTCACTAGATTAAAGTAATAATGGCAGAAACAAATTCAATTCAATGAAAACTTACTAATATATATATATATATATATATATATATATATATATATATATATATATATATATATATATATATATATATATAATCAGAGGAAAATATAGCCTTAGAACATATTTTTGATATATAAATAAAATGTTTTATTGTGATAGACACAAATGGAAATGGACAATGTATGGATGATGCTATTTCTATGATTAATATTTTTACCCCACTTTATTTACTACACTCTTTTGGGTCCTGATTTAACCTTTCAATTTCTTGTTATGTGAATTCCCATCTCAAATATTTTGCTGTTATCAAATTCCAAACTCTCACTAATAATTTTATTTGGTAAATAAATTTTTGATAGCTTTGTTGTGATGAAGTGCCTAAATAATATTTCCTTTTCTCAGGAGGTGAAGATGGTTCTCTGACATCATTTAGTGCATTCACATCTGTTGAAAGTAAAAAAGTTGATATAATGCCTAAAATGGAAGTACCAAGGCAGGTTATATTGCTGTCCAGTGGCAACATTGCTGTAGTATCTGAAGGAGGTTATCTGCTCTGTTATATATGTAGTGAAAACAGATGGGTGACTATCGATCATCACAAAGAGCTTGAACAGTGTTCCTTACTAGAGGTGTCGCCTTGCAGGAAGTGCGTAGCTCTTATTGGTAAGGGGTAGTTACTGTGTACAAAAATTGATTCATTGTTCTAATGGAATTTTAATTCACCTATAAATAAAAAATAAACTTTTTTTCAACTTATGTAATTCAGAAACCAAAAAAACAACTAGATCAATTGTAATGTTAAAAATATGTATTACAAAAAACATTCTCAATGTCATTTGTCTGAGTCAGAATAATTATGTCAAACACATTGTGTTTCAATCTTATCTTTTTTTCTAAAATTTTCAGTGGCTACATCAATACATTAGGCAAAATTTCATATATTTTATTTATTTGCAGGTTTTCATGGCGAAATGTACTTTTATAAAGAACTGAGAGGAACATTATTGAAAAAATGTTATTACAAACTTGAGACCCAATCTAAAATCGCTGGCGCACATTGGCTTAACTGCAAAAATTTCCTAACTTATGAAAATGAGGGAAGGTTGTTTACATGGGACGTTCAAAAAAATTCGGTTGAAATAAAATACCAATATACTTTACCATGGAATGGAGAAAGACGTTTAACATCAGCTTGTCTTCATAAGGAATGTTTAGTGATTGGTGACAGAAAAGGGCATCTGCATGTCTATAATAAGAAAGAATTTCCAATCAGGAGCATGATGAAAGTACATACTAGTCAAGGGGTCTCTAAGCTTTATAGTATTTCTAATGTTGTAATTTCCTTGGGAAGAGATTCGTTGCTGAAAATGCATCGACTTGAAAAAGATTTGCGTTTGACTCCAGTATCTGCAGATAAGTTGCCTTTCACCTGGTTGGGATCACTTTACAAGAATTATCTTGTAGGATTCTCAGGAGAAAATTTAATTTTGTGGGATATCAAGGTAAGGAGAACTTTACTTAAATCTTCTTGTGGAGGAGGCCACAGATCTTGGGATTTCAGTGAAAACACTTTCATATATTTGAAAAGTAAAGCAATTAACATAAAACATTTCGATTTGCCAGCTATTTTACCACTAGATTTTATATCTGGTTACCATGTAAAGGAAATAAATTGCCTCAAAGCAATAAGAATTGGAGGATATTACATATTAATTTCAGGAGGAGAAGATACTGTCCTCCGATTGAAAAAAGTAGATCTAACTAAGGAACGTGTCGAACTCACTAGCATCAAAAAATTCAAATCACATCTTTCAAGTATAAAAGCCATAGGGTTCCACAAAGTTGAAGAATCTGATAATAAGATAACATACTTGATCTTTTATGGAGGAGGCAGGGAACAAATTTTGATGTATAAACTTATTATTAGTGTCGAAAATTCGTCATTGGAAATCAGCTGTCTAGAACAAGATTCTTATTATAATAATTCAAATGATGTTGAAACAAGAATAATGGACATGAATGTTGTGGAGTATAATAAAAGGATTTTATTATTTGCGGCATGCTCAAATGGTAACATACATTTATTTAAAATTGTTAAAGGAGAGAATCCAGATGAGTTTGTATTGAAATTTATGAAAACATTCCAATATAAGCTGAGATGTTTACTAAAAATTACCAGTCTTTTTGTTAGTAATATGAAGATGTTATTGACAATGGCTACTGATGGTATGCTTGTTTTTTGGAACTTCTCTGAAGTTTTAAATAATGATAGTCCTACATACTCTGATGCAGTTCCAGCTCACCAATCAGGAATCAACAGTTATTCTATCAAAGCCATAAGTGATACTCAAATTTTAATACTGTCTGGGGGAGATGATAATGCTGTGGTCTTGAACTTAATAGAGTTCTCAAGCACAGACTCTACAAAGGTTTCTGTTGTAGATACATTTAAAGATGTAGGGGTACATTGTGCACTGATAAGTGGTGCTTTTATCTGTGATAAGTTTTTTGTAACAACGGCTATAGATCAAAGAGTTCTTCTGTTCAGCTGGGAAATAATTGAGGATAAGTTGAAATGTAGATGTCTCTCTATGTTTCATACGGCAATTGCTGATGTTCAGGGCATGGAATGTTTTAACAATGGTCGTTTAGACATTTTTGTATATGGAAATGGCTTAGAGTATATTACATCAAGACGAATATTAAGTGGTTGAGCTGAAGAATTCTTTGACTTGCTATAAAAATAATCTTGAGTGAAATATTCATTTCAGGTCACTGGATGAAAACAATGACCATTTGAAAGGTTTTATTTTTCCACCGCACTTAACAGTATTATACATCTCAGAAAATGTGGTTATTATTGTAATTCTTAGAATTTGCGTGGTGAATGCTTTATTACATAATCTGAGAAAATACAATTTATATGTGATTGCTATCTGTAGAGTTTGCGATTGTTGTATGTATTACAATTTTCAGGGAATATCTGCATCCATAAATTGAATACCTTAAATACATATTTCAATGTCTCCATAAGCCAAAATGATATGGTATCCATCAAGACCTTCAAGCAATATTATTATTCATATTATTCATGTCAATAATTTATGCTGTTTGAGAAGATGGTTTCCAGAAGCTAACCCATCCGCGTTGTCTTTTTTCATGTCACTTTTCACTTTTTTCAGTCATGATATGATTTGTATACGTATAATTTCTAATGGGCCGTGCTACTAAAATTTTTTTTGGTTTATTTCAATATTTTACATACATCTTCCATATATGAATTAATGGTTTATTCGCTTATATATTCAGTCCCACATTAATTAGTATATTTTTTTCGTCAGGATTGTTTGTTTCCGCAAGATCTATGGCGATCTCAAACTGTATGCTGAAGATTTCAATAAATCGGAGGTTCTCAACTTTTACATTTTTCAATCACACTTGAAGTATATTCGAATAAAAATGTAGTTCTTAAAGTTCAAGTGAAACGCATGCGCTAAATTTCAATTTATTTATGTTATCTTATGGTTGGCCGGCCCGTGGCTTAGTCGGGAAACACCCGACGATTCGGGTTTGAGTCCTGGTGAAGGCATGGTTGAATGTGTTTGTATATGATTTAAGTAGTTTAATGATGATAATTGTTAGGTAATTTACATCGGTTACAAGTCCATTGCCCGTTTTGAGCCAGCCTCTGAATTATATAAAAAATTATATAACTTATGGACACTTATTTCACTTCCTAGAACAATTATGCATTAGACATGTGAATTGCTACGCGCCATTTGTATGACTTTATTTGACCCGAATGGTAATTCAAGTAAAATCAATATTCATATTTTATTTGGATTGGTGATCTCCTGAAATTTCTTTTTGTTCGCCTTCTTCAAAAATAAACTTCAAAATTGTACTGACAAAATAAATCCTACTTGAGGATTACTATATTGTTAACAGTCACTAATGATGAATATCAACAAGTTCATGTATATCCATTATCACAAATACGTCACAATCGAAAATTTAAGAATTCATTTAGTTATTATACCAGCTATCAATTAAAAAATTTTGGTCATTTGCAATCAATCTTTTACAGAAAATTTCGAAAAAGTGTATTTTTTATTCTGTTTGGCGTTTGTTTCAATTGGATGCTGAAAAATATTCTCAGAAAATTGTAATTTGCTTCTCAACAGGTTGGTATTTCAACTATAAGTGTCAAACACCAATTATTTGATGAATTATATAGATATATGTTGTTATACATCTTGGGGAATATAAATGTTTTACAACTAGTTTTTTACTTTTTATTTACTTATGTGACCTTTGAAATATTTGAATATTTTTGTGATCTACTGATTTCTTTCTGTAATAACGAAAAATGTCTTACCGAAAACTAATAATAAAAAAAGTGTTTAAATATTTCAGGTATATCATACTAAACAATAATTCATTCGTGAACTACTTCTAACATATTCCTGTTTACCACAAATAAGTTACCAAAGACGAATTTTGGATATATCTCCATTTGAAATTTTTTATTTTAATTTGAAGGCATTTTATTATGGATTTTTCCTTACTCTGATTAATTTTTCGTTTCCATGGAGTGAAAGAATTGTTATCAATTCTAGTTGAATTTTTTTGAAACATTGAAAACCTTTTGATATCCTTGTTTTGACTTATATATTTGAGAATTTTTTTCTGAATAAAAATTTACAAAATTGTATAGTTCTATAATTTTCATCATAAAAACAATTATTCAAATATATTTTTGTTTTAGAATAGATTGATGTTTTCATAAAAATATTTTTGATTTGAAGAAAATTCCTTAGATGTAATAGATTGATTTTTTAAGCTTTGATAAAAAAAGGAAAATTTTGCAATTCTGTGATCGTAGGTAAATATCTAGATCACTCGGAGCATACGTGACGCAAGCGTAATACTTGTTCGATTGTTTCTATGATCGAAATACTTTGACGAGTCAGATTGCTGTAGGGAGAAGGGGCGTTCGTGATTTTATGAAATTAGAAAATCTGACGCCATTTTGCTCTATCAAATTTATTTAATTCAATTCCTAAATTTATAAATCACATCTATCAATAATTTAATGAATGGTTCAGTGATATGCATCTGTGATAAGTAGAGTTCGGCTTTTCTAACGGTATTTATTTGTGATGTGTTGAGTTATTCTGCTAGTAGGTACTGTAAAGTCGTCACTAGAGAACTAATTATTAGCGAAAAATGAGTTCCAAAGATGATGAATACGATTACCTATTCAAAGGTAAGTGCTATATCATTAATTTATCAATAGTGTTCGTAGAATTTGCTTTGTTTGTAGTGATTGACATTTGACATAAAACAACCTTTGTGAAGAAAGTTTTTTAGACAAGTCAGCAGTCATAGGTCAATTGCATATTATTGAAGTTGAACTGTTTTTATACAATTCTATATTCCACCTGGGAAATTTTCGGTATACCAAATTTTCCATCATTCCATGAAACAACCTACCTAATAGCTCATATTCCTTTAAAAAACCAACCTTGTATTCAAAGCGATTTGTCATCCCAGCTGATTCCAGCTCATCATTTCTGTCGACTCTGGAAAAATAAGATTATATTATTATGTACATTGTTTCAAATATGAAAGCGACATATTCTTTTTGAGACGCTGTATAATTTGCGACGTTATTAATTATCAAATGTTCAATATTTATACCTACGTTGATCTGCGCCACTCAAAAAATAATTTTTATGTTTGTTTGGCCCTATCGTTTTCAATTCAAGAATTTCGTGAAATTATCTGAAATTTCGTATTTGCTCTATCTTTTGTGTATATGTATTTATCAGCCAATTTAAATAGAAAATGCATTAATGCCCACATGTCGATTCTTAAACTCAACAACGATTATAAACTTAATTTTTAAGCACAGTTATGACTTATTTTAACTCATTTTTTTGTTAAATATTTTACTTATATTCACGTATAATATTTTGTATTCAGTAGTATTTTCAAAGTGTAAATTTATTTCCAAACAGGATCTTTCATTATACCATTAATATTGAAATAACAAGTGTTCTAAGAAGTCATAGCTATTTAAAATGTTGATTATTGTCAACTTAACATATGTTTCAGTTCGTGAAGTACAGTGTTAAAACAAAAATTTCACTCAACTATTGTGATGAATTTGGGTTTTATCAAGTAAGAAATATTATTCACTATACAGAATTGTCTCTTATCAGCACTATCTACGTCAACATGTGAAATAATCCTTGTCTAGATCATCAGATGTATTGAGGTTATATTTTGTTAGATCCTTCAAACATTGTTTATGATATAATGTTCGCAATAGAAAATGAGGCTCCGGCATAACTCGGTGTATTACATTTTTTATTTTAAAAGTTATTCAATAGTTTAATAATCATTTCTTGTCATTTATATACTGACAGAAAATTAAGAAAACATTCTAAATGAATAAAACATTAAAATGAATCGTACTCTAAATAGGTAGGTACCCTTTTTGTTACTAAGTTTGCTTTTGAATTCGGCCATTAAAATTACTTATAGTCGGGAGTTTCAGGTAACATGGAAATACGGAATTTATGATAATCGCTGTTAGTAGGATGTGGTTTTGGTTATACTTCAAAATTCTACTTATTAAGTAGGAAACCAGAAATTAAATACATAATGTTGATTTGCAATAAGTTGAAAATGATCCATTGTTTGTTTTGTTGGGTTATACTTAAATGAGACAAACTTGACTACCAACATATATCGAAACAACGTTAACATTTTCACATATTCAATATCTCTGTGTTAAATGTTACTATACCGACTTTTGAGGTAAACGCCAGTAACGAGTAGTTATCTTCACTCATATTTATTGAAGTAACAAAAAAACCGTAGCAAATCAAAAAAAAATTTTAGGCAGAGCAAACAATTATATATTCAACAACATTTCTGTTAATTTATTAAAAATATTGTCAAAGTAATCATTACGAAAATTGACAAATATAATTCACCAACTAAATGGAGACTTCTTAAATTAAATAATAGTACCTAAATTAAAATTAAAACACCAGGCTTAAGTTTTACTGAGTATATTAACAACTCTACATATGAACTAGTGTTGTCCTGGTTCGGGTCTAAGGGCCGTCGTCGGTTGGAATTTCTTCCTAACGTTTCGCTAGCACGAGTGGCGAGCTTCTTCAGAGGTCGTTCCATTTCTGATTCTGGAAGTAGACTACGGAACTTCTAGTAGACTTCTGGAAGTCTACTTCCAGAATCAGAAATGGAACGACCTCTGAAGAAGCTCGCCACTCGTGCTAGCGAAACGTTAGGAAGAAATTCCAACCGACGACGGCCCTTAGACCCGAACCAGGACAACACTAGTTCAACGACTGGCCGCGAAAGCCTCAACCAATTTGTCAACTCTACATATGTTTCGGGTAGTTATCCCATTATCAAGAGTATTCAACAATATTAACTCAATACCTTTCAAATTCTTTCGATAAAAAATATTTTTAAATGTTTGCTGTAAAGACAGAATTGACCCTTAATGCAATTGAAAATTCATATACAAAAACTATGAAGAAGCCATCTGTACCAAGTTTAAAATAAAACCTAATATCATTAACGTAAACAAAAAAGAAATTTTACTATAAATAATTTGAGAAATACGAGTGAGATCAAGAATTTACAATTTGGAAAGCGGACAAAGGTACCACTATTACCAACTTTTAATTATTATTATGTTTCGTCAAGTGATAAGCGAAACCTTCGTGTCGTTTTTTAGCTTAATTTGAATAAAAACCAACTCTAAATTTCAATTCGCCGTCATAACTTTTATTGAATAACAACAAAATTATATTTTCATTCAGAAAAAAATAATAGTATGTGTACGAATTCTTAGTTCTCCTCGTTGCAACTTTAATAAGGAACTGTGATATTTGTTAACGAATACTAAATTTTGACGTATTTTAAAGCATTAAATGACTTAACAACATTTTGTAACTTATTTTTATATCATTAAAATTGGATCTAATGTTGCCATTAAAATATTTTCCAACGGATATAAGTATTTGTTGTGAATTCCGATTGCTATATCTGGAAAAACCAATAACAATTATTGACCATTTATCTGAATTCTCATCATCTGTCCAGACGAATATAATAAGGTATTCACGATCTATACATTTGCGGATGATATAAATGTGTCAGATTAGGTTTAACAATATGATAATATATTTTCAAATATATTAACGATCTGTATTTGAATATATAGGCATTTTACATTTCATTTTTATCAATGTCACTAAATCATTTATAGGTCACATTCGTGGTTGCTTGGTATAAAAGAAATGTTTCTTTATTTCATCTTATCAACAAGATTGTTTGAATCAATTTCCAAAGCTACTCAGACTGTTAATATTGGATCTTTATTTTTTGTATGTGAAACAATAATTCAATGAATGATTTTCGTGTAATAGAGAGTAATGTAATTTTTATAATAGTTTTATTAACATAAAAATTTTGATATTTTACTCTCGGACCATGTTAAACCAGATTAGTTTCCTGGTTAGAATATTGTTTATTGCTTTTTTTTCATATATCTTCATTATGTATTTTTAACTTCTCTAGAATGACAAGCACTCCGTGTTATTATGACTTAAAGTCATATTATAGTCTTCTGTATATTAAAAATGTCAAAAGAATATGTTTTCTATTTTCCTTCAAATGGTGTTTCCATTATCACCCAAGAACATGATAGGTCTACTGTGAACTTTGTGCCGATTCTTTCAAGAAAATATTAGATTAAGTTTTCCTTTAAGAAGATACCACCTTCCTCATCCGAGTCTAAAATTCCTTTAATTTAGGAATAGTTCATTCAGAAGTGACTCTTACCTTATTGCATGAATGCTCTTGTCGAGTTTCCTTTGTGCAATCTACTCTACCTTTTTTTGGTATTTCAATTAACCGTGAATTATTCCTAAATTTAGGAAACATGTGAAGGTATTTGAATTACCGGCGTTGTCAATTTTACAGAAAGTGCGTAAGATTTCTGTTTATATTAGATTTATATTTTGATATTTATGTATCATTTCACAGTTATTTGGTTATTGATATTATTTATTGAACTTTTCCTGATTTGATGATATATTCAGAAATTAATTATTTAGTTATAGGAGTACTAATATAAATGTAACTCTCCTTATTATTTATATGATAATCACTAATTGTAATTTCCGCAGGATTAATTAATTTTTTTCGATAACTTTTGACAATTCTCCATATATATGTACACCTATGTCAAGCAGCGCCATCTATTACTGAAACGCTGCATGCAGTATTCTACACTAATCGATGCTACTGCAGATAAGTTTTCTCTAAATGATTTGTTAATATTTGAATTGTTCTGCTAATTGAGTAAATTTCTGAGATTAATTTTAAAAAAATGATGAAAAATTCAAATCACTTCAATTCAAATGGGTTCAATTGACTCGACATATATGTATTTGATAAAGTGTTTCAAGTGAATTAAAAAATATATCTTTGCAATGAAAATTTTATCGAATATTAAAACACGTGTGTTGCATAGGGTATAGTAAATTTTCATCTAAAAGCAACTAATACTGCGAAAATTTAAATAATTATATATATATATATATATATATATATATATATATATATATATATATATATATAACAGAGTGGCTAAAAGAGGTCCAAAAGGATCTACAACAGATCAATATAAAAAATCTCGAACATCGCATTGAATGTCGCTATAAAATCGTACGTGTCAATTTTGAGCAAAAATCAAATCGTCAACCTGTAGTAAAGTGGACCAGATGAACGGAAGAAAGAGCATTCAGAAAGGATGAAGAGTTTTTGGGAGGCAAAAAAGATGAAGCAAAATTCCTAATGATTGCGAATTCAAGTTCAGTCGCTCTCCTCATGGGGAACAATCGTAATAATAATAATATATATATATAAATATATATATATAATATATATATATATATATATATATATATATATATATATACGAAGACACGACGATTCTCTGCCACAATTTTGCGAAAATCTATTTGGTTTTAACGACTTAATCGACTGTGCCAACATTATTAGCTAAAGTACGTGTCACTTTGGTCAACGGTTAGCAAAAACATGCCGTTGGATGTTGAGTGAATGAGGTGCAAGTAACAGATCGTAATTCCAACCGTAAACCATTACCATCCTTGACCTTTCATTCATGAATTCATATGGTTGGGAATGGTGGCAACTCGACCGCGACGCATTTACCGCTTCGATTTGTTTGTAATTTTTTCTCTTTTCTTTTTGCAGTGGTCCTAATCGGTGATTCTGGCGTAGGAAAAAGTAATTTATTATCGAGATTTACTAGGAACGAATTCAATTTGGAATCGAAATCGACAATAGGCGTGGAATTTGCAACAAGGAGTATGAAGGTAAGGCAGTATTTCAACTCTCTGTGAGTTTTTATTAGAGTTTGACAGTGAGGTAGCCTCAGCTGCCTGGTGACGATTGCTGTAATTCAATTTCGACATAATTCGACAATCAAACGTTAGCAATGTTTGCGAATTACTGGCGATTTTTGATATTTTTGTGAAAACAGTGTAAGTATGAGATAAGACAATAAGAATAATTAGAAAATCAGACGATTAGAAAATTAGTAAATTCAAAGAATCTAGACTCTAGATTCTAGAGCCTACTTGCCTACTTATAGCTCTTAATTTATTAACTCGTCATTCTTCATTATCCGCTTATATGGTCTATTATGAATTTTTTGTTATTAAAAAAATAATAATTGAAAATTTGGCTCTTCAGCAATTTTTTATATATAAGAAAATGGATGTGCATTCGCATCGGAAGAATATTCATCTTCTTCGCCATGAAAAATCACGGTAAGCAGTGAAGTTTAATACATAATCCAAAAAATGTATTCTATTTATTTCTAATTTTTGAATCGTTCGATGCTATATAAGGGGTGTGGCTGTTTGTTGATTATTGTATTTGGTTTTGATTAGTGTTATTCGTTACATATATATTAGTGTTGCCCAAACGCAAGAACAAGACGAGACTTAGCCAGTCTTGGTCTTGGTCTTGCGCTCCCAGTCTTGGTCTTGGTCTTGCAGCAAGAGTCTTGCAAGTCTTGCAATTACCTATTAGTCTATTACTATTTATTAAAGTTTACTTTAAATCTTAGAAAAACGTATTAGAATTGGAACATTGTGAGCTTGAATTAACATAGCCATAGTAAAGATCAAGCAGATTAATAAATAACTGAAGATTTGATAAGAAATTCGAAAAATCAACTGACCTATATGTCGTTTTCCATGGAAGTAACTGTTTCTTAATAAACATTTATGATTTATATGCTTACATTTGCTAAAACATGTAAAAAAACAAATTAATTACAATAACTTGACTGTATTTTAAAGAACAATACTTATCTGTCTAAAAAGAGATTGAACCCTCAACTTATAAGAAATTTAATAAAAGAGTTTTACGATTTATCATTTATTGTGTCAAATGTTATGATTTCGGCGTGGCGGCAACGATTGTTTTAGATTTCAAAAGAAGCCGCCGGCGCGTGTATCATAACAATGTACTTCCGAAAAGCGGCAAATTTCTTTGAGAAGTAAGTACAAAACCTTTGATGCTGCATTATCAAAGTGCCGATGGTTAAAACATAACTATGCATGCACTCAGTTTGATTTTAATAATTTTTTTATTCCCTATGTTTATGGTATTAGTCGTAATGCGCATAGGTCCAGTTTTTCATATTCTTTGATACAGTTTTTTGCGTCTCATAGAATTCCTAAGCGTAGCTACCTATACACCGAACTGTTACACCTAACTACTCAGTGAAATAGCGCTAAGTCCTAGCTGCAAGACGCAAGAGTCTTGCAGGCTAAGTCTTGTTCTTGCTCAAGTCTTGCACGGTCAGTCTTGGTCTTGGTCTTGCTAAAAATACGCGGTCTTGTTCTTGGTCTTGGTCTTGCAAAAACGCAAGAACAAGACCAAGACCGCAAGACCAAGACTGAATTTGGGCAACACTAATATATATTAAATCATTTTAAAAGTTTAGATCTGTTCTAGTACAATCTAGAAAATTTTCTAGTACAATCTCAAATTTTCTAGTACAAATTTTTGATAGTACAATCAAAATGTTAACGCATGTAGAGTATTTCTAACATTTCTATACTCATATTTTTTATCCTCCTGTGTAGCCAATTGAAACTCTTCTACTGTTACATTTGAATTAATGATTTTCCTTAATTTTGTGTTTATATAGAGCAGTATTTGAGTATTTACGTATTCGTTCCTCTAAATTTTGAGATCTTCATTTATAACAGTTATTACGGAAATATTATAATTTTGCTTTTTTATTCTGTTTGAATTTGTTCAATTTGATTTTATGCGTTGTGCTATTACGAGATTATATGGTACTATTGATTCAAACGTTTGACAAAGACGTATGAAGTACTTAGCGTTTCTATGATCTAATAGCTTCGTTTTATCGATACCTATAGATGGAATTGTGATATAGTGCTATCAAATGTGCGGTAGTGTGCTATGAGTGCACATTGTAGTAATATACAGTGTATTTGCGATGGAAGAAATATATATTGTACAAAATCCCGACACACCGTCGGGATATTGTCTACAACCGAATCATTTTTATCAATTTATTAACAATTTATTGTTTTGCATGTAAAAGTTTGGATATTGAAGTATTCAGAATAACGGGAAATTTACAAGACATTTCTCGTCAATGATTTTAATATTTTGAATGGACAAACCTATTTATATAGCTCCATATTTATTTCCTATTCTCAAATTAACCCTTAAAACTCCAAAGAAAATGCCCCCTTGATTTTATGTAAAAAAAAAAAATAAGTTTTGAAAGATTATTTTTAAAAAATATTATAATAGTTGAGGGAGTATCTGATTGAATTTTTGTTGAGTTTAAATCAACTTACTATATAAACTTACGCATGAAGCGAGTTTAACGGATCGGGTGTAAGATAAACAAGATGTGCTACAAAAGACCGAGGGACAAACAAACAAACAAAAACTTAATACGTTCGTGTTTTTCAACAGTCTCTTGCCACACTTAAGTTGGCAAGTTAAACACGTCGGAAATTCAGTTTTAATAAAAGTTGAAAAATGCCACCATACATTATTACAATAGTATTGTTGTCTAGAGTATTGTTTACTTGCTAAGCTATAATATTCAGACTAGGTACTTCTAATGTAGATCTCATTCGACTCGCATCTAATTTTTTGCTTCGTTAAAATATTAAATAAAAATTGTTTTAAATAACCTCCTTGTCTTTAACGAAATATAATTGGTGTGTAGTTTTTGATAGTACAAGTATTATCGTGGCTTTTTACTTAGTACGGGACATGAATTTACGAGATAACGAATTGACGTTATATCTATTTTGGAATGTTGAAATTTGATAACACGCTCAAGTAATTCTACCACCGTTCGAAAGTATTTTGTTTTAATATAATAGGTAGTTATAGTTTTTCGGAACTGCAGTAATGAAAATACTATTTAAGGAATTTGCAAGGCATCAGTATTAAATTAAGGATCTCCAATTTTCAGAGCAATACCTCCGTTTCCAATCAAAGTATCTAATAATTTCGTTCATTACACATTTTAATTTATTTATCGTAATCTACATTTCAGATAAATATTTATCGCATGATGCCAACATCTTACCTTATTTATATTTTTATAAGTAATGTCATTCGTTTTAACTAACAACGCGAAGTTGTTTGCGGATATTCTTTTTTAGGTTTTTGGTCTGTGGTTTTCTAATGCGTTCCGATATCTTTCACTCTATTGTGCTTTGTGCTCTTCCGCAATAACCGTATCCTGCTCGTATATTTCAATGGGCGGCATAAAAAATCTGACACGGTCCCCTTCCCTAAATAAGTTCTCTATTTCTGTAGTGTGCTCAATAGAAGCGGTAGAAAGAAAATTATCGATTCTGGGTGTTTGTTCCTCTTTTATGCATGTCTACCACATTATTTCATTCTTCGTGGCCCAAACATTTTTACAACTCTCTTCAATCGAGGAATTTTCGTAACAATAATACAAAATTAAAAATATCTAGGAGTTTTTTGAGGGAGATTCAATAATAAATTGATAAATAGGTATTATATACTTAATATCGATGGGTCTGTAATAAAATTGAGGTACGAAAAGAATTTTTTGAAAAAATTGATTCTCAAACTCTAGAAAATATTTACTGAACGCCTTAAATAAATGTTTTCTGTGGGTATTTCAGTTTGCGGAAAATAAAATTTAGTAGTTATATGGAATATTAATATTACATATTCGCCAATAAATGCCAGAAACACTTTTATACCATAGAAATTGAGTAATTGATGTTCTGTAGGCGCCAGTTTACTGTCACATTCTGTAAGTTGACAACACTTGTATCAACTAATAATCTGAAAATTGCAACATTGCATAACATTAGTATCCTTGAAGACAGAAATCTCGACTTGTAGCCACACAACTTTAAAATGGCTGTATAGTCCACGTGTTAACGATTTGAGAAAAATTGTTATTATTTTTTCAATCCATTAATTCGAGGTAAGTTGTTAACTTCGACTTTTGTTGATTTTAGATATGATATGTCTGATTTTAATACCTATTTCACAGTTATTTTAGTGCTTCAGTCATATCAACCTTAAATAAGTATCATTAATTCAAGCCGAAACAAATCTTTGGATATTTCTCACAGTCGTAGAATTCTCGATTCAAAATAGTTATTCTGCTGAAGAAGAATTTACAAAAGGTCCACGACTTGATATATTTCAAATTTTTATTTGATTCATATCAAGAAACATATCCATGTGTTCTGTAATATGGAACTAATTAAAAATCGTCATCATCAACTGGTATACGTTAAGAATTACTATAAGAATTCATTTTTTTGGAGAAATTATTATAACATAATAACTCAATGAATCAGCGTCGAACGATTTTAAGGTTTCACAAATAATCTTATGCAATTAGGAGTTATTTCGATAACAAAAAATACCGATCGATGGATATTATGTCGGTAATATTATAATTCTTGAATTTCACGTTATGTACAAGTTTATAACTTCTTAAATTATTCTTTGATAATACTGCTTATTTTACATTCATTTTTTGCAATTTCTACATGTATTGTTAAGTTTTATTAATATAATACCTTTGTTTAAATTTTATTTTTTTTTTTTGAAATTCTAATACAATACTTTCTTCTTCTGATTTCATAAGACTAGATACATATCATTTCTACCTGCAATTTCGAAAAAAATGCGAATATTCTAGTGAAATTGATAGAAAACTATTAGTTATACGGCGACACTACTCAAATTACACTTTTATCTTACCTTTTTTCTGAAAGTTTTTGTCTTGAATTGAGGCTCTGGAACATCTTGATGCGTTTCAATGAAACTTCCAGAAATTAAAGCACGATCAACTTAGTTGTTCCATTTCTACAACTTGCTGGGTTCAGAAGAAACTATTAAAAAAATATTTTTTCATCCGTTAATGAGATTTGTCGGAAATCAGTAGTGGAATCCCCTGTAGGGCTAATGTATTTAGTCAGATAATATTTAAGAGATAATACTGTTTCAGTAATTTTCTGAATAGAATGAGTCGACATTATTTCAATTGTTATGTTGAATGTACCCTTGGGGGAGCTCAAAAGGATTTCATTATATAGGGAGTGCCATAATTAACACCTTATACCAAAGATATGTTACTGTGTAGAGTAACATATCTATGGTATAAGGAGTTCATTGTTTTCTGGGAAATGAGTACGCTCTTCACTGAATAGAAGTGCACATTCGTCATTATCAAATTTTAAGTTTTAATTTTAAAGACAAAATTGCGACAAATTCAAATCTTGTTTTAATTTTGGGAGACTTTTAATTATTGTGATACAGGTTCTGTACAGTTTTGCAGAAGTCAGTAATATGTTTCTTTGTAATAATCTCTACAAAGACTATGTTAGTATTGATTTCTTATAGTTCTTATTAATTCTTATATTTGATTCTTTTGTAATACTGAATTAAAACTATGTACTATGTATTTTAATGATGTGCTCTTAAGATCGGTAAATAAAATGCATACTGGATAATTTAACTTGATACAATACGTGAATATGTGTCATAAGAATAAATAAGACTATAATTATGAATAAATTTCAGAAAAATTGTCACGTCAGTAATCATACTGGATAATTAACTTGATACAATACGTGAATATGCAGTATTTTTGAAAAATTATTTGTCAAAAATTTGTCACGTCGCCTTACTATGTAACCAACATTTATTACCTATGATGATTTTTCATGTCGCCAGGGACGAATGAGCCCAATGTGCGCAAACATGAGAGCTGAGTTTCTGAGGAAAATATTTGTTGGAAAAAAGTATAACTTGTGTCATGTTACGCTGCTTTTTTTAAGCGATTTCATATTGTTCAAGGTGGAATAATTCGACGAAAATTGTTTAATCAATCCTGCGTGATTTTAGGTTGATGGAAAGACTATAAAAGCCCAAATATGGGACACCGCCGGCCAAGAGCGATATCGCGCCATCACGGCGGCGTATTACAGAGGGGCAGTGGGAGCGCTTCTGGTCTACGACATCGCCAAACATTTAACCTACGAGAACGTTGAACGTTGGCTGCGGGAACTGCGTGATCATGCGGATCAAAATATCGTCATTATGCTCGTCGGTAACAAGTCCGATCTTAGGCATCTGAGAGCGGTTACGACGGAGGAGGCGAAGACATTCGCTGAACGCAATGGATTGTCCTTTATCGAGACTTCGGCTTTAGATTCAACCAATGTCGATATGGCATTCCAAAATATACTGTCAGGTAAGATAACTACTGTTTCTATATTAGGTTCATTTCCTAGATGCCACTGAAATGACAAATTGCATGCACTGTTCGTAGGATGTTGTGCCGAAAGATACGTTCCCCATATATTTCAAGTGACTGCACATTTTTGTGTTAACACGAATAAGAGATATCAGGATATTTATTTTCTTATTGCGGCGGAAGAACCTAGCTTGGAAGATCAACGGCGGCGCTCAAGTTTTCAAAGAATATATTAAAAACTCTACATTTGTTTCGGGTGGTTAACCCATTATCAAGAGTATACAATATTACTGAATTTCAAAATGTACAGCTTTCACTTATATTATCCCAAACCACAGAATTTAACACTGGTTTCACTGAAAAATCCACCTGGTCATTGCAAATAGGTAAATTTTTCTTTTTGGCTATCGAAATTTCCAAGACTTCAAGGGTATCTAATATTTTGCCCTTACTACCTGAGTGTACTATTTCGGTCTTCCTGGGATCCAAGAAATGATTATGTTTAACGCAGTGTTCCGAAAAATCCGTATTAGGTTTATTCAATAATATTGATCTTCTATGTTCATCGATTCTTTTTTGTATAGAATTTCCAGTTTGACCTAATCTAAAAACTATCACATTAACTGCTAAATATTTTATAAACGCCACTTCTCGAATATAAGTCAAGTTTGTCCTTGTTATTTACCAACAAAGAACCCAAATTCTTTTTGTTGGTGCATTTTGTATTCACGTTATTTTTATGTAATCTACAAATTTTATTGCTCAAGTTAGGTATTTAATTAATTGAATGGTATATTTTTTGTTGTTTTGTCAAGTGGAAAAATTCTTTGTAATAGTATCTCAGTAAAGTTTTTAATATTTTGAGTGAAACTTAAGTCAAGTGTGTTAATTTTAATTTATTGTTTTTAGCATAAGAGATAGATATGTTTCACCAAGAGATAAGCAAAACCTGAGTGTCATTTATTGAAGATTACGACCTTAACGTCAAATGCCAACCAGACGTAAAAGAACCATAGTCAATATGGTTTTGGTTGATTTTGTCATGATTAGTTTTATACAGCAATCATGAGACAAGGCACTGGCCACTAGCCACTGGGCTTGAGTTCAATTTTGTCATTGAAGAATAGAATCAATACTAGGGCGTCATAGAGGAGCAATACCGCTAAAAATGATAGTTATAGCCCTTAGCAACGGCTAAGGGTTATAACTTTAAGGCTTTTGGGTTTCTTAAGAAACCCAAAAGACCCAAACCATTGTGTCAATGTCCGCAGTTCTTAGACCTCAAACTACTTCTATGACGAATTTTCAAAGGAACATGAATATAAGGCCAATCTCGTAGTGTTCACATGCATATATGTTTATTTTGAAGAGTGGTATCTTTCAAATGAACAGAATATAGTGTTTTCAATTACGAATAATGTTTTTGATGTGATAGGTTTGCAGTTTATATTTATGACCTAATCATTAAACACTGAATGTTTTTGGCGTGATTTTCATAATGCCATTTTTCATCAACTCGCGAATATTTCTGTACTTCTATTTTTCCTGAATTTCGCCGAAGGAATATACCTCTAAACTTATTTATTGCCGGAAATATTTGTACAAAGATTTAAAACCGACTGTTAGGGTTGTCGAAAATCGGTTTTCGACAAAAATACGTCAATAATGACCATAAACTGATAAAAGAACATCGTCATTATTCAGTGTTTCACTAGAGTGTTATTTATTAGTTGCCGAAAATTGTTTCAATAGAACAATTTTTTTCCAGAAATTTATAGAATCGTATCACAGAAACAGATCAGAGATCCTCCAGAGGGTGATACCATTCGACCGCAGAACGTAGAACCAATAGACGTTAAGCCTACAATGAGTACTGATGGAGTACGCAAACAGTGTTGCCAGTAACACAATTTTAGCAATATATTAAACAACTATTCAAACACAGGTAAGATCACTATCCTTTCTGTCTCGGCAAGTACAATTTAATTCATAAAATTGGCCTGATTCAATTTTAATTATACCCATAATTTAGATGAAATATATGTATGGTATCCTGAATAACGCCTAGGCAAGTGTGAGACTGAGAAGTTCTTCACGAGTGTACAAAATACTTGGGGAACTGAACTTTGATGTTATCAGCAATCTAATTGTTTTAAACTTTTACAAGAATAGGTGATAAGGTTTAGAATTATGAACTCATGTCAGAAGTTCATATACTATTCATGTCTTCCTCTTTATGAATTGTTTTGAAATCACTCCAACTTGATTCAAAATTCAATTATTTTCGGAATTTCATTAATGATTTTTGTTATATCATATATTAAATATAATGGATTTTGAATTTTCTATGATTAAAGTACTTTTATCTTATTTTTCTTTCCTTATTCTTTTCCAAATATAAAGCATTTAAACTTCAAACAATATGGACCCTTATTAGCCATGAATTCAAGTGATTTTATAAAATATATCAAAAATGAAATTTTGGAATTTTTATTTTCCTATGATGATTTTCATGTTGTAAGGGACAAATGAGCCCAATGTGCGTTAACATGAGAGCTGAGTTTCTGAGGAAAATATGTATTCAGTATTTTTAGGCATTTTTAACTGAGGTAGTTTAATTTTGTGGTTAGACGTTGAATGTTCTTTAATATTCTAAAATATTAACCAAAACTTGAACATTTCATATTGGTTGAAAATTTCGCTTCCAAATTTCTAGTTTTATTTTCGTTCA
Organism: Henosepilachna vigintioctopunctata; assembly: GCA_030704895.1. Lineage (NCBI taxonomy): Eukaryota > Metazoa > Arthropoda > Insecta > Coleoptera > Coccinellidae > Henosepilachna > Henosepilachna vigintioctopunctata. Next base: position 2,822,854 of record JARQZJ010000071.1, on the reverse strand, counting down.
TATTTCATAATAGTATTTCGTTTATCAAAACTTGCACAACCTTTTTCCTATTTCATGAAGTATTTACGCATAAACTTCCATATTCTACATAAATTAAATACATTACAAACCAATAAATTTCGTTGGGGTTCTTCATTACTGTGTTTGTAAGATGTTCCCTGAACTTTGTTTTGGTGTAAAATCATTCATTTTTTGTATAAATTCTAGTTGTAATATGCAGTATGCTAAGAACTTGAAATTTACTTCAACTCTTGCAAAATTGTCAGGGTATGAAACTGGAATTTTTTTTTTCTTTCTTCCTACGTTATTTCTGTTTGTTCGGATTTATAACATTTTTACAATTACAAAGAAAAATAATGTCTTGTTTTTGTTTTCAGATTCTGCATATATAGTAGTGACTTCTGTACAATTCACCAGTGGCTATTTGTGTTATTTTATTATTTATAAATATTATTGTAAACGTTTCAGGTGGAGATTCTATTAATGTATGTATCTCCAAGGAATACTGCACTCCCAGTTATGAATTAGTTGATGTTAGGTATTGTATATTTCGTTCATGTTCATATTTATATTTTGGTATATCTATATCCTAGGCTCTACATTCAGATAATGTTTATATGAAGAAACCTAGATTTATGCTTGGAGCATGTTGTAATTTTATCAGAAAATAACAGCCAGAATTCCTTTTTTGTTAATAAAGTAAGTTTCATACTCATTTGAAGGGCGGTTGCGTTCTTCAAACGTCTTTTTTGCGACTACTAGTACTATTTACTGCATGTTTCTATTTTAGCTTCAGCAAAGTGATCTTGAAGAAGTAGCTTATGAATATATTTGTTGTGAAATAAGATGGAATAAATGATGAATATTTAAGTGAATGTTGATTTGTATGTACAGTTTTCCATTTAGCAATGTCCTAAATGAAATCAACTTTTATTCATAGCTAAAGGATATTACTCCATTTTCAACTAAGTTTTGATCAATATCCAAAAGATTGAATGTTCAGTACGGTCACTTCAATTTAAATGTGGTTAATTGTTTGAAGTTCATTCTATTTGGTGCTAAACAACATTTTAAAATTATTTGGAGTAATTTTTTGAGGGACAGTTTTCTGTTGATATAAATGTAGTTTTTTCAATAATTTCTCATTTTAACTTATAAACTTCTATTTAATTGATATATGATAATGTAATATAAGCTACACTTCTAAAAATTCATTAAGTTTAATTTTCAAATAAAACATGTATATTGAAAAGTTTTTTTCTTTTTCCATAATACATATTATTAAGTGAACGCCATGGGTATTTGTATAACTTCTTGAATTTTAATATTCCAATTCATGTTGATTCAACATTGGTAGGTGAATCTACATAATTAGAACAGAAAGATTATCTGCTTCCTTGCAACATGTTACAACAAATTTTAGTATCGTTTCTTGCGTATTTGAGCTCAATGCCTATAGAAGTTACACGTGTTCTTTATTTTCATATGAATTTATGATCATATAAAATGACTTAGAATTATACATACGAATTCCATAATACATCATGATTATAATAAAAACGTTGTAATATAAGTGGTTTTTGCATATAATGCATTATAGGTACCTTTACTCCTTGATTAACACCAAATTACAACAAAAAACTTAATGATATTGAATAGATTGTAGTCTATAACTGTTACAATCTAATACGCTTATATAAACGTATGTTATCTAATTGAAAAATAAAAACTAATTCAAAACAAGTTAATCAGCTTCCTAGTATGTTTTTACCTAGAATTGCGGTTAAAACCGTTAATAAGTCTGTCAATTTGGACTGCGAATCGATATGTTGTTCCAACTAACAATTATAAAATGTCTACCCATGAACAAATCTTTCATAACGCTGAAAGACGTTCCGAACTTTACGAGTAAATTAATTATCATGAGTATTTGGCTCCATATCGGACTGACGGCCTCAAGCATTAGCACAAACCGACATTTTTTTTCATTTAAATGTAGATTTATGAGAGAATTGTGATAACTTGCTCACATCGATATCAAAGGTCGAACTTACCACCGCGTATTCACACTTACGTTTCGGAGCAAGGGATGAAACTAACCGAGCTATTTCCTGCAGTTTGAACTGTACTTATCAAACCCGCTATTGTTGCAAGGATTTATTGTAGAACACTTTAAGAATGGCTAAATAGGTATATAGAATGCCAATAATTACTGGTATCCAATCGAACATTTTTAATAAATTGAATAAATACTAGAAATTCTAGAATAGAAATACTAGAAATCAACATCAGTCAGCTAATAAAACTTTCCGAGATTATACATTTTCATCGCATATACTCGCAACCTATCACAAGTTTTTTGTATTAATTATGGCCAAGTAATGATGTGCTCAAAAGCAGAAATATTCCCGTTTTCTGTTCAAGTTTGAAATATCTATAATCACAATCTCAATAAAGATCATAATAAATGGTATCGATTCATAACTGTCATACCATTGATTATGATAATTTTACAAAAAAAAACTTGGTAATGTCAGATTGACGGAATTCAAATTAACAAGTTATTCACAAATACTTAGTGTTATCCTCCTAAATTACCGGTTATATCTATTATGAGCATCGAACGTCGTGGTGTATGCCCTTTTTTTCAATTAATAAGGGACTTCTTACTTGGTAGAAAGCATACTGTAAGTCACAGATATAAAGATAAATTATCGCCAAGATCAACATTACCACCTCATTTGCCTAAAGGACCTTCACATAAATTATTGGAAAACAATTATTTCAAAAGAGATGCACGCAGATTGATTAAACACCCTGAGAATGTTAAATTTGAAACAGTGACAAATCAGAACCAACCTATTAATGAAAATTTAAAGAAAAACTCAACTTGTGATGAATGCAATACTATATATCGCTAAAAATAATTACAAATTAATATTGATTAATGTAAATTAATAATGCCGACAATAAATATTCTCAATAGATTATGAACACTACTCTTTGCCCTTTACAGATGTCATTATAGTAGTTATGATTAAGAAATAATTGAGGCAATAAATCTTGAATATCTATTACAACGTGAGGCAATTGATCAAATTTCCTAAACTTCACTGTAATCTTATTCTCTCTTATATGCTTTATAATAATGTAATTCATGTGGCAGTTTACAAAATTTCTATATCATTGTTTTGCACTCATCAATATACACATAATTATAATGTTTATTTGTCCACACTATATATGGATTACATTAACTTTTTTTTATAATAAATGATCTCAAATAAGCTAATTATCGAACTGAAGTTTAAAACTTGTACGTGAAATAACATAAAATATATAAACTCTACTTATAATTATATAAACTTGAAAAAAAATAATAAAACTAAAGGAAAATAACAAAGTACAAAAAGTGGTAGCGGTTCTAATTAATCTATAAAGGATATTAATTACTGAAAGAAAGTAATAGTAACTTCTCAATAGTTGTATTCCTCAAATATTCTCAATATTGTAAAATTTATAAAATTTTCAATCTTATATCTAGGAGTTTAATGTATCCAGTTCTTTATTAGTCTGATATATACAGATCTAGAACCAACCTACCTCATATCTTGTAATTCATTAAACATGAAGGGTCCAAGGTAAGTAAAATATTTGAGTCCACTGGTCTTATTCACTCTTTGTGCATACTACTTATTTTTGCTTCTACAGTTCCTAATATCTGTTGTGAATAGCACTCTTATGGTGAGATCTGTGAAACCTCACGAGCAGTGTTCTTGCATAAAGTTGCCTTGTTGTGAAAACGTCCGTTATTTGGAATAATTCGTTTGATAGGTAGGCATAACTCTTGTTTTTTATGATTTTGAGTATCCATTTTTATATCACTTCAATTTTCTGATATCAATATTTGGCTAGAGAACCCCATACTAGTACCCTGTATGTTAGATGAGGCTCAACAAGACCACGGTACACTCTCGTAAGATTCTCGTCACAAACTTTTCTTAGCATGTTGAGCTTTGGTAAGAACATTCTAAGTTTCTGGAGCCCAGGCCTTGGTCTGGGCTCTCCACTGAAGATGTTCATCTATAATTATTCCTAGATGTTTATATTATTTTATTGATGATTAATCTCGGTAAAAGATCTCATCGTTGTAATTAAATTTAATATTCTGATGTGGAAATAAATGTTTACTATAACTAGTAAATGTCATATATTTAGTTTTTTCAGCATTCAAACTTAATTTTCTTGAAGCAAAAACCTTTTGTAATTCAATAAATTCAACTTTTATCTACATATAAGAATAATAAAAACTGTTCCCTGTGGTACTCCATAGAGGACCGGCACTTCATTCTTTTAAATAAACCCTCATATAAAAAATAGCAGGAAAATAAATATCGGACGTCAAAAGTCATGATAATTTGAAATCGCATATGCCCCTTTGAATGGCATTAAAAGGCATGGTATAAAATACCAATAGCTACAAAAAAATTAAAATTTTACTCAGTAAATTTCCTACCCTAAAAATTCTTTTACCAATAATTGACACCTTTATTTTAGGTTCAATGAGATATTAGAATTATAAAACTGAAAAAAACAACATTGTATAAGGCACTTTATTAACTTATTCTAAAATTTTCAACAATACTCAATGAAAACAACAATTTATCTTGAAGTCGATTCCAGGCAACTGAATGACAACTTTGAATGTTTGGCAAATATCTTCTAAGTTCTTCATTTTTAGATATTATAGCGCCGTGGGCTTTTATAAATACTCCTAAGTAAGATATTGCTAATTCAAAATCCTTATTTGACATCAACATATATTCCAAACATTTTAAAAACTGCAACATAATTTGAACTGACCCTCCACCACTTTCAGGCGATAATGACTTTATTTCAAAGTCGATCATAGATGGTCCAAAAGATTTTAATTTGTCAATAACAGCACTAAAGTCATTTGTTTCAAATGTCATATCCACCAACCTACTGAATGCGGAATAGTTTGTGAAATTTGATATGGCAAGAGTTTTGCCTCCTGAATTTGTTACATTTTCATTGCTAAGGTCAAACTGAAAACTCAATGAAGGAATTGTTGGAAGAAAGAATGGTGCTAATTTTGGTGCCTTAGGAGGTGCTTTTGGCTTATTCCTTTTTTTAATGATATCAATATTTAACAAATTGAGCCATCTGGAAGTTGGTAAACCTGAAAGTGTTATCAACTCATTACTAATCTGTTCAGGTGATTTGAAATCTGAATCATCTGCTTCCAAGCATATTTCTTCTTCAACAGTCTCTATATATGAACATTCTGGCAGAGCTATTAAGGGAGCTTCTTCAGATGGATCAATAGCTTTCAGTGTTATTCTAGAAAACAGAGTACTATTTGTCCACAAAAAAATTCCTAAATAATCAACATGAGCTGTAGCTAGAGTTTCCCCATTTGGCGACAAATCTAATGATATACATGGCTCTTCAGTTGCAAAGTGGTTAATAAGTTGGCCTGATGGAATATCCCAAATTTTAATCGATGAATCCATTGAAGAAGTGATGAGCCATCGGCAATCTGGACTGAATGTAGCATCGGTCACTTGACCTACATGACCACTGAACTTTCTTATAACTCGTTTAGTGTCTATGTCTATAATGCAGGTAGAAAAATCCTCTAGAGCTACTGCTAACATTGAACTTTCATAATGATTTCTGAAGAAGTTAATTGAGTCTTCTAGGTCGATAAGTTTCAAAGATGCACTACCTGCAATAACAAAATATCAGTAAATAAATTTTGATGGAATTTCTTTTGCATATTATTACTTTCTTCAGAAATTTTCGAAATCTCTGATGCTGGTAGAATAAAAGTCATTATTTGGAACATCAACATGAAAGTTATGTTTTCATCAATCAACAGAATTGTTTGAATAATTATATTGGGAGAACTTAAAAAGGAAATTCTTTTTATACTTTTATATTGTAAAACAAGAATATACAATTATATTTCAGTTCATGCATCAAAAACAGGAAAATATCTTACAAAAACAGGGTATAGTTAAAATACAGTAGTTGATAAAATATAGTAACTCAAATTTTTGTTATTTCTTTTAATTTGCAAGTATATTAACAAAGTGTTTTTCGTTATATAACTCTAATTTAAAATTTATCTGTAACAATAAGAGTTTAACATTGGACTGCTAATGTGCATGTTGAAAAGAAACAACAAAAGAATAAGAAATATTTATACTAAAACATAAAAAACTACAGATCAAATATAGTCCTCTATTGTGAATCAAAATGAAAGTCACTTAAAATGTTAACATTTATGTCATAAAATAATACCAGAATCATTTCAATATTTGATTATAAGATATCAAGAAAAGTCATTTGGAATAATTGCATAACAATCAACACTTTCCAAAGATTCAAACTAAATTACAATATTATGATATTATGTTCTAATTTTTGTAATATAAAACAAAAATTAATGTATCATGAGAATTTCATATCACCAATCAATTCAATTATTTCAAAATCATTTCAATTAAGTAATAGAAGTATTATCCAATCTATCTTACCTTTGCTTTTGAATCTCCAGAAGTGTATATGTCCATGACTATCACCTGTAATAACAATCTGATTCAAACCATCAACAGCTACACCCCTGATAGGGCCATTGTAAACTTCCGGAGCACCGTAACAATCTCTCCAAATACCTGATTGCATATTGAATCTATAATAAAACAAGTTACAGATATAAACAAATGATTGTAAATTTAATTTAATTTTAGTATATAATAGAGGAAACTAATGATAAAATTCTTATTGAGAAAATAATTAAAGAATGTAATCTGAATAAAGTTCAACTTATAGAAAAACATCTAATGCTTGCTATTGTTGTATTAGTTATCTCGGTACTTTTATACTTTTAATATTTATTTGTATGTGACATTGTAATTTTTTTTATCAAACTTACAGAAATAAACTACTACTACATCTTCAGAAAGTATAAAAATTTTTCAAAAAAATAATCCTGAATTCAAGCTCAATTTTAATGCAAAAGAGAAATTAATATATATATATATATATATATATATATATATATATATATATATATATATATATATATATATATATATATATATATATATATATATATATATATATATATATATATATATATATACATAATCATATATATACAATTGACTGTTGACAACATTTTTGTAGACAGTTCCCTGAGAGTTTTATTTGAAATATTTCAATTAAGAATCTCAGTATTTACTATCAATGATTCGTGAATCTTGAAAGTATATATGTATACATATCCCTTAACTAATTCTTAGACCCAGAGATTCCGTAAATGAAAGAATTACCTCAGGTATTGTAAATGAAATTTACTTTACCTGTCAACATGCCCAGTGCTGTATCCAACTATAACAAAATTTCCACATCTTGTCATACTCAAACATGTTGCAACCACATTTGATACACCTTTCAAATTCTTCTTATGAAACCTTTCTGGTAATAGTTTGAGATCACCCATTTTCAGCTTATCATATGACCAAGTTGTCACCATAGTCAACCCAGAATGCAAAGAAGCAATATTATCCCATTCTTTTTCTCTTGTAGTTTCTGAAGTGAATTGTATAATAGGAGGCATGATTAAGGGGTCATTGGAGCCAGCTTTCCTCTTTTTACTAGCCTTTCTATTATATGATGCCCTTCCTAAACTTTTATTGAACTGTTCAGTTCTAGTGTTAAAGATTCTCAAACTTGAATCACTGGCAGCACTAAGGATATTGTGACCATTTGAGCCATGGAATCTTATGAAAGAAGGAGCAGAGGAATGACCTGTACATTGAAAAATTAAAGTGTTTAGATTATTAATATCAAACTCAAACATTCTAAACTAATACAAAAACCAGATTGATAAAAATTAAATTTCAATAATACTTCTACATATTGACCAATAAAATTTTCATGCAGAGAAATCCTATGCTTCTTAGTAAGATCATATTACAACAAAGCAGTGTAAAAGTAAAATAGACACATATATTAATATACTAATATACAGAAATCTTCAGCTCTAAACCGAAACAAAGAATGAAATATTGAAGAAAACAATTAGATGTTCTTTCAATTAACCAAAATCAATCAATATCGGTATCAGATCTTTAATAGCACCTATGTAATCATTCAACTTTCCTTCTATAGGAGAATATATATATATATATATATATATATATTCTCTCTGCATTATGAATTAAATCCACACTCACACCCCTACCTTCTCTAACTCGTAACAATCTTGCACCGCCATCAGGCATATCAAAAATCCATAATTTTAGTGTATTATCAGGGGATGATGTTAGTATCAGAGGTTCATTTGGCAGGCAAACCATCCCTGTAACACTCGATCCATGTGCACCTAACAATTGACTTGCAACTTGTCTTTTCTCTAAATCCCAAAAAACAATATTTCCACAAACACTGCCTGTAGCCATTATAGGCTCACCATCCCATCTAAACGATATTGATGTTATTGCTCCCCAATCTTGCAATAAATCCATGATGGTCTCATCACATTTAATATTATGTATATAAATTTTTCCATTTTGAAGTCCGATAGCCACTACGTCAAGTGCAGGAGTTTGGGCTAAAGCAGTAACTGCACTTCGCCACCCCTTGAATGTATAAATAAGTTTTGAGGTATTGATATTCCATAACTGCAACTGTCCTTGTTCGCTGCCTAATAAAATTTTGTTAATATATGTGCTGGGATGGATTATTGAAGTAATTCGGAAATCATCTTTGTTGAAGTTCAATTCTAAAAATTTTGTTTCTTCTTTTATATCCCAAACAATGAATTGATTTCCTTCGTCTATAGAAATTAAATGAATTCCAAATGGTAGTAATAGGTTTACATTAAACTGATGTCCTTTATAACAATGTTTAAGTTCTGTACCTCTTCTCCAAGCATATATATTACAACCGGCACCAGTGTATACATGAAAAGAATCTGCCCCCATACACAGTATATCACTAGAATGCATTGCACTAACACTTAATAAACTAAAATGAGTAATTGCATATGTGTGAAATGATTTTCCAACACATGTGACAATGAGATTTTCTTTACGGCTTTTTATATATCTCACTTGTAATGGAACATGATTGCTCACGAATCCTAAAGCCCTGCAAGGATAAAAAACTTTATTATTAACCATTTTCAATGACTTTCTCAAATATATTATTCAATCATTCAATCACTAAAAACATTCAAATATTTTGTTTATATGAAGTTTTAGGTTAAAAAGCACAGAAAATAAAATATTATATCTTCTTCTTGTCCGATATTCATTCTATTCTGAAAATCTTCTTCTCTGTGTGCATAAATAAAATATTGGTAACCAGTAAATATATATATATATATATATAATATATATATATATATATATATATATATATATATATATATATTTTGAAAGTTTTTAGCATTAACAGGCTTTTTTAATATGAAAAAGTTTATTTCTGTTGACGTTTCGTTGTTATATTACAACTTTGTCAAAACTAATGAATAATTGAATTTATAAATTCAATATATATATATATATATATATATATATATATATATATATATATATATATATATATATATATATATATATATATATATATATATATATACAGATTTGCCCTCAATGGTTTATGGATGTTTGGGAAAAATGATGAGACTGTTGAGAACCGTCGCAGACACGACCACAGACCTGAATTGCACTTATAATCATTTTTTCTTTTGTAGTGCAATCCATTTTTGCCAGTCGTTTTCTTGCCTTTCGGCCTTACAACCTCCTTCAGTCGTTTTCGCACAGTTGAGGTGCTCACCTCCACACCGAAACCATTAAATCCCTTCGAAGATCAGTGCTTGTCTTTCTCGGATTAATTTTGCTATTTCTTATCAACAATTTGCCTGTTCTTGGAGTAGTTTTGTATTTGCGGCCACAGTTTCTTTTTCTTTTTGGAGACGATGAGCCACTTTCTTCAAATGTTTTTTAAATTGGTGTGGGACTTTCCCACACCAACAGCTACATATATATCTCTTACAGTCATCGATGTGTGTTCATTAAGCGCGATAATTTTGGAACGCTTCCTCGGAGTGATATCCATCTTTGGACAAGACAATACAGCACGTATCAAAATTGAAACCACCAACTACTGGACGCACCGGTAGGCTCACAACTGCATTTCTGGCGAGGTAAAACCGGTCAGAATGTAAATGACGGTCAAGGTCGAACCCTCACGTCACCTCAGGTAGTAAACAAGCAGAAGTGAGGGTACTTCGACCACCCTGGTACTCAGATACTTACTACAGTAACTCAAACGAAGAAAAAAAATGTTTGTCACAATTAATTCGAACAGCATAGTATATGCCACTTCTGGTTATAACGGTGAGTAAACAACACGTTTTCGATTTCTATATTTCTACATTTCTATGTGACTTAGTGTAGAATAGCCTATACCTAAAATTTATACTTATCGTAGTAATTATAATAGTAAAATAAATAGTAATTTTTTTTAATTAAAAGGAGAAGGAGTAACTCTTCGGAGCTCCCAACCGGGGACGAATTCCCAGTTATCATTATTATCAGAATATTGATAATTTAGCCTTACTATAGGCGGCGTGATTTATTCTTTCATCACAGAAGGATGTGTTCGCCTGTCATAGCCTGATTTATTATTTTATTATGACATGTGATTATTATTAGTATTTTCATTATTTGAAGCAGAGCGCATAGTGCAGTGATAGAAAATACTATCGTAAGCTACATCGGTTACACGTTATACATATTAGCAATTATTATAGTAGTGTCACATTCATAGATCACATATCCTATATATGATCTGGGGTCACATTAGAACTGTTATTTTCAAATTTATATTCAAAGAAAGTAGCTCAGAGACCTGTATAGCTCTGGTTGGACCTCCTACCTACAGTTCAACGCCGTTACTGAACTGCCCAAGAACGCGGTGGGTATCGAACCCACCAACTTCAATAAGCCTAACGCGTAAAAGTTAACTATACCGCTCAGCTACTGTCTGAGATGAAAAATGTTTCTTAACTATATATATATATATATATATATATATATATATATATATATATATATATATATATATATATATATATATATAAACATTTATATATATATATATATATATATATATATATATATATATATATATATATATATATATATATATATATATATATATATATATATATATATATATATATATATATATATATATATATATATATATATAAATATTATTTTTTTTTTGTATTCATAAAAAACATATAGAACGATAGAACGTTGAAGAATAATTGCAAGTTGAAATGATGTAGATAACGTCACTAGTTTTGAAATATATGATTTCTGTTTATCCTTGTTAACTGAGAAAAGAGTATGATACTATAAATAAATTCTTACTTTGTTTTATGTAATTTAAATTATAGAATTTGACATTATTGGATACGTTGTTCAGTGTTTCGACAGTTTTATAAAAATTATTCGAATGCCAGAGCCTGACCACATGACCTAGTAGCCATTCAAACGAGACAAAACCAATTCAAATTGTTTTTCTATGATTCCTCATTTCTACTACTTGACTTTTCTTACTGTTTAACCTTAGGCATATTTCATTTTTCGTAAATCGCATACATAAGCTAGTTAGATCAATTTTTTGAAATAGTTATGTTGAATTGAATATATATATACATCTATATAAATATACATATATATGTACTCACATTATGATTCTTATCAGTCCGTTAACGTTAAAATGTATTATACTTTCGTTCTTATGGATCGAATACTTATGGGAATTGTATATCTCTATAAGACAGGTATTTAAAACACATGATAAGATCTGAGAACCCATTTTACGTATTTACTAATACATATTTGTATTTTAGCACAAAAAAGTTGTCAAAGCACTAAAAGTCCCTGAAGAACTGAAGAATGTAATGACTGAAGAAACTTTTCATAAAGCCCGGTTATATACATTAGCAAAAAGTCAATTTGGGTTTTTTAAAGATACATTTTCGATTATACTATCTACAGTTGTTATATATGCAGATCTATTAGCTGAGTTCTGGGAAACATCTCGTATTATTAATCCATATCCTGGAGAAGTTGGCACAAGTTGTATTTGGTTATTGATAATATCAAGTTTATCTACAATTATTGATTTGCCATTTACAATTTACTACACATTTATACTTGAGGAGCAATTTGGATTCAACAAGCAGACAGCTGGTTTTTTTGTTTGGGATAAAATTAAAAGTTTCATTATCAGTCAAATATTTTCATTAATGATAGCTTCTGTAATTATTATTGTTGTGAAAAATGGTGGGGATTATTTCTTCATTTGGTTATGGGCCATTGTTTGTATTATCACCTTGATAATACTTACAATTTATCCTTCATTAATAGCTCCATTATTTGATAAATATACTCCTCTACCAGAAGGAGAGTTGAGAACAAATATTGAGAAACTTGCTTCAGAACTTAAATTTCCGCTTACTCAACTGTATGTTGTAGAGGGTTCTAAAAGGTCGTCTCATAGTAATGCATACTTTTACGGCTTATTTAATTCTAAAAGGATTGTATTATTTGATACATTACTTGCTAAAGAAGATGGTAGTGGGTGTCAGAATGATGAAATTCTAGCAGTTTTATCACACGAATTAGGACATTGGAAGCACAATCATGTTACTAAAAATATAATTGTATTTCAAGTTAATCTGTTCCTACTTTTTTACATTTTTGCATTTATGTTCAAGTATCCTCCACTCTACAAAGCACTTGGTTTTTACAAATTCCAGCCAGTACTTGTTGGACTCTTAGGTGTTCTTCAGTATGTAATGATGCCGTACAATACCCTTGTTTCATTCTCAATGACGTGTTTGTCTAGAAAATTTGAATTTCAAGCAGATGAATTTGCAATGAAACTCGGTAAAACAGAACCCCTCAAAAAAGCACTGATGCAGTTGAATAAAGATAATTTAAGTTTTCCAATTTATGATAATTTATATTCATTGTGGCATCATTCACACCCACCTCTTTTGGAGAGATTTGAGGCTCTCAAACATCCAAAGAAAGAATAAAGTGTTTGAGAATTTTTAAATTACTGTGTTTTCAATATGCAATTGATATCTATTTGTCATAAATTGTGTGCATGATTTGAACATCAATAAATAAAAATATAAAAGCAAAAATGAATTTCTATCATAAAATAAATTTTGTTATAGGAGACTATGTTGTAGTATTTTGGTATTTTCCTCAAAACCTCTTCTGAATTATTTGAACTATTCAAAAGTGAAGGTTTTATGGTAGTTAGTTAATGAACAGAGGAATTTAATGTCAGTTCTATTTTCATAAGAATAACCTATTCAACGTTTAACGTATTTCTAGCAGCAAATAGATTAATCTGGCTACTTTAAAAAAAATAGGTTCCAAAGGTAAAGTCTGAGCTAAAGCCCGTCTTTCATTCGGCATAAGCGCGAATACGTATACTGAAGATAATCACATAGTTCATACGAATTAAAAAGTTTATCCAAACTCCTGGTTCGCTTGCCCTCTGCTGTCCACGTTTGGTCTGATTTATTTCGAAGTGTCAATTAAAATTTGAATATAGCGCTCTGATAATAGCCAACAACTAAAGACTAATGGCATTTTCATACCATATAAACAGAAGAAAGTAGATGACATCTCAATAATTATTAGGTTTTATATCCTCGTAATATTCTGTATTAATAACATGCATCAAGCTTCTATGATAATATTTCTACAAATGTTAAGAAAAGATGGAAGAGGTAATACTCATTTATTGGAAACAAGATACTTCAGAATATATATATATATATATATATATATATATATATATATATATATATATATATATAAGAACATTATTTAGCAAAGATGCTACATAATGAACTAATTACATTTTAATTTAAGAACATGTAAGAGATTGTTTTTTCCAATTTTTACTATAAACTTGTCTATAACTTAAACTTTTAACTTAACTTGAACTATTCAACTTTCATATAAAGCTAAAATTTGTTACAAAAATGCACGTTGTAGAGACATATTAACAAGAAATGAATGTTTCCACTTTTACAGTATGTTAGTGCTAAGAATTTTAATTGAAATATTAGACAAGAAAAGGCAGTTAAATAAATTGAAGAGTATATAGCCCGGAATATGGAAGAATGTATAGTTTTCGTAAAAGTAATCAGTTGTGAATCAATTTGATATTTGAAAAATAAACTTTAATCTAAAAAATATATTTTATTGAAAAAAATTTGTAAAGATAGTCATACATTTTCTGTACTGCCTAAATGTTTTAGCCTTTCTAGCAAAGAGGGCTGATAGAACCCACATTTGCTATATAAATGGTCTAAAATTGGACATTTAAAGATATTCACTTCGTATATACCCATCAAGGCCTTTCTTAAAGCTTGTTTCATTCCTAAACGAATAGCGAAATCATCGGCCTGATACTCAAATTTTCGCGATAATGAAATTAACAAAAATGCGGTCAACAAATTATATGGCATCATAATATATTGCATAGATAACAGAATACCCACAAAAATTGGACGTTGATCATGGAATCCAAATGCCTGATATATAACTTCTTTTTCAAATATATTGAAAAACAAGAGGAACCATATCAACAGTACAACTTCAGAAAGGACAAATTTTTTCAGAATATGATTGTTGAACCAATGTCCAAGTTGATGGCCTATTAATGCTAAAATTTCCTGTTCACTCAGTTTGTTTTGCAAGTGAGGAATTGGTAATATATATGCAGAGACCACCAAATATTGTGAAAATATTCCATAGAAGAAAACGTGTTCGTGTTCATTTGCAGATGTATTATTTAATAACATTTCCACGTTTTTCAGGTGTAAACCAACACCGTCACATAAAGTTTCGATTTTGTTTTTCAAATTCCCTTGAGGAAATTCAATAAGTGAAGTTGGAATAGGAGCTTTAATTAAGGGAGCTAAGCTGATAGAAATAGATAGAATTATGCATAAAAATAACCATATTATAATGAAAACATGATGTCCAACATGTTGTATAACTGTAACTATAATCCCAACTACACCAATGGACATAATTTGCGTAATTATTAAACCAAGAATAAGAGCTCTTAGAAAGCCCTTTAGAGTAATATCATTGAAGCCTAAACTTCTTTCTAGTATAAAAGTGTAGTACAAATCAAAAGGCAAATCCACAGAAGTAGTAATTAAACTCAGTGTAGATAACCAGATACAACTTGTCAGGATTTCACTTTCATATACATTTTTGTTCTGCACATAACTCCATATTCTTGACATATACTCCCCATTAATCATTATGGAAGAGAAAACTACGATAATTACACTTCTGGCAAGATGAAATTCCAGACTTGCTAAAGCAAATTCTCTCGATAATTTGAATAAATCAGGTGACATAGCATGTCTAATTTCTCTTGGGATCTCCAAGGTATACAGGAGTTTGTCGTACTAAAACAAAAAATTGCTTTATACATCAATATAAAGTAATCCCCTTTTTAAAAGCATGCAAAAAAACTCATTAGAATGTTTTTGAATTGTGAAATTTGAAGACAGCTCAATTTAAGATTTACTGAATTTCTCATCAGTGATCTACATATGCCATATTACTACAAAATATATTTTTAAATATTTCACAATACTCTAGTCATCAATGCTAACACCTAAGATTCAATTATATGAACATTGTCAAAAAATAAAATTTCCTTTGTGCCACATACTTGCCTTCTATTCAAATAGGCTTGCCAAATAAACTCCACCCAAATAAATATCAAAATTATATGTTTTAGAAGTCTAGCATCAGAATCCATATTTTGTTGTCATTTAAAGTATCTGTCTGCTATGCAATTTCTTAATGTTATATTAGTATGAAAAATTAGAGATTTTTTGGAAAATCGTTTTAAGCATAATTTGGTATCAAATATCTAATCAGAGGGTTCTAGTTTTGACATTGAATTTCTTTAACCACAGAAAAAGTGCTTGAACCATAAATGTATTTCACTGATCAAATTATTTTTGAAAATGATTTACATAGTATGGAACAAATAAACAAGTTGCTCAATTTAACCACTTTTAACTTTTTTTACCACTTTTCATCATGTTTTACCAGAGTTGAATTTCATTAATAATTCTTAAGCATTCTTTCCACCTCAAGACAATTAAGTTCCTAGAAATTTTGAGAATGAGGTCTAGATAATCATAAGATATCTAGTTATAAATTCAATATTCAATTTATTGCTAGGATTATATAAATAGCAAATGAGTTTATTGAATAAAAAGCCATTTAGAAATTTGTATAACAATTTATTCTTCAACAATATCATGCTATATAAATGAATGTATTGATATCGTCGTCATCCCTTTTCATATATTTATGTTCAATCAACCACTCTAATTGTTCTTTGATCATTTTTTTAGAAGGGAGGAACATATTTTTCAAAATATCAACCAATTCTGACTGCAATGCAGCATTCGTTATTTTCTTCCTCATTTTCATTATTTTTATAATAGCTTCTTGAGTTCTTAATATTCGCAACTGTACAATTGATTGATTATCTTCCATTTGTGAACGTTCTGTACTCAACTGCAACCGCCCAATAAGATTCACCTACAATGCATATAAGAAATTACATAATAATTAAGGGGATCAAACAGAAAATATTTATAGAACATTTTCTTATTTTTCTTGCAAGATGAAAGTTTCAAAATAAAAAATGAGCTGAATTAATTTAAAATTTCATGTATTAATTATAGTCAATAATTATTTTTTTCAAATGATTTAAATCTATAAATATCGATGAAAATTATTGAAAATTAAGTTCCTTATAACACAGCTCTTTAATCTATATGAATTACGTGTAAATGTTATATACATTGATTCTTTTCATCTTTTGTGATATTTTACAAACTACAGAAATTGAATCCTAGAAAATAATATTAATTTCAAAATGCAATTCAATCGGAATTGAAATTGTGAATAGTGCGAACGTTTTGTGACTACTGTTGGAAGATACAACTTCTATAAATTGTCAAAAAGGTCAATATAAAAAATTTTGAATATACCACAAAGTGGCGCAATAACATCGCACATGTAAATTTTGATTTAAATCATCGCGCCAATCTAGAATGAATGGACAGATCAACAAAAGAAGAAGCATTCTGACAGGATAATGCATTTTGGGAGACAAAAAAGGAAAAATGAAAAAATCCTTAATTTACAGTCAGATAATTGCTAAATCACTGCATAAGCTAAGTTGATCACCAAATACATAATATTTCAGTTTAAAAGAAATAGATCTTAGCTAATCATTTCAGCAATAAGCAATTTTCAATGGTACATTAAATAATTTGCGCAATTATCTTTGTGCAAAAAAAATACTTACTTTTCCTCTTCTTTGTGGTTTTCCATTCTTGATTAAAGCAAAATCTTGATTTACCCAGAAAATCGTATGTTCGGTAAAGTCTTTGGGATTTGTTTGAGTTGGGCTAAACAGCAATAACTGTCTTTTCAATTTGGGAAAAGCAACTAAAGACCACAATGTTCTCCTCAGTTCACCATCAGGCAATTCCGTTGCTAGTCGCAGATTTTCATACGTAATTTTGTCATGAGGTCGCTGATTCCACGCAAAAAGCACAGCCATTTGGAAAGTGGTAACGTCCAAATCGAATTTACCACCATTTGTAGCAAAGGTTATAGTCCCATTACTCATGTGATGATACCTAGAAATTGTTTTTGTAAATTGCGTTTATTCTTAATCGGATACATTAGTGAAAAATAGTAGGCTTTGTTGAAGTAAATATTGACGTTCTACTGGTTCCGAACGTAAGGTTAATGGGATTCAGTTGTGAATAATAAACAAATTCATTTGATGGAAATTATATTCCGTTTGATGAAAATCTATAAAATTTCAAAATAACATCTGCTAATATTTACGTTTTGATAAGTCAATATATTTATAACATTATTGTTTTTATCAAAATAAATATTAAATAAATTATCTGTATGGGCTTCACTGCTAATTTACTAAAAATTAAAAACTAGCCAGTAGTTTATTTGAAATTTAATATTAAATTGACAATCTGCTGTCTGAAAGGTAAAATATTAAATCAAAAATTAAGGGAAATTTCATATGGTTCAGTCATTGTCACCTTATGGGACAGATTATCATAATGAAACAAGTTACTCAATTAATTATATCAGAATATTACCACGAAATGAAAAATGTTCTGCATTATTTCAATTTAGATTTCTCATCAATTTCGGTATGAAAGAAGTAGTTAAAGATGAATGAACGCTTGGAACTACAGTAAGAGAAACATTTATTATTTGTTTTGAATAAAGCAGTTTGTTCTGAATCTAATCACAATAATAAAAAAAAATTAATGCAATTTCAATAAAATGAGAAGTATCACAAACCATTGAAGTTTTCTTCCAGAATGTTTCTTTTTATAAAATTCTTCAACATCAGGTATGTAATCTTCTAATTCTACAGGTAAACTAACAGTAACTCTCTCTGAACCCCTAGCCCAAGCTCCTGCATTTAATATCTTAATATTGATAGCGTCATGCCTGGCTGTAGATGCTCTGAATTGAGTGTTGAGATCTTCACTTACTTTAATATCTTGGAACATTCTAGCTAATTTATTCACATAATCTGCTGGCATTCCTACTTCCCTAAGCCATTCCACCATGTCCTCTTCCTTCTCACTATCAGCACTGTTGAATATTATACCCAATTATTTACAAATACTTTTTTGGACCAAACGCAGAACATTTTGCTATATCTAATATATTTAAAACAGTGCCTACCTTGCATCTAGTATTAATCTCCTAGTAAGATGTGCTTTATGATACCGCATAAATACATCTTTATTTGAAACATATTTGAGAACTAAAAGCACATCTTTAAGTTTAGTCTCAATCTCCTCAGTGGTTAGCCTTTTCGAAAGTGGCGTTCTTCTCAATAACATATCACAATAGTTTGCTAATAATTCTGGACACTTACTCTCAGGTGCAACACTTTTCGTACCAGTGATTCTTCCTGTATTCAACTCTAAAGAGAATACTTTGGTATCATTTACAACAGTCTTAAAAGCTTTGTCTCTGGCAGTGAGGAACCTAGGGTCATCCGAAAATGCTTCATGTACTGATTTACTGAATTTGCGAAAGAGGTCCAGTAATCGTTCAACATATTTCTCAGAGTCTTGCGTTATTACGTCAGCTGCTGCTACCATATCTGCCAGTCCTGATTGAACAATGTGATTTTCTAATTCTTTAAGAATTGGTTGAACCCCTTCAGGAACCCTCTCCAGCAATCTAAACAGAATTGAATACATTAAGAGAAGCATATTATTCTATACTAATCTACAATTGTTAGCATTACAAAGCACTCAGAAAATTTCAAACAGATATACCTGTTTACCTCTCATTACAAATTTTGATATTATGAAATGTAAAAGTGACAAAAAAATCGCAAACCTGAACATCAACTGAAGTCGATCTGTTTCTCCTGCTTTTATTAAAGGCGCACATTCAGCAAGAAGAACAGGAAGAGGCTGCCCAACAAGTACATTAACGCAACATTGTATAACACCATTACTACCTACTTCTAGGTACTTTTGAGCTCGAGATTCCTCCTCTTTCAATTTTTGATCGGCAAATTTCATATAAGCTTGGACGCCATTTTCAGCCAAATATTCTGGAGCTTTGAGTTTGTAAAACATCTCTGTACTTTCTATATACGCCGCTTCAAAATTTTCTCTATAGATTTGTAAATGATCTTCAGGATTGGAGCATAGATTTACATACGATTCCCTAACACCTTTAAATTCAAAAACATTAATTCCAATCAGTTCATAAAGTCACATGAATTTTAATGCAATTCAAAATGATGTTCATATGAATTCACTGTTCAATATACTATCTATTATTAGTTATTTTACATTTTGCTCAACATATAAAGCAAACCAACACAAGGATTACTTCAGGGCTCGCCCCTTTCTTCATGTCTATAACGTTTTCTGTGCTGACATATATAGTAATTTTTTCGGAAATGTCGAAGAAATAAAAAAAAAGCATATATACTGCAATTCGCAAATGACACGGCACTAATATCCCATGGATATACAGCGAAGGAATCATTAAACCAACTGCAAAATCTAGCAAACAAATCTATAGCATAAAATTAAATTTTACAATATTCAATCATAAGATAAACGCAAAGTCTCCAACTGTCAAACTTAACAATTTCCCACAAGCAAATGTATATATGTATATATCTAGGAATCCTAATAGATAATAAGCTCAACTTCAAATCCGAAACAAAATAAAAAAAACAAGTAACTATCGCTAGAGCAAAACACTTCAGGTAACTAACACACAAAAAAGAAGGAATTAGCATTGCCATGGCAAGCAGAATATATAAAATGATATGTAGACCCCTTTTAGAGTATGGACATCCAATGTTTTTGAATGGAAGTAAGGCGTTACTGACGAACATAGAAAGAGAAGAAAGAACCAGCCTTCGTAAAATAACAAAAATATGCAATCCAAAAAATCCCCTATTTAATCCATCTAATGAGTTTCTCTATGAGACTACACAGATAGAACCTATAATCAATAGGATAAATAGTCTCAGCAAAAAGTTCATCTCTCGTGAAAAAGACAAAAATATGATACTACCGCTTCTCCATGAGTATATATTATTCAAATACACCTGTAACATTACTATAACTGGCTGGAAGACTTAAGTCGATAGCCTTTTGGAAGTATCCAATAAATGTTCTCCCTCTCTCGCTCTATAAGACAAATAACAATATGCATTCTTTTCTAAAGGAACCAATAGCACAAAATGCATTAAATTATATGAATAGGTACCCTTCATAGAGCTTTATAATTCAGAAGAATAAAATTGAGTGAAAATATAGATAAATTTTCAGCAAATAAAATGCAAATAAAGTAGTGCTCGAGAATGCAGGTTTATTTTGAATATAATCTCAAAATTACTAATATTTCATTATAAAATGTAAATATAATATAACCGAATAACCAGTTTTGAACAGAACTAACCATATCAAGATGCATCAAATTCAGTAGATTCAGAGTTGGATGGCTTAAGCAGAATGGGAAATATATAACTCCAAACACAAATATTACTTAAGATTGATAATTATCCATAAGAGAGGTAGGCTGGGAATAATATTTAGATCCATGTAAAAGAAAATCTCAAAGAAATAAAACAGCATAAACGTTCTCAATCAAGTCCACTCCAAAGAAATTTCCTAATGTCACACACAAATCGATAATACTCAGCATACATGGTACATAAAATAAACTTATTTCATCTAACAGCCATTATCAAATTATTTGAAATGCTTTTTATTCTATTAATAAATGCTTATTAATTGAATTTTTAATGCTTATGTTTTGCATGGAAGTTGCTTGTTTTGATGGATTTAATCTAGACATACTCCCGTAATTCATAGTCATATATAATATTTCTAATATAATATAATAGAAAAATTTTATAACGTAACGGCACCGGTTTCCGACCGGCCTCCTCTATCCTATTTTGGTTTTTTTACTTTGAAACATTTAAAATTTCGAGCTAAAGTTGTGAAATAGAACGCATTCAACTGAATCACTCATCATATGTCACATATCAAAACTTGTCTTTCATATATAAATGGAAAGCCTGTCAATTCCAGAAAATCTACGAGAGAGTTCTATTCGTATTATATTGATCTCGAAAAAACATAAATTAGTGGAAACAAATATCTGGATTTTTTCGAGGAATGCTGTGAAAAGTTCCTCATTCACTTGGTCGGTAACAGCAGTTTTGGCACTTTGTAGATGATGCAAATTTTCTTTTTTCCAGGTATTCTTGTAAGTGTTTTGTATTCAGTTATATATTCTAACCGCTATCTCTGTATAATACACCTGTATACGACCAAGGCTAACCTTAATAGAAATTTCCACTATTTTTCTATTTTCTAAGAAATACAAAATATGACTCCTTTTGTTTGAAATTTATATTTTTTGTTTATCGCACATACTTACGATATAGCAATATCTTTATAAATGTGTATGTAGCGGAAACGTACTAAAAATACATAAAAATCCTAATTTAGATGCTCCATTACACAAATATGCGTTTGATCGGAATCAGGATACGATTAATTTCCCATTTCCCAAGTTCGATCTTCTCTGCGATTATTTAAAAATATTTCGAAGTTGTGGATTGCATCCATTTGATTAGGATGCTATACTTAGATTACTTAAGTTTGTAAAGCAATTTTCTGATAACGAAAATATGATAAAAATTTCAAATTTACATCAACTGCTAATGAACATGTCATCTGTGTGAAAGAAACACTGAAATTGGACTTATTAAGTGAAGTAGCAACTCGTTTTCCTAAGGAAGTTCTCAATCAGTTAGATATGAAAAAGTTGAAAATGATTCTTCAATCAATATATAGTATAAAGTAGTACAGTAGTATGAAGAGTAATTTTATTTTCTTTAAGTATTTCAGGTGAATTATTTCAAATAATTGACCTGATGTATCATCGGAAGATATCATATTCAGAATTTCATGAAAAAACACCTATGGTGAAAAATAAAAATTTTATAATGATTTTACGTTGTTTGAATTATGGTATGTGTTAATTAATTTTTGTTTATTTTTCTGCTTATTTTGTTCACCGTCACTGTCAATATCTATCCTTATAAATACTGAATTGCTATTTCGAATTGTGGTTTTTTTACTCACTGTATTTTGTAAGCCATAAAGTTAATTTCAGTAGTTGAGAATGGGTGATCGGAATCAGGATCCTCAGTGGTCGGATACAGGGATAGTTGTTGTCAGCTGTTCGGTAAACGGTGATTTCGGTTTATTTCCAATCGTTACCGTGTTATATTAAATATATAAATGTTATAGTCAGAATGAGATGAAGTTATGTACATTTCTCAAAAGCAGATTATGCAATCTTTTAGAAAATCCTAAATCAAATGAATTTTTGAGTAATTTTGTCATCTTTTGAAGCATTCTTTCAATTATATCGAACAGTGATCGGAATTCGGAGCCATTACGTTAATACATTATTTTAATATTTTATAGATATTGAGAAAATAATACGCATTTATTACAACTAATATCATATATAAAAATTTAAAACATCTTGAAAACACTGATCTAAAAATAAACTTCATGTCAATATTAGGTATACCCAATATTATATAGTCATATATCATATTTATCCTAATTGATGTCAACTAAAACAATTGTAGTAAAAAGTTGAATAAATAAAATATTATCAGTATACCATATTACCTATGACTAGCTGAGAATCAAATGCTTCTCCATTCCTTTCTGCATGAATTAATTTCATTGCACTATCCTGTAATCTCATTTTTATATCCATAAATATACTTTCATTCCAGGAATCTAACATGAGTTTTCTAACTATACTTTCATCATTCTGGCCTTTTTTAATATTACTACCCTGAATACTGGAACTACCAGCTGTAGTTTTGCCTTGCAGAGAGCTTTCTAATTGCCTGAAAGGAGTAGGCAAATAATTACATTGTGTAAAAAATTTCCTCCATTCAACAATATAGGCTTTTAATAAGGCTTCTTCCTGCCTTTGAGCCAGCACTTTTGTTTGGGCTTGTTTGATAAATAGAATTATATCTTTGTGAAGATAATCTCGCAATTTCTGAGGTCCTTTTTCGTCCCATAAGCAAACAAGGTGTACATCATAAAATAGCTCCTGCCATTCGGATGGTGACACAGGTTCTTGATTGATAAGTTTCAACACTATTGGACGCATATATGTCCACTTGTCCTCAAACCTGAGCTGTCCCTTTTCCTATAAATATACAAATTAGACGTCAATATCTATATTGTAAAAATGCAGATATACCTTCAACATATTGAGGCTATTTCAATTCCAAATTAAAAAAATTATGAACTATTTTCTAGAGTTAGCATATTTTCGCCTATAATATATAAAAGTAAGCATAATGAAGAAATTCATTCAGTTCTATACATTTTTTTCCTTCAAACAAATAGACTAGAATAAGAAAAACTTCCACAACATATCTCATACAACAGAGAAATATATATTTATCTAATCTACATAAACCTCGTACTATACATAAAAGCCATCTGATCATGATCAGATTAGAGGATTAGACAGAATAAGTGTTTTTTCTTCTTTTAATGTGTCTATGGCTTGTATGGCGATATAGTTACGGTTATTTTTGAGCGAATTCGTCTTTCACTATCGTCTCCGTGGCTTAGTTTGGAAAACATCCAATAATGATTTGGTGGGATTTAGGTTCGAGTCCCAGGAAAGGCATGGTTGTTTATCTATACTTTGTCTAGTTTTTATTATCATCATAAACACAGGTAATGGGGTGTAGTAGAAAGTACAGAAATAATGGATTACTTCTGAAAGAATTTTTGATTGAATCATGAATACTTCTTTCTTCTGATTCCTCTTTCTGTCATTTCCAATTTTTTTTTAATTTTACTTGACTTTATAATTTGAGTTGTTAGAAAATTAACAAAAATTTTTACTTATTCTTTCTAATTTATACATATTTGAATGTTGTATATGCAACATTCAAATATATAGATGCTATGTTTGTATATTGGTGAATGTTATTATTTTTATCTATGACGTATGTAAATATTTATTTCCTTTTTTATGGCACGAATAAACTATCTATCTATATAGATCTTTTTGAATATATCTCTTGATGTACGTCAAGCCACAACCTAACTTTACTTACATAGTTAAGTTAACCTTTAGCTTAGCTAACCTAACTTTATGTAAGTAAAGTTGTGGACAAGCAATAGTATAGATGGATAATGCATGTTGCGTTGATATTTTTTTGGAGAGATCTACTTTTCAGAACCATGGCTTCCTTTCCAGCTCATACAAGGGTCATAAATTACTTGGGCCTGCTACCTTTATTTAATTAGTATTTATTTACTAGCTTTTTACAACCATGCCTGGCAAGTTCATTTGCATTAGTCAATGCCATATATGTTTTGTGCACAGCCTAACTTTTAATTGAAGGAAAATTGAATTTTTCTGTTAAATGACTTAATTGGCCAGAGGCAAATGATACTTGGGAACCTTTGGAGCATCTTGAACATTGTCCAAAGATAGTTGAAGAATATTTAGATAAAAGATAATTTTTTTAGAGAGATCTACTTTTCAGAACCATGACTTCCTTTCCAGCTCATACAAAGGTCATAAATTACTCGGGCCTGCTACCTTTATTTAATTAGTATTTATTTACTAGCTTTTTACAACAATGCCTGGCAAGTTGATTTGCATTTGTCAATGCCATATATGTTTTGTGCACAGCCTAACTTTACTTAAGTAGAGTTAGTTGTATGTATGTTTGGCTATGGTTTTGTTCGAGTTAGAGTCAAATTAAACTAATACAAAATTCTTTTTACTATAGTTTGAGTAATTTTTATAGTGGAACATTTAGTTTTTGAACTGAATCTCTAAGTTTTAGTTTTAAATGAATAATTTGCTCTTTTTGTAAGGTACGCCACAGCCTAACTCTACTTACAAGCCATGAACATAGACTTGGCAACACCGCATCTGCTCAATCCGGTAGACCGATCGATCTGCGAACATCGGTCTACTACATGTTAATAATTGCCTTTTCAGAGAAATTTTCAGCGAAACGGTACTTTGTATAAAAAAATAGTTTCAACAAAAATTGTAGATCATACAATTATCTATAGAAATCAATAATACACTTTTTTTCTAAGAAGAACTATGTCTAAGTTATAGCGATTCAAATGTTGTTTTTTTAGTATGTACACTAACAAATTCACTTTATCAATTAGAATTGACAATATGCTATAAATTTCATTATTTTTCATTCTCAGGTGAGAGTAAGTTTAATGCGTCAATTCCTTTAAACCTTTATTGAGATGTGTACAATAATTTGGACAATAGAATGATTCTGATATCATATTTGTAACGAGCAAGCAAATTTTCCAGTTGAGACTATCTAGTTAATTTCAGTTGTAAAATCCATTTTAAATCATTAGGAGACAGTTTATTTTCATTGATAAAAACATTTACATGCATATATGAATATACTAAAATCTGATTAATAATTTGTATACTGTTTATTTGTGAACATTCAGTAACGTTGGATGGAAAAACTAGAGAGTAAAAAAATGCTGTTAGTTTCAAAAGTTTTTATATTCCACGATTTACATATTAAAATCTTTATTTATAATTGGATGTTAAATCAACAAAATTACAAATTGAATCTGAGTTTTCAAAGGCTTCATTCAATTTCTCACAACGTTCCTTCAATGCTGGTTCTTTCAGCTGGATATTATCTTTGAGAGTGTACTGTTTTTGATAAGTAGGGGTAAATAGAGAAAAATACTTGGCACATTTAAATTGAGTTTAACTTTATCCATCTAGCCTTCTGTTGATCAATCTAGCAAACGATGAATACCTTCTCTAGTAAATGCTCCCTCTGGAAAATGTTTGGCACAAACTACAGAATATTTTGTGGGGGTCCATGATGCCCTGGAATATTTTTTAGCCATTGATTCATTAGAGTTCCATCATATGGAAAACGAAATACAGAAACTGGTGATTCGCCGACCTCGAGGTAACTTTTGTGTTCGACTTGCATCCAAGCACACAGCAATGACTTGGCATGTTAATTTTTGTGCTAATATCAAGAACAAGACCTATAAGAGATTAGTTCTAAATAACTACTAAATCTAACAAAGGGTAAGTAACTCTACTAATCACAAAAAAGGAACAATTCTAGCAAATAACGCTTTTGTTAATGTCTGAACTACTCAGTCAAAACATCAGTAATTGGTAGCTATTTACATACAAATTTCAAAGGTATTCCTTAGTCTGTAGCTGAAAAAAACACAGTAGCACTTTCTACACGCTATACATCACATAATAGCACAACAACTAAAACGCGGATTTTTGTTTTTACACAATTATGAGATGATAAAAGTTAGGTATTATTTCTACCTCTCCAGGTATAACCAAAAAAAGCACAACTTAAAACACAACAGATATTCCTGTTTATATTAGACATTTGCGGGAAATTTCTTTTGCTTGTTCTTCACAACTTCAAACAATAGCACTTTTCACAACTTATTTTTGGATTTGAATGTTATTTCTCTCGTTAAATAGCGATTTATTCAGCAGCAATGACCAGAAACCGTTACAACGCCATTACAGCATCTCTTTCTGTGGGTCTAGCTTGGATGTTGCCAGATTTCCTAGTTCATGGCTTGTAAGTAGAGTTAGGCTGTGGGTACGCTTATTCTGTTATATTGTTTATATTCTGTAATATTTCTATCTTAATAATATTGATGTTTTTATATTTGTTGTTATTTCCACAGTATTCATATTATACACCTATTCTTTCTTATTTTTTATTTTTAACTTTGTGGATTCACTGCATACTGATTTCTGAAACTTTGTTTTTATTTTATTTAAAAATTTCTAGAATTGTCTGAAAATTTTTATATTTGTATCATATATCTGTAACAATTTACATTTTATACTTGTGTGACGAGTCTCTTATGTTTTATTAAAAAGTAAACTTTCTTCTCTCAAATTGTAATTTTCAGTCGTAGCATTTTTTCCACGATTAATAATGTGACCAAAATATCTGACGTTAGTTAACCAAGGTAGTTATTATCGTTCAGTTCTTGACGTAATATGCTCGTTTAAAATTCGCTTGGGCGAACAGGAAATAATTTGTGAATATTAGTGGTCTCTTCTCTGAGATACTTTGAGATTCTGGTTGCGGTTTCGTATTTCGATTCATTGTTTTTTACAATTCTCCTGGACGTAGTGGGAATAATTATAGCTAATTAATATGTCGTATCAACACATTTTTAAACTAATTACCAATATCAAATACTATTATATCAACCACAACCTGATATTATATATACATTAAATCATAGACAAACACAAACAGCCATGCCTTTATCTGGGCTCGAACCCGAGTTCTACCGCACCATAGTTGGGTGTTCTATCGACTAAGCGACGGAGACCTGTAACCTAACTTTATTTACTTAAGTAAAATTAGGCTGTGTATCAACACAAATACTTTTAGCTTTTTCTGTGATTTGTAATTCCACTCTGTGACTTCTATGCGTTGACGGCCTGAAGCACATCTGAAGTGTGTTGGACAGGATAAATGCTACAACGCGCCTTTTTTCTTCTGTCTAAGTAGAAATCTAAAATTTTCTTTTACGTTCAAAAATGGCGACGCTTGAAAGTAGTGGCGTAACGACGTTGCAGCCAAATTTACAAAAGCAAGATTTAGCGAAACTAGTAAGTTTTTTCTAAAACGTATATGCGCTAATAAACCAAATTATTTATGGATACGTTGACATAACCCCTTTCAATAATTTTAATAAGTTATAACTCTATTAACGAATCATTTTTAACAGGATGTCACAAAGTTGACTGCTCTATCTCCCGAAGTTATTAGCAGACAAGCTACCATCAATATTGGTACAATTGGTCACGTAGCACATGGAAAGTCTACTGTGGTTAAAGCAATTTCTGGTGTCCAAACGGTTAGATTTAAGAATGAATTGGAACGTAACATTACAATAAAATTAGGTAAGTCGTCCATATATTTTTAAAACCTGTCTTACTCAAATTGGGTTTGTGCTGCTATTTAAAATTATTTCTGGTACTGTACCATTGTTTCATGTAAAGAAGATTTATTTCTAATACATATGTAATGTTTATGACTAGCAATAAGTCTTAATATTAGCTCGAACTATGCATCATTATCAGCTTAATGTCACGAAGCTTAGTATTGGATATAACAGTACTATTAATGATAATTACTAATATTATTCATAATATGGTTCCCCAAATTATTTTTTAGTAAAGTATGTTACTCCCAGTAACTGCCAACCTTCATTGTTTGCTGTTTTGCATGGTTACAATTTTCATCAATTAAAAGCATATATTGTTTGGATTACGAGTATGTGTTGTGCAGGATTTGGTAATATGTTAAATAATTCAAAATGCTTTTTTGATCTCACTAGTTATGAAAGCAACTACATGAATGGATGATGTCTAATATGGCAAAGTAACGAAATTTAACTAAGCAATGTAAGAGGGATGGTTTCATCAAGTCTTATCAGTTTAGCTGGGCTAAAACCTGTTCTCATTCAGCTGTGACTCACTTGTACTCTGGTATTTTTCAAAATTACTTATAACTTGCATTTCATTTTTACTATACTTTAGGGATTAGAAAGGCATTATAAACTTTTACAAACTTTATTTTGGTTTTGTTGTCGATAATTTCAGTTATGCAACTTAACATGCATAACTGTTATTGAAGTATAATCTACACTGGCTCTCATTCACACACATTCTAAAATTAGTTCATTTATTATGCTTTCTAAAGCTTACAACTAATTCTTTTATCATATTTATGCCATGTGAAAGAAGGGATAATTTCTATCTGGAAGGAGTTTTTATAATGCCCCAGCAAACTGTAGAGTAATCTAATATTGCATATTTTTTATTGAGGCCAATTTAAAAAAAAATCAATAATTATGGTAACCTCACTTTATTTTTTCTATAGCCTCAGTTATTTGGTGTTTCCGGACTATGATCATTTTTCAGTATCATATGCAATCTCTAATCACATTTTTCTGCACTTAACATATATTTCTTGTTTACATTTTTTATCCAATTGTAAAAGAAATCTTTTGAAAGAGATGGTGTTATGTTTACTTTGTCAAAAATTATAGGATTAATTAATAGTTTATTATTAGTTATTATAAGGCATTAATTTGGCATAACACAAAAGATTTTACATCGAACTGAAAGTATCTTTATAAATGTTGAGATTCCCATTCCTCCTGTCTTCTAATAAATTGCTAATTATATAATAATTTATCAATTTATAGAGAGGCTCCAGTTCGATGTAAAAGGAAATCTGGTGTGGCCTAAAGCCAATGTTCGAGTTAATCAAGCTTCATTAGAAATTTTCAAGGAGGAAGTGCAAAGAAGAGGTGTCAAAAGAAAATGGCTTGACATAAAAAGAAAAACCAGACCAAATAAAATCAGAGACTCATATAGTCAGGAGTATGTAGTGGAACGTATTGATAATTGTGATTTAATTGATGGAAAATTGAATTTTTCTGTTAAATGGCTTAATTGGCCAGAGGCAAATAATACTTGGGAACCTTTGGAGCATCTTGAACATTGTCCAAAGATAGTTGAAGAATATTTGGATAAAACTTTAACAAATGATGTGCTAAATGAATTGAAAACAAAGCTCAATATTCCAAAAAAAATTGGATGTAAAAAGTTGTTTGAGATGTATCCAAATTATAGTT
Source organism: Henosepilachna vigintioctopunctata (assembly GCA_030704895.1). Classification (NCBI taxonomy): domain Eukaryota; kingdom Metazoa; phylum Arthropoda; class Insecta; order Coleoptera; family Coccinellidae; genus Henosepilachna; species Henosepilachna vigintioctopunctata. Next base: position 2,792,325 of record JARQZJ010000071.1, on the reverse strand, counting down.
TTATTAACTTACCATCTAAAGCTTCTCTACAAATTGAATTACTCAGTTTATACGTAAAATTTCCTTATCCCCATCATAGTGTCAGGTTAGAAAGAGGGAAAAAATCCTATCTTTTTTATGATCTAGTTTTAGATCGCCAGAAACAATTATCAGAACTTGAATCTTGGGCTAAATATGTGAACTCTGAGGCACGAGAGGACGCAGTGTTAAATGTAGAAAACCTTGTAGATTTAGAAGTTCTTCCAAAAAATTTTGTTTATGTTAATGATAATATCCCAGGTAAAAATGTTATAATTCCTAAAAATGTTATATCTGGATGTGAATGCATTGAGTGTGGCCCAAAAATTAAAGCATGTTGCGGTAGACAAGAATTCAATAGTTTCACATATACAAAAAATGGGAAAATTAATATTAATCCAGGTAAAGCTGTTTTTGAATGCAACAAATTATGTAAATGTGGTTTGGACTGTAGAAATCGGGTTGTTCAATCTGGGCGTAAAGTGCCTCTCTGTATATTTCGTACAGATAATGGAAGAGGATGGGGAGTTAAAACCTTAAAGAAGATTTATTGTGGTGAATTCATCTGTGAGTATGTTGGGGAAGTTATAACACATGAAGAGGCGGAAGTACGAGGAAAATCATATGACGCTCAGGGTCGTACATATTTGTTTGATCTGGATTATAACACTAAAGACAATCCATATACTGTGGATGCAGCAAAATATGGAAACGTTTCTCATTTCATAAATCACTCTTGTGACCCTAACTGCGCTGTATGGGCTGTTTGGATTGATACTCTAGATCCAAATTTACCCAAATTGGCCATATTTTCTCTGAGAGACATCGAAAAAGATGAAGAACTCACATTTGACTACATGTGCACTTCTGATTCTCCTGTGAACACACCTGAGAAATCCAGACCAAAGCTGGATACTCCTGATAAAAATTCATATATGAAAACAGGCAGTAGTAAATCTCTCTGTAAATGCTCTTCTGACAAATGTAGACGCTATTTATTTTAAATTATAATGATGCTTATTCTTAATTAATTTAATTATATGTCAACTGAAATAATTTTTAACTTACTCTCATTTAATTTTGAAGAAAAAAAATAAAAACTGCCTCCACAATTTCAAATTTCTGTAAAAAATTTACATATAAATTAATGCCCAACATTGTTTATATGTAAACTTTAATTATGGTAATCTATTCAATTTATTGAGTTCTTTAAAGATTGCAAAAAAAATTGATTATCACTATTCAGGTGTTTGTAGACTTAAGTTATATAGACTAAAATTAATTTTTTGAATCAAAATGTCATTGAACTTTGATGAAGTAGTGTGGGATGAACATGAATATAATTATTTTTTAAAGTTCACCAGATCTGTATGAATGAGAAGTGCTTTTTGTATGAAATCATTATCTGTTAAAGTGTTACAGTCTGATATTATGAAAACATGTTTTGTTATGAAGAGCATATCTCTTCAAACTATCTTTACTTAGGTGTTCTTCTTATTTATGTTTTGTTTTTATATAATTTTATCATTTTTATATGATTGACTTGTTGTTTGAATAACATATCAAATTACTTGTGAAGTTAATTCTGATACAAAGAAAACACAAAATTCAATAAATTTTTTTTAATGTTGGTACACAAGTTACCATAATTCTTCAATCAGGAAAGTTTTATTTCATTCGACAGTCATACAACAAATGTGTAGAGAATTGCTTTGATATATATATATATATATATATATATATATATATATATATATATATATATATATATATATATATATATATTTATAAAATATATATATATATATATATATATATATTTCGCGGCGAGTTTTTAAAAAAAAATGGCGATGAGATGAGGTTGAGTTGCGACTCGATAAATGTGGGAAGAAAATTGAATTTAAATGTGCCCATTGTGGGAAAAAAGTGGTCGACAAAGTTCAGTGTGGAAAATGCTTGGATCCTGTCTGGGTCAGGCCGCATGCCGTAAAGATGCGATATGTAAACATTTACAATTAGAAAAGATGCCGGTAGAACAGGCAACTCCATATGAAGAATTAATGATACAGTACAAAATTATAAATATCGAGAATGAATACCTGAAGAAATTGTTGGAAGAATGCCAAGGGAATAACCGACTTTTACGAGAAAATAATAAATTGTTAAATGATAAGGTTAGTTTCCTAGAACAGAAAAGTGATAAAAAATTGTACAATCAAGCTGTACAAAAAAATATAAACACTGTGCCGATACAAATTGGGCACACAGATAACATGTCATCTGAACTACAACCATCGAAAGCGATACCGACGAAACCGTTTCAAAGTCAAGGCAATGTCAACGTCAAAGATATAAATAACCCCAAAAAACTGCCAACGGTCGTCGAGAATAAACAAACAAACATTCTGGAACTCGACAAAAATAAGGAAGAATCAAACAGTATGGAAGTGCCATGGAGAAAAGTAGTTTCGAGACGAATAAGAACTATTGGCACAGCGCAAACAACAGCAAATAATGAGATAAATACTGCATTCCAAGGCAGAAATAATGGAAAAAAAAAGTATGGCTCTTTCTCTCTAGAATCAAAACTGGAGTGACTGAAGAGATAATCAAAACATATCTGAATGAAAAGTTGGAACTATCTGCACAGGAGACCCCTATAGTAAAAAAAATAAACACATTTCACAAAATGGAAGATAACGAATGCTTCCAAATTGGTCTGGATATTAAATATAGAGACCAGGTTTATGAATGCACGTTTTGGCCTTCAGGAGTTGCCTTTGCAAGGTTTAAATTCAACTATGATAACAATCAGGTAAATAACTCATTAGCAAATACAAATTTTCAAAGGCAATTAACCAATCGCCAACCAAATTGATAACAACAAATATCAAAGTACTAAATCTAAATACACAATGTCTGCGTAACAAACTGAACACATTTAATATAACCCTGAATGAAATATGTCCCGACATTGTATGTATAACTGAACATTGGTTTAGTGATAAAGAAAGCATGATTTTCCCAAATATTATGGTAAATAACTATACCATTGCTGATCACTTCTGCAGAACCAAACATAAGAATGGTGGCTCCTTGATACTGGTCAAAGATAGCTTACATTACAAGGAAATTGAATATCTTGGGAAATATAAGGAAGAAATTACATCGGAAATATCGGCAGTGGAAATTTCCCAAGAAAAGCTATTGGTATTTAGTGTATATAGATCCCAAAAGGCACATTTAGAACAGTTTTTGGATAAAATAGATGGTATCCTTGAGAACATCTTATTGCTCGATAAATACACGGAATACAAATGGATAGTATGTGGTGATTTCAACGTAGATATACTAAATGAAAACAAGGACAAGAAGAAATTATGCAATTTATTTAGATGCTATAATGGAGAATATAAAATGCATGAACCATCTAGGATAACAAGGGATAGCTCAACTTGTATCGATAATATATTCTGCAACTTTGATCTGAACACCACAAACACTGTCAATCTACATATGGGGGATCATCGCGCCCAAATTATAACCTTCTCATCTGAAAAAGATAATGTATTTATAAACAATACAAATTTTATGTATAGAACAATTACAACATCAGGAATAAATTCTATAAAAAAAAACTAAAGGCTAATAACTGGAATCTTATACTTACCTCTATGTTAGCAGAACAGAGCTATCAGTATTTCTTTGATAAGTTGAGACTCTGGTTTGATCTAGAATTTCCGGAAAAAACAAAACAAAAAATGCAAAACTCAAAAAAAAACGGAATACATAACAATGTGAATATAAGAGAGATTAAGAACAGACTAGAAATATTAGACATCATTTTCAAAGTTACAAAATCCGATAAAGTACTTGAGGAATATAAAAGATGCAAGAAAGAACTGATAGATTATATTAAAAAAACAAAAAGGGAATTCAATGAGGCACTTATAAATAATTCAGAAAATAAGACAAAAAAAGAAACTGTAAAGAAGAAAATTATAACACCAAATAATGGGAATGCAGAAACCTTCAACAATTATTTCTCATCGGTAGCTCAGCAGATGAGTGGAAATGTGGCTGGCAACAAGGCTGAAGCCCTAAAGCTGCTGAAGCAGATCAATACAAAAAAGTGTGAACTACTCGAATTCCAGCCAACTACCGAATTCGAAGTCATGAGCATCATCAAAGGAATCAAGGGAAAGAAAACACAGGATATATATGGCATGTCAACTACAATTATTAAAACCCTGTCCATTGAAATTGCCCAGCCACTCACGATTATATCCAACAAATGTCTCTCTGAGGGTGTATTCCCAACAGCACTTAAGATTGCAAAAGTATTGCCAATCTACAAAAAAGGAGACGAAAATGACCTGTCTAACTATCGGCCGATATCCATATTGCCAGCAATATCAAAAATTCTCGAAGAAATAATAAAATCTAGGCTCCTGGCATACTTTGAAGGAAATAAATTGCTTGGCAATCAACAGCATGGATTCAGGACCAGCAAATCAACAACAACTCTGCTGATGGAGGTCATGAACGAAATAGTTGAGTCCCTGGAAAGCAAATGGCCATCGGAGATTGTTTCACAGGATTTATCTAAGGCTTTCGATACTGTTGACCACGATATCCAGCAAAGTAAACTACGATATTACGGATTGGGAGGTACTGCTCTTGATATCATCTGTTCGTTCCTGTCCAATAGGCAACAATATGTACTATGGAATAACCAACTGTCTGGAAGCAGGAACATAACGGCTGGAGTTCCGCAAGGATCGAGGCTGGGGCCCTTACTTTTCGTAATATTTGTAAACGACCTGAATCTGGAGAAGGAAGAGATGAACACGTATCTAAGAACACTTTTATTTGCAGATGATACTTCTTTCTTCCTAAAGGCCTTGGATGAGGTGAATCTGAGGATATTGGAGAAATATGTGCTTTCGACATCTAAGCACTGGTTTAGATGTAACTCTCTTGCCATAAATGAATCAAAAACACAAAACTTAAAAATAAAGAGTAACAAAAATAAGACCATCAAATTGCTTGGAGTTACATTGGATGGGGCGCTTTCATGGGAGCCGCACATTGATTCATTGAAAAGAAAACTTGCAGTGGCAATTTACACCATCTCAATTGTGAAAAGAGTTTCCTCTAAAAAAGCGGCAGTGATCTCCTATTTTGCCAACTTCCATTCACTGGCAACCTATGGAATTCTTCTGTGGGGCACATCGGCTCATGCCATCGACATCCTGATTCTTCAGAAGAAAGCGGTGAGAACAATAGTAGGACTTAAACAGACAGATAGCTGTAGGGATGTGTTTCGGACACTTAACATACTCACCATACCAGCAGTGTATATATTGGAGTGCTCCACATATGTCCACAAGAACTTAGACAGATTTCCAACTAATAGCACATTCCACAATTTTAATACAAGAAGACGAAACAAACTTACCATACCATACCATGAACGGAAATATGCGCAGCAAGGAGTAGACTACTGGGGACCTAAAATCTACAATAGGCTTCCCAATGCCATCAAACAACTGAATGGGAAAAAATTCAAGAAATGTCTCAAAGATATTCTCCTACAGAATACAATATATACCTTGGGGGAATTTCTGAGAGATTGAATGTAACTTTCTTTTGACGAAGCATGTAAACTATTGATGCTGAATAAAAATTTATTTATTTATTTATATATATATATATATATATATTTGTGTTATATGATGTTTATCTTTTTATCGGTAGGGGAGAGGCTATAGATTTTTAAAAATGTAAGAAAAAACTGTTGCAGAGAAATACTGCATTGTTTACTGCATAATAATTATTTCTCTGCATTCTGCAGAGAAATAATTATTTTCCTGCAGAAGAAATGGTTCAGTTCAAAAAACATTTGATTGTAATTCTAACAATGGGCATTAATCAATATTAGACAATAATCCTCTCAAAATCTTTGAAAACAGACAATAAATAGGGCTATGAAAAGCAAAATGGATTCACAAAATTGCGTTTAAAATTAAATATCTTTTAACTGTCTCACCAGCACAGTGAACAAAGCTTTTCCACTTGAGGACAGATAGAAGCTATTTCACCATTTTTATTTAGAAACAAATTTCTTGATATGAGTTCAATTATCTTGACGAATTCATTATCAAATTTACAAGGATAAATGTCTTGAATATCAATTTGGGTTAATTAAATTTTCACCTAATGAAATTAGTTGAGAATAAAATAATCATAAATGAAGTCATTATTTAATAGTCAGCTTTGGTCTCCAATTCTAAGCTAATTATCTCACATAGTAACTTTTGGAATTAGTCCATGCTGCTTTACATAGCAAATTAATATTGTGATTTATTAAAATATCAGTACATGAAACTTTTCATTTGAAGGTTATGCTAATGCAAAAATCTACAAATGCGACAATCCAAAATGTCCTCGACCTGCGTGCTATATATCTGGTGGTTCTTCCAAGGATGATACCTTTCCATGTCTAAGAACATCGTGCAGCGGAAAATTCCAGCTGGTGCGCCACGTTAGTTTTGTGGATTGCCCTGGTCACGACATTCTTATGGCCACTATGCTTAACGGTGCTGCTGTGATGGACGCCGCTCTACTACTGATAGCAGGTATTTCTGATATACATTACAAGTAACCATTAGATTACATTGAATATATAAGTCTAAAATCCATTGATTGGTACATAACAAGTACGTTCTAAAATTCATCATTTCATTTAAAGGCAATGAATCTTGTCCTCAACCTCAAACTAGTGAACATCTGGCTGCCATTGAAATTATGAAATTGAAGCACATCATAATTCTTCAAAACAAAATTGATTTGGTCAAAGAGGGCCAAGCAAAGGAACAACAAGAACAAATAGTTAAATTTGTCCAAGGTACTGTAGCAGAAGGAGCTCCAATAATTCCCATATCCGCCCAATTGAAGTATAACATAGAGGTAAGTCCTATTTCCCTTTCAAAAATATTTAATGTTAATCAAATTAATATGATAGTTGAAACTATTCAATAACTTTGAACTTCAATATCTATTAGTTCTTATGTTTTTGGTAAAAATATTTCCTTCATTATCATTATAAATTATATGTAATTATTTTTGGTAATTTCAAACTTTCTTTTTTTATTCCTGTTTCAAAAACACTTTCGGAATACTACACTATATCTTATTTCCGATCGTGTGCTTGTTTGGTAACAAAAATTTATCTTTCATCTTTAATAAAAAAAGTCTTTTATTTTTAATCTATTTCTCTATTATGCAATATTTTATCAAAATTTTCAAAAATGCAAAGCCTCGAAAGTGCGTGTTCAAATTCAATTGCCTGTTTTCTCCTCACAAAATTAGATTTATTGCTCTCATTGCTTATCATTATAAGGTCAAACAATAACAACATTAAAATTTAGCTAACTAAATGTAAGGGAGAAATGTATTTCTGAATTTTCAAGCACCTATCCCCAAAAATTGAAAAATCATTATAATATTTTATTTTTACATTATCTGCTGTAGGTACTCTGTGAATACATAACCAAGAAAATACCCATACCTGTAAGAGATTTCACTTCAGAACCTCATCTTATCGTGATCAGATCATTTGATGTTAACAAACCTGGATGTGAAGTTCATGATCTAAAGGGAGGTGTTGCAGGTGGTAGTATTCTAAGAGGAGTACTAAAAGTTGGACAAGAAATTGAGGTGAGTAAATTTAAATAAAAAAAAATATATGTATGTATGTATGTAAGAGAATGAACACTAAAACATTCAATTGAAAAATTCAAATTAACCAAAAGAATGTTATAGTAGAGCTAGATATGTGAACTATAACATTCTTTATGGCATACTGAGGTATATCTCAGTTACTGTGTTCACTCAAGCAATTTGCTGAATTACATATGTCTATAGATAGCATGATTCGCAACGTATCATATTATGCCATTTTTCTAAAACATGAACATAAAACTGTTATATCTGTCTGTTAAGGTCAGACCAGGCTTAGTAAGCAAGGACGCGGAAGGTAAACTCACGTGCCGACCCATTTTTTCACGTATAGTTTCTCTATACACCGAGCAGAATGAACTTCAGTTTGCAGTTCCTGGTGGACTTATTGGTGTAGGCACCAAAATTGAACCTACACTTTGCAGAGCTGATCGCCTTGTTGGACAAGTCCTTGGAGCAGTTGGTGCTCTACCTAGCATATTTATTGAACTTGAGGTAGGAATAAATGCTATCATATTTTAGAAGAAATAATTTTTATACCATAGGTATAATATTTGGTTTATCATTAATATATATAATAACATAACTATATTTATATTTTATATATAATATAAAATGTAAATATATAATAGCAAGATAGTTAGATTACTGAAGGTTATGTTATGTTGGTACGGGAATACATCCGTTGATTTGTTGAATGCCTTTTGGAGACTGGCAGACGTTTCGACAAGGTCTCACTTGACATTATCAATGCCTTAATTATTAATTGTTCGAAGTCTGGTAACTAAATGAGAGATCGGTTTGCTGGCCACCTGTATTTATAACTTTCATATTCATATGAAACTATATATACTTTCATATTTTTGCTCGAAAGTTATAAATACAGGTGGCTAGCAAACCTATCTCTCACTGTCACCAGAGTTCGAGCAATTTATAATTAAAGCATTGATAATGTCGAGTGAGACCAAACGTCTGCCAGTTTCCAACAGAGATTCAACAAATCAACGCATGTATTCTCGGACCAACATACCATTATATTTTCTCATCAGTGAACCTATATGATCTATTATATATATATATATATATATATATATATATATATATATATATATATATATATATATATATATATATATATATATATATATATATATATATATATATAATAATAATAATAATAAGCAATACAGAAATAACAGTTGACGTGTAAGAATACTTTGTATTAGTCAATACTTGACCTGCATGGTGGACAGGGGCATCTGATTTGAAGACTGTTCAGTTCATAATCTTCAACAAAAGTAACTTCGCTGTTCTAGAAGCCAATTTTTTTTGCTTTAACAGATGCCATAAAGATAACTGTTTGCTTTTGTTCAACAGATCCAGATCATTCCTTCACCACATCAATTTTAAGATCACTACGTTATTTTGTATACACTTACTAAGACAAAGAATATTATAGGATTGTGCTTGTTATATCTAGTCTCTGTAGTCCTGTAGCAACTGAATTAATTTTAGTTCTAACTGAATTAATTTTTAAACATTTAACAGCAACCTGATTAAATTAATTCTGTCTTAACAAATTGTATGATATATTATTTTATTAATGGTACTTCTTATTATAGGTAAGTTATTACCTTCTAAAACGTCTACTTGGTGTCCGTACAGAAGGTGACAAAAAAGGTGCTAAAGTCCAAAAATTGGCGAAGAATGAAGTTCTTCTTGTCAATATTGGTTCTTTAAGTACAGGCGGACGAGTCGTTGCTACAAAAGCCGATTTAGTGAAAATTGGCCTCACTAATCCAGTTTGTACTGAAGTGGGAGAAAAAATTGCTTTAAGTAGGCGTGTAGAAAAACATTGGCGTTTGATAGGCTGGGGTCAAATCCGCGGAGGGGAGACCATTGAGCCTTCTACTAATTGATAGTTTATCAAAAAAACAAAGTTGAATAAACTTTTCAATTTTATTTATTGATATTTTTATTACTTTGTTTGAAAAGGTATAAAAACATTTAATCTCTCCTATTGTACTGTTTCATGTGCTTGTTTGTTCATAAAATAAAGACAATAACTAAGAAATTAAATAACTTTTTCTCAAATAAAATAGTTTATTGTCTTGAAAACATGGTTCTTGCAGCACTATCATTTTTGTGATAATCACTTAATGCAGCGTTCTGTACTAAGTACTAACCAAAAAGCTGCCACCTTATCGTAGATTTATTGGTGAATTCTCATTTATCCGAGGTAAGTTGCACTGCCTATTATATATTTTTTATATTAATGGCCCGTTCATAAAATAAAGACAATAACTAAGAAATTAAATAACTTTTTCTCAAATAAAATAGTTTATTGTCTTGAAAACATGGTTCTTGCAGCACTATCATTTTTGTGATAATCACTTAATGCAGCGTTCTGTACTAAGTACTAACCAAAAAGCTGCCACCTTATCGTAGATTTATTGGTGAATTCTCATTTATCCGAGGTAAGTTGCACTGCCTATTATATATTTTTTATATTAATGGCCCAAATTGATTATTGGTCACCGAGATAGTTGCAATATGGATGTAGTTGGAGTTGGCCAGCCTATTTTATTTTTGTTGGAAGATTTCTAGAATTTACAGAAGCTTCATCAGCTATTCTATATATATTCAATAGGTATTTCTCTATTTTCCAGAGATGTTATTATTTTGTCGACTAATTCGAAAATAGCTGTTTCTGTTGATTTATTTTTCAAGAAGCCATGCTGCTGAATTAACTTGAATTTCTTGAAAAAATTAAGTAGCCTAGTTGCCAAGATTTTCTCAAAAATTTTTGAAAAAGAAGACTACTAATCGGGCGATATTTTTCAAGTTCATTTACATCCCCTTTTTTGTATATTGGACATACCAAAGTGACTTTTAGGTCATTTGGAAAAATGCCCTGTTTGAAGGAACGATCTATAATATGAGCGAGAGGCTTAGCAATTAAATGAATTGATTTCTTTATAATCATCATCGGAATACCGTCATGACCGGACGCACTTGAGGAGTTTAACTGTTGATATAATCTCCTTCTGTGAAACATCAAACATATAAAACGATTTCTCCATACACCCAGTCAATAACCTATTACTGCCCACTATATTTGGAGACTAATTCCGTATATCTGCAGTTCTAGCGAACAGATCACTGAAATTATTCGCAAGGTGAATAGGATCTGTACTAGACAAGGTAGGTGTCTGTTTTGATTTATGTTTCTGATTATTAATGACATTCCAAACGGCTTTGAATTTGTTTTGACTTCTCATTATATAGTCACTAAAATAGTATTTCTTTGCATTAATAATGCAAACATCATATTGTAATATGATGAAATTGTCTTACAGGATCAATAAAGTTATTTATACTACTACTGTATATTTACTGATAATTTAATTTACAAAACTGACTATCGCAGATTGTGGTTATACAACTGTGCTTATGAGGTCTGTGTATTTCTTGATTTTACTAGCAACACTCATGTCAACATAACGATCTCCAATGCTAACAACCATTCCTCCAATAATAGACGGATCCACTTTTGTCGCTAAATGAATAGTTTTTTCATTTGGTTTTAGAAATGATTTCAATACTCCTTCAAGTTTAGATTTTTGAGCAGCATCTAATTCCTTAGCAGTAGTAACTTCACAAGTGACCTATTAATCAGAAATATGATAGCAGATAAATATAATTCGTTGAAAAAATAATTATGGATGATGAAATACATGTAAAAATATTTTTCATATCTTTTTCCAATACTGGCATTCAATATTACTGAAGTATATCATTGTGTTCAATGTAGAACCCTTCAGTGGTCCTGGATAATATTGTATTGGAAAAAGTTGAGCAATTCAAATACTTGGGTGTGGTAAGACTGACTTTTTCTAATCACAATGTCGGCAAAAAGTTGCCAAAAAAATTTTTTTTTTTAGTAGAATTGGTTAGAATTTGTCTAACTATTATAGAACAATATACTGAACACTAGTGCATCCTCATTTCAGCTATTGCTCGACAATATCATTTTTCTTAAATAAAACCTAAATTTGCAAATTACAAAAGCGTCAAAATTGGACTAAGAACTAGTGTTTCTATTTTGGATGTTGCAGACTTTCAGAGTGTCGAAGTATTGTGCTAAATATGGTAACATTTTGGTATAGAATTATTCACAATATGTTACAAAACACCTGTTAGTGAAATTTAAACTTCTAAAGGGAAAACATTATTACGCCATTATACAATTTAATGATTTACACATAAATAAATACAGCGAGGACAAATTATGAGACTAATGATTTTTTCATAGAGGTCTTCTTTTGTTCAATAGTTTACATGGAAAATAAGAGATGTTAATGAACTGAAGATTTTCAAAAAGAAGTGGATCGCTTTTGTTAATAGAAATTATTTTTAAATGATGCCCTTGGGATTTATGTAAGACCATTATGAAAATGTGAGAATTTGTAATTATTTTGTATCAAATATGTTACAAAATGTCTATTATTATCATATTTGTCTTCAGCTATAAAATGTGTAATATTTTCCCAATAGAAATAACACCCAAAAAATAAATGTTATGAATCTTTCAATTCATATGAAATTTACATCAACTTAGGCTGATTTCTTGAAATTTTCAGTAATTATTTAAGGTTACCCACCACCTCCTATGCATAAAAAATTTATGTTACGTGCTTATTTTGTGCTGAAAAGACATTAAAACTCGGAGCATAAGAATGTTTTTTTAAAAATTACTAAAAATTAATTACATGAACACCTTTACAAGGTTGATTGAAATAACAAATTTTCATTAGAAGAACTCAGATTTTGTATTTGAACACTACAAACTTGATGGAAATGAGTTTCTATTAGTTGTTTTCAGCACCATATGCAAGTAACACAAATTTGATGAACATTGAATGCAGCTACCTTAAATAATTACCACACTTAACCTAACTTGGTACAACTTACTTCTCCTCGATGAGCTGCCATAATTGTTTTGAAAGAATTAATAACTCCATTTAAATTCTTAAGTCGACCATTTTCAGCAAGCACTTGCAACAAATTGGTCGACTGGGAATTCAAAGAAATTTTCGTACCAATTTGCTTTAAAGCATCGGATTTTACATTTCTCTTGATGAGAGGATCAAGTATGAATTCCCTGAATTTGGCGTCACTTTTGAGCTCTCCTTGCAGTTTGATTAAATCCTTCTCAATGTTTGGTAGAGTTTTTTGCTTAGAAGCAGCAGAATATAGAGCTGTTGCATAACGACCTTCTATACCAAAAACTTGTATTGGAGGTTTCACCAATTGGTTTGCAGTACTTGAAGTGCTTAAATTACGGGCCTACGGTAACATGTTATGTAATATTTTCATTAGGGTTAGATATGCTCAATTAGAATAAATCAACTTACAATGATTCCTAACTTCTTGGAAGCCATTATATTATAAAAGCGTTTTATATGAACTTCCCAACTAATTTAAATGAAAATCAGGATTTTCCTTCTGCACTATACGATCCTGAAATGTAAAAATCAGATTTCTGTTCTGTCAGTTTCAATTCATTCACAGAAAAATAAAACATTACGCATAGAAATTTAAAATATAGCGTTGAAGCACAGTCTATTTTTAGTTACGTAAGTAGCACAGGTTAAAATTTTTTTGGCAATAAATATATAATAAATAAAACGGTAGTTACAATGATAGATAAAAATTTAATTAATAACACAAATTTAAACTTATGGCAATAAAATTCCTTTCATGCACATTAAACCTTACAATATTTATGAAACCTACCGCTAATAAATCGAGCATATTCTAAATTTTCAGCCTCTTCTAATTTTAAGCTTGCAAAAGTTGCATCTGAAATAAATATAAGCCATTTCACCTATATACCACAAGCTTGAATATTTTTCCTTTTATAAATAATTTGGTATATATACCTGTTTGTAGTCGCTCAAATTCACGTTCCGTAACAGTAATAGTATAAGTTTTATTACTTTCTGGATTAGTTAGCTCAACAGAAATTAATTGTGTACTACAGCTTGCCATTTTTGCGAGATTGTAAAAAATTGAACACGAATTTAGGCGTAAAAGAAATTTGGTTAGCTTATGCTTGTTTGACAGATAGTAAAAATTGGCGCCAACGCTTTTGCTGCCCTACCTCTGTAGCGTGAGCATCTGTGAGCGCGGAAAAGGTGCTACGAACTCAGCTTATCTACGAACTGAGCGTGCTTATTTGAAACTCATAGCGCCAAGCCGAACGGTGAAAACGAACTTTGAGCGCGCTCAAAGCGCGTAAGCGTCCAACGCGAATGCACCCACTGTGAGCACTGGCGTTTTCGAGGTAAGGTAGTCGCAGTACTTTGATCACGTGATCAGTCAAAACCACTTGAGTGTCTAACGTTTTATAAACAATACCTACAGTTTAATCCCAAAGTTATAAAGTTCTGTAATTAATTTGGATTAAATAAAACAATGGAAGAATTGCAAAAATTAACTTTATTAGACTGTGTTGAAAATGTTCAATACGAGCTGAAAGTTACGCAGGAAATTTTTGATCGTGCAAAGACCGGTAAATTTGCCATTGTTTGTATATATGTAAATATTTCAAAAGTAAATACATAACCTTATTTTGTTTTCATAATAATTTTTCATTTTTACTTTGTAGATACGATGTTTGCTACTCAACTTTTGGAGTATTGTATAAATAAAGGTTTTTATTTACATTTAATATTAATTAAAATATTTTTAATTTGACAGTACTCCAACAACAGTTTTTTTAATGAACTAGAAAACTTTAACACACTCATTTGAATGCTGCGTCAAAATATGCGGCTGACAGTATACGGGATTGCGTTCCGTTTTAAATAGTAACCAGTATAACTAACTATAAAGGAACGGCTTCACAGTATACTAAATTGACGTCACACGTTACAGTGGTCGCAGTGCATATCGGAACATACCCATAATGACAGTGACTTGCTAATCACAGTATAAAAATCTACAAGATTCAAATAATATATGATTTGCATTTGATCCCTTGTATTACGTTCATTTTTTGAAAATTAAGAAATGGTATTTGGGGAAATCGTTGAGCCTTCATCAAGAGCATTTTTAGATGATGAATCTATTGATTTTCCAGAATATGAATCGTGAGTTACAAAAACCGTTTAATTGAATATTTTGAGACTTATTTCTAACTTTTTCCAGGCCCGAATTTAGATGGACAAATAAATTAGAGATATTTTCTGATATAGACTCTATAGTTTTCACAGAAACTAAACGAATCAATGAGCTTTTTGAAAAAATTATTTTACATAATTATGTGCTTGTGAATAGCCTGAACAACTGCCTTAATTTGTATAAACGAGAACACAGTTTGATAGCGGTTTACAAAGAACCAAAAGTAACAGAAGACAAGCTGACTACCGGACAGGTAAAATCAAAGTATAAATTCATTGTTTTTCATCAATGGAATACCAAAGAGGTTGTACAGTGTATAATAGTGATATAAGGGTTGAATGTTTCACAATGTAAATATATTAAATCATTAATCTCTGAGATTGAAGTCTTGCTTACCTCTTGGTGAAACATGATTAAATAGTATTTTAAATTAAACTCTTGGCTTAATGTTTCACTGTGTGTAACTCACATTTATTTAAGTTTAGTTTAAATTATTATTTAATCTATAACCTGATCGATATTAAGATTATGACTAAAGAGAAACTGTATATTTGGGGTTATACTAAGACATTTTAAACTTATTTTTACAGCAATACTCTTGAGCTTAATAGCTACATGTAGTTCTAACCTACTAAATAGTTAATAAAAGAACAAGTTTTTATAAGAAGCTAAGAACCAGAAAATAACACTAACAAATAATCAAAAAGGCATAGAAAATATACTCATTCAACTTTCTTTACTGACTATGAGAAATAATTTTATTTTGAGCAAAGCTTCTTAAAAGCTGTCTCCTTTGTTTGGTGTTCCTAAAATAATGTGAAGCTTATTGTGAAACGCATGAATATAATCTGTAGTTCAACATGGGTTGTAGTACATACATAATTACCATAAAGTATATTGAAGTTCTCAAAGTAGGTATAGATGAGTTTATTTTTTTCTTGTTAAAATTTTCAAAATAAATCAATTTCTCCATTTGAATCTTGTGGGATAGACATTCAAATGCATATGATTTATTAAGTAATTTCATAAGAGAATCTTTCTAAATTTCGTGTTTCAAGAGTTGTTAGATGAATATTTTTGTAAAAGAAAACTAGAAATAATTGTCAATCATTAAGAATTATTTAGGTAAATTCTACAAATTGTTTAATACACATATTTCATGCTACTAACCCACTATCAAGAGCTGATACAATTAAACAATTCTTAAGCAATCTAGCCAAGTGTTTTGAATTTTACTATACTTTTTCATAGAAAATTTATTATTGTAGGTTGATACTAATCACAAGTAACAGATTTATACTTTTCAGATTGTTGAAGCATTGGAGCCATTTCTTAAGAAAATAAAGCAGATTTATACCATAACTTCATCCACATTGATGTCTTACTGTGAGAAATCAAAGAAGAAAGAAAATTTAGAATGCTTTGTTGAATCCCTCTCTACCAAAAATTCATATAATTTTGGTGTCAGGAAATTAATTGCTCCAAACTTAATTTCTGGTTTAGGGTCCAACATTTTTTCTTACTGTATTTATAACAACCTTATCTGTTCGTCATTCATATTTTACTTGAATAATACTCCTCCAGATTCTATTAACTCTAAACCTATTATAGAACTGGCAAAAAATATGT
Source organism: Henosepilachna vigintioctopunctata (assembly GCA_030704895.1). NCBI lineage: Eukaryota > Metazoa > Arthropoda > Insecta > Coleoptera > Coccinellidae > Henosepilachna > Henosepilachna vigintioctopunctata. The sequence continues at coordinate 2,775,747 of JARQZJ010000071.1, read as the reverse complement.
GTTTGTCCCCCAATTCATTTAGTACAAGAATGACTGCTCCTATACATAATTTATACATGTAGGCTTAGGTTGTTAATGAAGAATTCAATTTAATAAATACTATATATTATAAGAATAAATAAATAATCGTATCCTACATTTAATGTCTAATTATTAAACTTGTAAAAGCAATTATATTCAGATTGTAATGATGATGAAAACTAATGAAATTGTTTTATCAGTGACAAAATAATAATAAAGCTTTGAGTAAATATTAAAGAATATAAAAATAAATCATAGTGTTATTTGATCACATTAAGTCCAAGTAAAGGTTTTATTATCACTGTCATATTTAATGCATTCTACATTAACAATACATTTTGAATCTACTGTGCAAAAATATTCCAAGACTTTTTCATTCAATCCACAATCGGATAAATTTTCTTTTACAAAAATTATTTCACCCTTTGTTCTATTTTCTTCCTCAGGATTATGAGTTTTACTGAATGGAATTGTTGACGTCAAATTCTGAAATGTTGCTGTCAAACTATATTCAGGAGGATGAATACTGAAAAGACTATGAATTGTTGTAGGCAAGATTGGCCCCAACAATTCTAGTGTAAAATAATCCACATCATCTACTTTCACTTTGTTCTCTCTAACTTTTAGACCATTGAGTGTGGCACCATTGAAAGCTACTGGAGCCAGAAGTGTAGGTGGTATTCCTGCAAGGGGTCCTGTTAGGGCAACAATACTTTTACAATTCAAGAGAAAATTGTAAAAGGAATGTACCTCTGTACCTTCAATTAATACCAAGCTTTGTTCACTATTGTCCACTTCACATTCTGCTTTGTGCACAATTTTTTGCTGTAAAACGAAGATAAAGAAAATTAAATATTGCATGTATCATTATTAAAATATTCCATATATATATGTGCGCCTATTATATTTATTAGTTTTCGTTCAATATTTTGGAAGTTTAGCAGATATTTGTTGAGCGTATTTTTGTATGATTGCATTTCAACAATCTGGTCATATTTCACTACACAGATAAACTCAAAATCTAGATTATTATACACATCAGTAAGATTTTCATATATATATATATATAAATATATTTATCCATTTTATTCCTCACCTCTTCTATTGATAATGAGTGTACATCCAAATACTGATTTTTTAATATCTTTTGTACTTAGTTTTTTATATTATTTATATATATATATATATATATATATATATATATATATATATATATATATATATATATATATATATATATATATATATATATATATGTATATATATTTACCTGACTATGTAAAGAATAAAAAACATTTACCTGACTAAGTAAAAAAAACTATTTTAAAAATTTTAAAAAATCAGTGGTTGGATGGTACACTCATTACCAATAGAAGAGGTGAGGAATATAATGGATTCAAAGAAATACCAGCTAAAATGTAGGAAAAATCATAACAGACAGCAAGAAGAAATTAAGAATTAATGAAGCATTAAGAACACTGCCGGAATAAATTATAAGTAACGTTTAAGATTACAATCAATGAGTAGTTTTCCTAAAAGTACGCCGTCATACTCCAGGGAGAAAAATAACCTAGTTGACCTAAGTGGCTATGACGGATATATACGTCATCCACATATACATTACAAAACGCATGCATAAAACGCATAAGATGATATTCGCATAAAATTAAATTGTGTATACCACTACAGAATAAAAGAATAATATAATAAATGGGATGAGTGGGGACAGGGGGTGCTCATGAATACTTTTACATTTATCGGATCAGTGCTAGTACGTGTGTGTTTGGACCTGTTTCATGTTTGGGTTTATAACTTTATTTTGATATACTAAAATGATTTGAAAAGGATTTGTTTCCAAACTTGTTATTTTATATGTAGATCATGTTCAAAAGAAAGACAAATAGCAATACAAGCGACGAAAGTGATTATGACGGATTTTGGAGTTCAGAAGAAGAGGACAGTACTTAGAAGAGTACAGAGGAAGAAGATAACTTTAGTGACATTCGTAGTTCAAGTGATGAAGACGAAATTGGTCCTGTTCAAATACCAGACGTAATGGACATATTGTGGAGTTTTTCTGTCCAGCGTTTCCTTTTCAAGGCGATTCTGGTATAAAACTTGACAATTTGAACAAAAATAACCCTATCCAACTATTTGAATGTTTTTTTAACGACGAGCTTATAAATAAAATCGTTGTTGAAAAAAATCGTTATGTGGAGCAGTATTTGAACGATAATAATGAAAATATAAAAAAATCAAGCTCGAGTAAAAAAATGGACAGCAACTAATGCAAATGAAATGATAATTCTGTTGGCTCTTCTTATTATTCAGAGAATCTTAAAACCAAAGTATAAATTATATTTTGCGAAACGAGAGAGTATCGAAACACCATTTTTATCTCCCATTATATCAGAAAAACGCTTTCATCTGCTGCTACAATTTTTTAATTTATACTGGCTCTAGTACCCAGTATGGGATTTCCATTTATCTTGATGAACCTCTATCTAGATGAGTCGTATTGGAGTTATCAGATTCGCTTCTGAACAAGGGTTATTGTTTATACCTTGATAATTATTATAAAAGGCCTGATCTTACTTATAATTAATAAGAAGACGAACATATTGTGTAGGAACAATGAGAGTAAATAGAAAGAAAAAAAAATTGTGAAAGGAAAAGGCGGGCTCATAGTGGAAAAACCGACTGTAGTGTTATATTATAACTCGAAAATGGGAGGCGACTTGACCGATAATATGCTCCATTTTTACACATCGGCAGGATGTTGTCTTAAAAAATAATATGAAAATATTTAGGCAGTTCTTGGATGTACCTTCTCTTAATTTATTTATTTCATACAAAAAGTTGGGAGGACTAAAAAACCGCCTAAACTTTCTGTTAGATTTGGGAGAACAAATGGTTGAACAATACGCCACAGAAAGAGGGGTATGTGGAAGAAGATCGAAAATACAGAGACCATCGCGATTACTTCAACGACATTTCCCAGATATAATAGCCCCAACTATGAAAGAAAAGCCCACAAAACGTTGTGCAATATGTTCCGAAAACGGGAAAAAGAAAGAAGGTATTGGTGTGCTGATCGTCATACTGGATTTTTTCCGGCAACATGCTTCAAAATATCATACAAGAGACGAAAGAAATTTGCCTAAATAGACAAAATATGGTAAAAATTCATCACAAATTATAGAACCTGTAGGCGTTTTGAAAGTAATCGATTCTTGATTGATTAAATACGGACTGATGATTCATAATAATGATGAAACAATTGTATCCTATTCAACAAGTTTGATGATTTTTCGAAGCGCACTTATATTCACTCTCGGAAGTTATAGGTTTCTATATTTCTATAATTCTCGTTGACAACATTTGTGTAGAGAGTTCCCTGAGAGTTTTATTTGAAATATTTTGATTAAGAGCCTCAGTATTTACTAGTATGAATGATTTGTGAATCTTGAAACTATATACCTACATATATATATATATATATATATATATATATATATATATATATATATATATATATATATATATATATAAATACTGAAATACTGACTCTTAATCGAAATATCGAAATATTTCAAATAAAATACTCAGGGAGCCTTCTACACAATTGTTGTCAACGAGAACGAACCCATCACTTTCAAGAGTGAATATTAAGAGCGTTTCGAAAAGTTCATCGATCTTGTTGAATGATAATAGGATACAATTGTTTCATCATTATTATGAATCATCAGTCCATATTTAATCAATCAATCAAGAATCGATGACTTTCAAAACGAACATAGGTCCTATACCAAATTGAGGACAGTGTTACCAAGTGAAACATTCACTTAGGCTCCCTCTATCGGAGAAAGGACGTATAAACTCTCCCTGCCGTTCAAGATTCCTACTCATGACAACAAGAGTGAGAGTAGAAGGCTTTGTAGATATTTCATTCGAGCACTACAGAAAATTGTTCGCAATGTGTACGAATGATTCCATGCCTAAACGCTCCAGATATCAATCCTCCCTGCATTGATGTAAAGAGGACCATAACAACCACCACAATATAAGACAGGATTACAAGATTCATAATTGTATAGTGTATCTCCAAGTGTGTGTATTTGACTAATTTTGTAAGGAATGAATAAGATGAGGAATTTAAATTTTTTGTTATAAAGATATAGCTCTTCTATTTATCGTTAAAAATTTTATATACTGGAGTGAAAAGTATATAGTATATTGGGTATGTACCTGAGTATACTTAATTTGCTTGATATCATCCTGATTTATACCCATACTCTTGAGCCACAAGTCGTCATTATCTTCATCATCCTCGTCATCTAAATTTTGCTGCTCAGTCATGTCTTGTGTACTTTCACTATAAGTAGTGTCCATTGTATCATATCCCTGATCAGACATTCTTTTTTTCTTTAAAGGCATTTGGAATTCAATATCTTCTGATTTCAACAACTTTCTAAATCCTCTAGTTGTTGGACTCACCAAAGCATGTACTTCACTATACCCAGATATACCAGCTGCTCTAAATAACACTGTAAAATTGTTGGCACATACATAGAAGTATGGACATTGTTTAGTCCTTATTAATTGAAAAAGAGACCTCAAACTGTCAAACCAAGCTTTCTGTAAGGAATCACGTATTTGAGGATTGTTTGCTATACTAACTGAATTTCCTACAGATTTACTTGTACTACGTGGAAATAATTTTACCCATGGCAAAGATGGCTGTTGCCAATATAGACAACATTGATGAAACTTTGCATTCGGTGAAGCATCTAAATATGTTACACTAGAACTACCAAGGCATCTTGCAAATCCAGTTACTCCTGAAGCTTCTTCACTCAATTTCAACTTCTGGTTCCATGGAAATGGTTTTAAAGACAGCAATCTTATTTTAGTTTTGAGAGCCCAGTCAATAGGTAACCAATGTTCTCCAAGGGCTTTTACCACTTCAACCACATCTGAATTATTATCTAGTTTACTGAGAATATTGTCAAAGGAAGTTATGTTAGATTGGACATTTTTAACTGATACATCAGTATGCAATAATTTGAAAAGTGTCTGATCTCCTGATTCCTCTAAATTGCAACTAGGAGAATTAAATTTTTTTCTTTTGTTATTGTCTTCAATAGAAAACGGATTTTTACGTTTTTGTTTTGACAGAACATTTTCAAAAGAATTTGTTTTAGAACTAGTCTCACATTCTGACGTGTGCGAAATGCCTTTTATTCTACTTTGTAAATTTCGTTTCTTTAATCTAAGTTTCTGTAATTTTAACACTTCAGCTGGGTGCTGCCACTTAAGGGTATCTTTTAAAGGACTTTCCGGCATTTTTATCAATTATAATTCAGAGCTACGTAATTTTCTATGGATTTACCTTGATAGGCACCATTTCTTTTTAACATATCAAGTTCAACACAGCTATATTTCCAATATTTTGATAAAACAATCTATGAGCTACCCATTCACTTAGTTTCATACTTGATCATATGATATGAAATAAAAATACAAAATGAACTCTCAACATAACAATCTCAAAAATATTCCAAAACCTTTTTCAATAAACGAAAAACTAACGGAAGAACTGTACTTGTTTACATCAACGAGAACACAGAATATACTATAAATACCCCATGGAGCACAGCCTAACTCTACTTACAAGCCATGAACTAGGAAATCTGGCAACATCCAAGCTAGACCCACAAAAAGAGATGCTGTAATGGCGTTGTAATGGCTTCTGGTCACTGCTGCTGAATAAATCGCTATTTAACGAGGGAAATAATATTCAAATCTAAAAATAAGTTGTGAAAAGTGCTATTGTTTGAAGTTGTGAAGAACAAGCAAAATAAATTTCCCGCAAATGTCTTATAAAAACAGGAATATCTGTTGTGTTTTAAGTTGTGCTTTTTTTGGTTATACCTGGAGAGGTAGAAATAATACCTAACTTTTATCATCTCATAATTGTGTAAAAACAAAAATCCGCGTTTTAGTTGTTGTGCTATTATGTGATGTATAGCGTGTAGAAAGTGCTAGTGTGTTTTTTTCAGCTACAGACTAAGGAATACCTTTGAAATTTGTATGTAAATAGCTACCGATTACTGATGTTTTGACTGAGTAGTTCAGACATTAACAAAAGCGTTATTTGCTAGAATTGTTCCTTTTTTGTAATTAGTAGAGTTACTTACCCTTTGTTAGATTTAGTAGTTATTTAGAACTAATCTCTTATAGGTCTTGTTCTTGATATTAGCACAAAAATTAACATGCCAAGTCATTGCTGTGTGCTTGGATGCAAGTCGAACACAAAAGTTACCTTGAGGCCGGTGAACCACCAGTTTCTGTATTTCGTTTTCCATATGATGGAAATCTAATGAATCAATGGCTAAAAATATTCCTAGGGCATTATGGACCCCCACAAAATATTCTGTAGTTTGTGCCAAACATTTTCCAGAGGGAGCACTCACTAAAGAAGATATTCATCGTTTGCTAGATTAATCAACAGAAGGCTAGATGGATAAAGTTAAACTCAATTTAAATGCAGTGCCAATTATTTTTCTTTATTTACCCCTACTTATCAAAAACAGTACACTCTCAAAGAGAATATCCAGCTGAAAGAACCAGCATTGAAGGAACGTTGTGAGAAATTGAATGAAGCCTTTGAAAACTCAGATTCAATTTGTAATTTTGTTGATTTAACATCCAATTATAAATAAAGATTTTAATATGTAAATCGTGGAATATAAAAACTTTTGAAACTAACAGCATTTTTTTTACACTCTAGTTTTTCCATCCAACGTAACTGAATGTTACACAAATAAACAGTATACAAATTATTAATCAGATTTTAGTATATTCATATATGCATGTAAATGTTTTTATCAATGAAAATAAACTGACTCCTAATGATTTAAAATGGATTTTAAAATTGAAATTAACTAGATAGTCTCAACTGGAAAATTTGCTTGCTCGTAACAAATATGATAGAATCATTCTATCGTCCAAATTATTGTACACATCTCAATAAAGGTTTAAAGGAATTGTCGCATTAAACTTACTCTCATCTGAGAATGAAAAATAGTGAAATTTATAGCATATTGTCAATTCTAATTGATAAAGTGAACTTGTTAGTGTACATACTAAAAAAACAACATTTGAATTGCTATAACTCAGACATAGTTCTTCCTAGAAAAAAAATGTATTATTGATTTCTATAGATAATTGTATGATCTACAATTTTTGTTAAAACTATTTTTTTATACAAAATACAGTTTCGCTACAAATTTCTCTGAAAAGGCATTTATTAACATGTAGTAGACCGATGTTCGAAGACCGATCGGTCTACCGGATTGAGCAGATGCGGTGTTGCCAAGTCCTAGTTCATGGCTTGTAAGTAGAGTTAGGCTGTGCATGGAGTATGTCAAAGAATATGTTTCTTATTATTCTTAAGTCACAATATTTCAAGCTTTCGCATTTGAACACTCCGAGTAAGAGATTCGATCAACTAAATTATATCGCCCTTGAGGCGACTATTTACAGGCGGTAGCCTGAAATTGACTACGCCGTCCTGAAGAAAGCTGTAACCAATACCAATAACTTTCTTTATATATATATTGTTACAGATTTGCCCCAATGTTTTATGGATGTTTGGGAGAAATGATGAGACTGTTGAGAACCGTCGTAGACACGACCACAGAGCTCATCTAGTGATGCAGTGTCGATGTTCAGGACATCGAACTGCCTCTATCATTCGAGTTGGAGATCGTCAGAGAAGAACAAGAGTAGCAAGGCATTCCAGTCCGAGATCGTGAGAGAAGAACATAGAGTAACAACCACGTGTCGGCATAGTAGAGTTCTTTGCAAATAAGGGTTATACATAAGTGACATTGACATTTTGTTGTGTTTATTTTCAGTTGTTAATAAAGGATATTTATTGTTGTTAAAAGTTATTGGAATTTATCCGTCGAAACCCATAATTCGTAACAATATATATATATATATATATATATATATATATATATATATATATATATATATATATATATATATATATATATATATATATATACAACAAAGTCATTACAACTCCCCAATAACAAAGTGCCAGGTTATGATGAAATTGACAACAAACTTAAGTTAAAGTTAAGTAAAAAAGCCAAAGTACAACTTATGTACATCATTAATGCAATTTTTGAACTTCAATATTGGCCAGCTAATTGGAAGAAATCCATTGTTTTTCCCATTCGAAAAATAGGAAAAGATCTCAAATGTCCTGAAAATTATCGACCAATAAGTTTGTTGTCAATGATCAGTAAACTAACGGAAAAAAATTATTCTGGATCATTTAAACGAATAATGAAAAAAAGCAATATACGAGACATATACCAATTTGGATTCAAGGAGAAACATTATAACACTGTACAGATAATAACTAGATATAAACCGATAAAATTCAAAACTTCAACTTGAAAAAAAAACACTGTAATGGTTCTCCTTGATATAGAAAAAGCATTCGACAGAGTGTGGGTCGAAGGCCTGATATACAAAATGATTTGCCTCAAATTTCCGCAATATATTATCAAATTAATACACTCCTACCTGACAAACAGAACATTCTTGGTAAAAATCGGTGAATCATTCTCTAACCAAAAACAGATTAAAGCTGGCATACCACAGGGATCAGTACTTGGACACACATTGTTTAACATATTCATTCAGGACTTTCCAGAATACCCTAATACTAAAATTGCTCTTTGTAGATAACATCATTAATTGTAAATAATACTAATTATTGGAATTCTAAGATTGGAATTAATAGATATCCAGTCACATTTCAATACAAATTATAGTGCGAGCTTCCCTATGAAGCAAGAACTGTAAATAAGAAAGACTAATTACAAAAAACATGTAAAGTAGTATAATTCACCTTTGTATATATTATTATTTATGTTTGTAAAACCTTGTAAATAAATGATTGTTGAGTTGAGTGGGGCGTAAACCTGAAGACCTGGGTTTGAATCCCAGTCGAGTTCAAAAACGTTTAGAGGTTACTTCAATTCTCAAAATTTTCACTATATATTCAATAAAAATATTCACTATCAAATTAAATCTTTATATATAAGGGTAGGTGGAAGATATGGAAACTGAACCTATTCCTATTGTGTCTAATCACAGCCTAACTCTACTAATTAAGTAGAGTTAGGCCACAGCCTAACTCTACTTACAAGCCATGAACATAGACTTGGCAACACCGCATCTGCTCAATCCGGTAGACCGATCGATCTTCGAACATCGGTCTACTACATGTTAATAATTGCCTTTTCAGAGAAATTTTCAGCGAAACGGTACTTTGTATAAAAAAATAGTTTCAACAAAAATTGTAGATCATACAATTATCTGTAGAAATCAATAATACACTTTTTTTCTGAGAAGAACTATGTCTGAGTTATAGCGATTCAAATGTTATTTTTTTAGTATGTACACTAACAAGTTCACTTTATCAATTAGAATTGACAATATGCTATAAATTTCATTATTTTTCAATCTCAGGTGAGAGTAAGTTTAATGCGTCAATTCCTTTAAACCTTTATTGAGATGTGTACAATAATTTGGACGATAGAATGATTCTGATATCATATTTGTAACGAGCAAGCAAAATTTCCAGTTGAGACTATCTAGTTAATTTCAGTTGTAAAATCCATTTTAAATCATTAGGAGACAGTTTATTTTCATTGATAAAAACATTTACATGCATATATGAATATACTAAAATCTGATTAATAATTTGTGTACTGTTTATTTGTGAATCAGTTACGTTGGATGGAAAAACTAGAGTGTAAAAAAATGCTGTTAGTTTCAAAAGTTTTTATATTCCACGATTTACATATTAAAATCTTTATTTATAATTGGATGTTAAATCAACAAAATTACAAATTGAATCTGAGTTTTCAAAGGCTTCATTCAATTTCTCACAACGTTCCTTCAATGCTGGTTCTTTCAGCTGGATATTTTCTGTGAGAGTGTACTGTTTTTGATAAGTAGGGGTAAATAAAGAAAAATACTTGGCACTGCATTTAAATTGAGTTTAACTTTATCCATCTAGCCTTCGGTTGATCAATCTAGCAAACGATGAATACCTTCTCTAGTGAGTGCTTCCTCTGGAAAATGTTTGGCACAAACTACAGAATATTTTGTGGGGGCCCATAATGCCCTAGGAATATTTTTTAGCCATTGATTCATTAGATTTCCATCATATGGAAAACGAAATACAGAAACTGGTGGTTCGCCGGCCTCGATGTAACTTTTGTGTTCGACTTGCATCCAAGCACACAGCAATGACTTGGCATGTTAATTTTTGTGCTAATATCAAGAACAAGATCTATAAGAGATTAGTTATGAATAACTACTAAATCTAACAAAGGGTAAGTAACTCTACTAATCACAAAAAAGGAACAATTCTAGCAAATAACGCTTTTGTTAATGTCTGAACTCTCAGTCAAAACATCAGTAATCGGTAGTTATTTACATACAAATTTCAAAGGTATTCCTTAGTTTGTAGCTGAAAAAACACAGTAGCACTTTCTACACGCTATACATCACATAATAGCACAACAACTAAAATGCGGATTTTTGTTTTTACACAATTATGAGATGATAAAAGTTAGGTATTATTTCTACCTCTCCAGGTATAGCCAAAAGAAGCACAACTTGAAACACAACAGATATTCCTGTTTATATAAGACATTTGCGGGAAATGTCTTTTGCTTGTTCTTCACAACTTCAAACAATAGCACTTTTCACAACTTATTTTTGGATTTGAATGTTATTTCTCTCGTTGAATAGCGATTTATTCAGCAGCAATGACCAGAAACCATTACAACGCCATTACAGCATCTCTTTTTGTGGGTCTAGCTTGGATGTTGCCAGATTTCCTAGTTCATGGCTTGAAAGTAGAGTTAGGCTGTGGCACGACCACCTTTACTACAGGCCATGAAGAGCGTAGTCCCTCGGTGTTGCCAAATTGTGCTTAGTTGTATACTATCCTAGTCGTATGTTCCAAGCTTTTAAGCATTATTTCAACTATTTTTGGATATTGTGAACAAACAATGAATATTATTAGTATGTATAATATATAGAATATTATATTGGGTATTGTGAGCACATATTTCTGTAACAGAAAACTGTAAAACATTTATTATTGTAAGAAAACAACGATGTTTTCGATAAAGCCCCACTGCGTAAAAAATACCTCTATTAGTCAGTGGGATTTATTTACATGAAAAGTTGCCCAACCAAATTTATTAAATTATTTGAGAGAATAGGAACCTTGAAAGAAACGCTGTAGGAATTACTCAAATTGAATTATTTACCTTAGTATAAATACATATTATATTTCTGATTAGAGCAACCAACAAACTACTTTACGAAAGTATTGAGCTTTCTTCGTTTATTTTTTGATTCAGTTTTCTCGTGTCCGGCTTCATTTTTTTTTGTCTAATCATTCAATAATATATTCGAAAAAATGGAACACAGCTTGTTCAGAATATTTCTATTGTCTTCATCACATAAACAGCAACAACAAAAATCTTTAAGGACTCATCCAATGACACTCTTAAAATAGTGAGATTACACAAAATTGCTTTCTGGTGTATATTATACAAAAAGGCACGTTCAAGAGAAATACCTTCAATAATTTTTTTAAATATGGAACACATGTGAAATAAGACATTTTTAATTAAATCTGTAGGTATATTCAGTCCTCCCCGTTGCAAACAATTAAAATATTATCAATAATAAATAAAATCATAGCTTCCAAAAATTCTGTTTTGAGGAAAGTTTGGATTTCGGAAGAATGTGTTATTGTTAGTTAGATTTGTGAATAGCGATCTGTTTATTCGATGGTTATCGGTAATAAATAGGTTAGAAAATATACTTATTACTATAAATAAACTCACCTATCCCAAGCTTGAAACTTACTGAATCATCTACGGAATACCTATCCTCTACATTATATTTCACAAACAAATTATTTGTAAGTAATCCGTACTCAAAACACAACACAAATTCGATTCGATTAAATCGGTACACACAAAACACTTCGTTTTTATAATTTGATGTTATGTATCCACAAACTATCAACACTAGCACGTGAATAACACTATAGAAAATTGATGAAAGAGGATTAGAACTGAAATCGTGAAATATTCAACTTCAAACTACGAAAGTCTTGAACAACACAAAATTGATTTCGTTTCACTGAAATATGTAAACAAACTAAACACTTCGTTTTTTAGTGTTTGATGTTGAGATTTCAACAAATTATTAACATCAACACTTGTAATACACTGTACACTATTGACAAATATAGAATTTATATCAAAAGCTCAAATTATTTAACTTCAAACTGCGAAAGTTTTGGGAAGCGTCCTGTTTGCTTTAGTACACCACTACAAGAAATGGCGGGAATATTTGGCAATCTTATGACATATGTCAGATATTCATTTCATGGCCTGTAGTAAAGGTGGTCGTGGCTGTGGTCTAATACACAATAAATGTCACAATAAATATTATATACCAGTTTTTTTCATTAAAAAAAATGGCCTAGGCAATATCATAAGCCAACAAACTAAAATATTATAATATACACATATAAGTATATTGTTACGAATTATGAGTTTCGACGGATAAATTCCAATAACTAACTTTTAACAATCAATAAAAATCCTTCATTTATAAACTGAAAATAAACACAACAAATGTCAATATCGCTTATGTCACACTTCTGTCTATTTCACTGTACTGCAGATGACTGTTGTGATATATTATTCTATGAGTGGAAATATTCAACGACACTAGTATTTTTGACTTATATTTATCCTTATTTGCAAAGAACCACAGCCTAACTCTACTTACGTAGATGTAAGTACAGTTAGGCTGTGAAAGAACCAACTATCCCACACGTGGTTGCTACTTGTTCTTCTAGTCATTCTGAAACAGGAGTCACAGAGGCAGTTCGATTTCCTGAAAATCGACAATGAAAATACGAGAAGAGCTCTCTGGTCGTGCCTACCAGTGTTGCCAACCCAAATTTTAGAAAATTGGTAGATCATGTGCCAAATGTTGGTAGAATGTAAAATGCAAAATTGGTAGATTTAGCACCTTAACTTAGAAAAAAAATTAAGATTAAAAATTCATGATCTGTTCGTAAAATATTTATTTTTTGAAGTTGTACATATTTTTATTAAATAATTTTAAATGTTCTTCACTAGGCTGCCCATTGTTTGATAAAAATCTCTTTGTACATAACAATCCCTCTAGAGTCTCTGTGCAAATTCTATTTCATTGCGAGGTTTTCATAATGTTAATTGCAGAAAACAATCGCTCCACGTTGGCGCTACTATGTGGAAGTGCGAGTAATTTTCTAACAAACTCGCATAGCAGGGGAAACATTGGGGACTGGTCTTTTTTTCTAAAGGATAAAAAATGCTTCCAAAATTCTTGAGGTGTGGGATCCACATTTTTGTCTGTAAATGTCATGTTTCCTAATAATCTCCACTCTCGGTCCAATTCGGTAATGTTTTCTGGGCATAATCCTAAAAATAAAATTGTAATGTAATTAAAAAAAAAGTCTAGAGTAGATACCATTAATTAATGAATTATGTCTGGAACTTGCCTGGAAACTGAACTGCTACATGAGCAATAGTTCTGACCGCATGTTTTTCAATAATCTGTTTCGGATTCATGAATTTTAAACACTTCAATCTTTGTTTCTCATTAAAACAAAAACGCTGCTTTATTTGTTTTGCACTCTCCATATAAAAGAGAAAGCATTTTTCTTTGAACTGTACTATTTCCATTTCATTCATTCTATCCAGAAAGTCTTGTTTCAATAACGGGGAAATAACATTGCCCCAAAGGTATATATGAAAATTAGTGAAAATTAAAAAAATAGGTAGATTTTAGGTCTAGGTTGGTAGATAGGTAGACTGAAGTGAAAAGTGGTAGATCTACCAAAAAGTTGGTAGATATGGCATCAGTGGTGCCTACGACGGTTCTCAACAGTCTCATCATTTCTTCAAACATCGATAAAATATAGAGGAGGCTTGAGGGCAAATCTGTAACAATATAAATTACCTAACTGTAACAATATAAATTACCTAATACAATAATAAATACTTATTTATAATAAATTCATTATATCACAATAATATTAAAGATCCTTATTCATATAATTAAAATCAATTTCATTGATATACTAGTTTAAGAACACTGAATTGTAACTGAGGATGCGGTCAAATGAAAAAGGACAAATTAAGGAAGAACTTTGCCGGTGTGATGTTAGCAACTAAATCCCAGCAACGAATCGCACCTAAAGGTGTCACCCCTCAAGATATGCATATAAGAACTTCGAAATCACAACTCGGTCATCAAGTATATCTGTTGCTGAAAGTGAACTATTTCCCTTTTTTTATATATTACGAAAATGTCGATAGTGTTGGTAGATTGTATAGTGCTTTGTACTTATTATTGTTAGTTCACAAAAATTTGATGAATGATTTTGTTTACATATTTAAATCCCTTTCGATACTGTATGGTCACTTCAATGTCGCAGACGCCATTGGCGTCGTAAACTGGTGATAAGGGCAAAAAATTGCACTAAAATTGCTGTAATTTTCAAACTAAGTTAGTTCACAAAAATTTGAGAAATGATTTTGTTTACATATTTAAATCCTTTTCGATACTATATGGTCACTTCAATGTCGCAGCTGCCATTGGCGTCGTAAACGGGTGATAAGGGCAAAAAAGTATTGTATTTTTCAAACAAAGTTAGTTCACAAAAATTTAATGAATGATTTTGTTCACATATTTCAATCCCTTTCGATACTATATGGTCACTTCAATGTCGCAGCCGCCATTGGCGTCGTGAACGGGTAATAAGGGCAAAAAATTGCTGTAATTTTTAAACTAAGTTAGTTCACAAAAATTTGATGAATGATTTTGACTAAATATTTAATTCCCGTTCCATACTATATGGTCAGTTCAATGTCGCAGCCGCCATAGGCGTCGTAAACTGGTGATAAGGGCAAAAAATTGCAGTAAAATTGCTGTAATTTTCAAACTAAGTTAGTTCACAAAAATTTGAGGAATGATTTTGTTTACATATTTAAATCCCTTTCGATACTATATGGTCACTTCAATGTCGCAGCTGCCATTGGCGTCGTAAACGGGTGATAAGGACAAAAAAGTATTGTATTTTTCAAACAAAGCTAGTTCACAAAAATTTAATGAATGATTTTGTTTACATATTTAACATAAATTTGAGAATAATATAAAATAATAGATAAAAAAACACCTACACCTAGGTGAAACTTGTGACTTGTTCTTTTCACGTGCTAACGGTGATTTTCGTCGGAGAGCTATAAATGGGTCGTGACCTAATAAACTTAAAATGTAGTTACTTATAAGTTGAACGCCACCTGATTTTGAGTTTTTGAATTTAGTTTAGTTAACGTTTCAAAATCAAGATAACAACATTAATATTTTCCTCTTTTGATAGGAAATTCCTTCAAGATAATAAATCAAAGTAAATTATCTTTATCAATTATATTAAATCTGGTGATTTGTCAATAGATATTAATACTATCGAAAGGAATTAAAATATGTAAACAAAATCATTTTTCAAATTTTTGTGAACTAACTGAGTTTGAAAAATACTTTTCAAATTCAAAATGAACAGTACTTTTTGCCCGTATCACCCCTATAGGACGCCCATGACGGCTGCGACATTGAAGTGACCATATACCATGGGGAGGAAATTAAATATGTAGTCAAAATCATTCATCAAATTTTTGTGAACTAACTTAGTTCAAAAATTACATCAATTTAACTGCAATTTTTAGCACTTATCACCCCTTTACGACGCCAATGGCGGCTGCGACATTGAAGTGACCATATAGTATCGAAAGGGATTTAAATATGTAAACAAAATCATTCATCAAATTTTTGTGAACTAACTTTGTTTGAAAAAGACAGTACTTTTTTGCCATTATCACACGTTTACGACGCCAATGGCGGCTGCGACATTTAAGTGACCGTATAGTATCGAGAGGGATTTAAATATGTAAACAAAATCATTCATCAAATTTTTGTGAAATAACTTAGTTTAAGAATTACAGCAATTTTAATGCAATTTTTTGCCCTTATCGTCCCTTTACGACGCCAATGGCGGCTGCGACATTGAAGTGACCACATACTATCGAAAGGGATTTAAATATGTAAATAAAATCACCTATCAAATTTTTGTGGACTAACAATAATAAGTACCAAACACTATCGACATTTTCGAAATATATAAAAAAAGGGAAATAAATCATTTTCAGCAACAGATATACTTGATGACCGAGTTGTGATTTCGAAGTTCTTATATGCATATCTTCACGCGTGTGACACCTTTAGGTACGATTCGTTGCTAACTTCACACCTGCAGAACTACTACCTAATAAAGCTTTTGAAAAATTTTTTTGAGGTATTTGAAAACAATTCCAAGTATTTTACCACAATAATATTACAAGTAATAAATATTGAAATAAACACTTTTCAAATAAATAAATATAATGAATCATTCAATAATTCATCATCCTCGTCATCTAAATTTTGCTGCTCAGTCATGTCTTGTGTACTTTCACTATAAGTAGTGTCCATTGTATCATATCCCTGATCAGACATTCTTTTTTTCTTTAAAGGCATTTGGAATTCAATATCTTCTGATATCTTTCAAATAAATAAATATAATGAATCATTCAATATATTTCCACATTACCTAAAAGTTCTTCTAGGGGCATGTATAGATGATTTTTGAGAATTATTGAATATTCTGAAGTTATTTAAAAATGTCTTGAAAGTTTTTTTGTTGTATATTTTCCACAATTTATATTGCTGATATAACAGTTTCGCTATATTACGTTATTGTTAAATAAATATTTATACCTACTATAGTATTGAAAGAAAGATTACAATTGCAGTCTGAAAAATTTTATTATGAAAAAATACTTGATACATTCCAATGTACAACAATTAATATTAATCCTATTTAGTCAAATATGGTTCAAAATTTCTTTCTGGGAAAAAGTATGACAAATAATCCTAACATTTTACAAAATAATCTTATAGTTAGTTTGAATTGCATTTTTGAAGAAAAATAAAATTACTATAATCAGTTTTTAACCAGTATGGTTGATTGTAAATAACTGCTAACTTCTTTACTTAGAGGTATTTCCGACAGGTAATTCCTAAATGTATTACAAATATGAAATAAACTTCTCTTCAGTGATGAAGACACTGCATTTTTCATTTTATAATTATAATTATCACTACCTACAATTCTTCTTGATAATGCTGGAAATCTATTCAATTTGTCTAATACTTGATTTAAGTTAACTAAAGTTGATATTACTCCTGGTAAATCTTTTTGGACTACACCATACCGATCTTCTTTAAGTGAAGCACAAATTAATTCAGAAAGGCCCTGAGAACTCCAAATTATCAAATGTCCATTTGATAGACATTGTTGAATACTTGCTTGAGGAATTTCACCAAAAATATAATTTATGCCAGTAATTGTCTTCAGAATTGATATGGTATTACTTAATTTATTTTGGAAAGCTGTCAACAAATTTTCTGATCTATTTTCAGATGTAGTAGTATTCTGATAAGGCCTATTGATATCTAACATTTTCGGAGATTCAGGAGTTGAGTATGGTGAAGACATATTCCTTAAATTTCTGAATTTAGGAATGTTGTTTTGGCAATGAATTAGAGAATTAACTTGGAGAATAGACTTATCATTAAGATTCTCTGTAGATTTATCTAATATCTCAATATAGGACCTATACAACTTCAAGATTGCTTCAATCAATGAATTCCAATTATGGGGATGCTCCCCAGGTTGGGACAACGTGAACAAAATCTGACGCCTAAATGGGCACCATAGCGATAGAAAATACAGATCTAAACAAGCTAAACTTTGAACAATAGGAAGTTTATCAAGGTTGATAGATTCTTGAAGCGTTAAAACATTTTGATTCGGTTTAACTAAAGGAAATTCAGATGGTTCTGTCAAAAACAAACTGAAAAACAGCTTAATTAGATTCAAATTGAAAAATATCAATGCTGCAAACAACCAATGGTAAAAATAAACTTTTGAATTATAGCTATTTTGTATTTGCAAGTTGAACATATATGCAAAGTTACGTTTTATTTCAAGCCCCCAGCAATAATAGAACATAATAAAATACATACAGGGCCATACAGCTTGTTTAAAGCTACTTTTTAAAAGTGACATTACATTTGATTTGAATTGAGTTAACTTCTTTTGATGTATGACTGGGAATACCAAGTGTTTATCTGACATATACACTTTAACAAAAAAGTACATTCCAATCCACAGACCTCCAATTAATAAAAATAATGTTTCTTCAACCAATACACTGCTGGTTTCATCAATTCTTTTGGTAACTCCTTTATAATCTCCTCCTGTTAGAGACAAAATTAACCATACTTGTAACACACCAACAAGGCTATGAAGTGAAAGTAGCACTAAATTGTGTAGAGAAAACACCGACAAAATTTTTTTAAATCTTGTTGAACAGAAATTTGAACTAAGCACATAATCTTTCGCACATATGAGACACTGGGCAAATATGATTGTAATATGAGGAATAACATAAAGCCATGTTGTGAAAGACGTGACTGTATTAAATATAGTCGTGCACCACGAAGATGGATATAGTGGATCTCCTTTGATAATTACCATGCAGAGTTGTAAAATGAGAATCTGCGAAATCACACTACAGATTATAGCATTGTATAATTTCCGGAAAAGAAGATCTTTATACGTAAAAGTAACTGAAAGGTTAGGTTGATTTACTTGCATTTTTCACTTTGAAGTAATGACTACCTTCACTTTCTTAGTTTTCTCGAAAATACTGAAACTTCCTATACGCTAACATACTTTTCACATAGGGAGGAAGACGATCTATGAAAGACTTCAAATATAAAAAACGTTAAACTTCATTTTTACTTGTAACCAAATAGGTTATACAAACGTTAAACCATAGACATATTAATCTATGTGATTACCAAATAACTGATTTAACTTTTTATACGCTAGTAGATTCTGATTGAAATGGTACAGCCCATATAAACTGCAATAAACCCTTTTTAAAATCATGAAAGAATTTGGGATCGTTCGAAACACCCGATAAATTATAGAACAGACACTTAGAGGTACAACTTCAAAAGTAAAATTCATAGGTGAAGTGTCAGATCCCGTTAAAATCAAAACCGGTGTTCGGCAGGGGGGCGCACTTTCGCCAATTCTTTTCAATATTGTTTTAGAAATTTGATTAGGGAATGGGAACTTCATGTGAAGGGCAAACAAGTGGATACAAAAAAAAAACGAATAAATGTCAACTGCCTTGCCTTTGCCGAGGATATTGCTATTATCACAAACAACAGATCTAAAGTCATTCTCGCCGTAGAAAAACTACAAGAAATTGCCCAGAAAACCAGTAACGAATTTCTTATGATAAAACCAATTACATGGAAAGAAAACAAAAAAAGAAATATTCTATTTCTCACAAAACTTGGTGAAATTCTGCAAGTCGGATGATTCATAATAATGATGAAATAATAGTATCATATTATTATTCAACAAGATCAATGAATTTTTCGAAACGCTATTAATATTCACTCTCGAAAGTGATGGGTCGTTCTCGTTCACAACATTTATATATATATATATATATATATATATATATATATATATATATATATATATATATATATATATATATATATATATATATATATATATATATATATATATATATATATATATATATATATATATATATGTAAGGGTATGTTCTGACACGGCGGTTTCGCTTATCTCTTGGTGAAACATAATGTTAAAAACAATAAATTGAAATTAACACACTAAAGTTTCATTAAATATATTGAAAAACTCTACATATGTTTCGGGTAGCATTATCAAGAGCATACAATATTACTGTACACTTATATAATCTAATAATATATGATAATACTGGACTATTATAGGACTATATAATTTCTCCGAGGTATTTAAAATTGTCGACTTGCAGAATTTCACCATGTTTTGTGATAAGAGAAGATTTATTTTCTGTTTTTCTTTCCATGTATTTGGTCACAGCCTAACTCTACTTACAAGCCATGAACTAGGAAATCTGGCAACATCCAAGCTAGACCCACAAAAAGAGATGCTGTAATGGCGTTGTAATGGTTTCTGGTCATTGCTGCTGAATAAATCGCTATTTAACGAGAGAAATAACATTCAAATCCAAAAATAAGTTGTGAAAAGTGCTATTGTTTGAAGTTGTGAAGAACAAGCAAAAGAAATTTCCCGCAAATGTCTTATATAAACAGGAATATCTGTTGTGTTTTAAGTTGTGCTTTTTTTGGTTATACCTGGAGAGGTAGAAATAATACCTAACTTTTATCATCTCATAATTGTGTAAAAACAAAAATCCGCGTTTTAGTTGTTGTGCTATTATGTGATGTATAGCGTGTAGAAAGTGCTACTGTGTTTTTTTCAGCTACAGACTAAGGAATACCTTTGAAATTTGTATGTAAATAGCTACAGATTACTGATGTTTTAACTGAGTAGTACAGACATTAACAAAAGCGTTATTTGCTAGAATTGTTCCTTTTTTGTGATTAGTAGAGTTACTTACCCTTTGTTAGATTTAGTAGTTATTTAGAACTAATCTCTTATAGGTCTTGTTCTTGATATTAGCACAAAAATTAACATGCCAAGTAATTGCTGTGTGCCTGGATGCAAGTCGAACACAAAAGTTACCTCGAGGCTGGCGAACCACCAGTTTCTGTATTTCGTTTTCCATATGATGGAAATCTTATGAATCAATGGCTAAAAAATATTCCTTGGGCATTATGGGCCTCCACAAAATATTCTGTAGTTTGTGCCAAACATTTTCCAGAGGGAGCACTTACTAGAGAAGGTATTCATCGTTTGCTAGATTGATCAACAGAAGGCAAGAAGGCTAGATGGATAAAGTTAAACTTAATTTAAATGCAGTGCTAAGTATTTTTCTTTATTTACCCTTACTTATCAGAAACAGTACACTCTCAAAGAGAATATCCAGCTGAAAGAACCAGCATTGAAGGAACGTTGTGAGAAATTGAATGAAGCCTTTGAAAACTCGGATTCAATTTGTAATTTTGTTGATTTAACATCCAATTATAAATAAAGATTTCAATATGTAAATCGTGGAATATAAAAACTTTTGAAACTAACAGCATTTTTTTACACTCTAGTTTTTCCATCCAATGTAACTGAATGTTCACTAATAAACAGTATACAAATTATTAATCAGATTTTAGTATATTCATATATGCATGTAAATGTTTTTATCAATGAAAATAAACTGTCTCCTAATGATTTAAAATGGATTTTACAACTGAAATTAACTAGATAGGAAAATTTGCTTGCTCGATACAAATATGATATCAGAATCATTCTATCGTCCAAATTATTGTACACATCTCAATAAAGGTTTAAAGAAATTGATGCATTAAACTTACTCTCACCTGAGAATGAAAAATAATGAAATTTATAGCATATTGTCAATTCTAATTGATAAAGTGAACTTGTTAGTGTACATACTAAAAAAACAACATTTGAATCGCTATAACTCAGACATAGTTCTTCTTAGAAAAAAAGTGTATTATTGATTTCTATAGATAATTGTATGATCTACAATTTTTGTTAAAACTATTTTTTTATACAAAGTACCGTTTCGCTGAAAATTTCTCTGAAAAGGCAATTATTAACATGTAGTAGACCGATGTTCGAAGATCGATCGGTCTACCGGATTGAGCAGATGCGGTGTTGCCAAGTCTATGTTCATGGCTTGTAAGTAGAGTTAGGCTGTGATTTGGTTTTATCATAAGAAACTTGTAACCCGGTTTTCTGCGCAATTTTTTGTACTTTTTCTACGGCGGAATGGCTTTAGTTCTATTGTTTGTGATAATAGCAATATCCTCTGCAAAGGCAAGGCAGTTGACATTTATTCGATTTTGTTTTTTGGTACTCACTTTTATGCCCTTCACATGAAGTTCCCATTCCCTTATCAGATTTCTAAAAGAATATTGAAAAGGATTGGCGAAAGTGCGTCCCCCTGCCGAACACTGGTTTTGATTTTAAAGGGATCTGATACTTCGCATAAGGTTATAATCTTTCTTTCAATGATTATCAGAGAACAGTACACCTGTCAGAGAATCACTACGAATTGATTAAGTTACTGAACTGGGGGAAGATTTTTGTGGCCACAAGATTCCTGAGCTTAAGGGTTCAGATTGAATTTACAAGATCTGTTTTACATAAAGTCCAGGAAAACTAATTCCTTACAGAATTAGTTTCTGTGAGGATCGTGTAGATAATCATCATAGATAATCCTTCAATTTCTTCAATCATGTATGTTACATGATATTTTCAACTCTTCAATAGTGAAACTGGAAAAAATATCAAACAAAAAGTTTTTCTAAAAAACAGCTCTAATGGCTTTACATACAATAGACTTTATGTATTTATAATTTATTCTTTTGTTAAATATATAATATTCACATAAGTTTAATTTATATTTAATGATTGTATTTCTTATTTATGATTGGTAATTATTTTTAGATTGTGAATACATATGTGAGCACAAATAAAAAAATATAATGACTTGTTATGACAGTGCACGAACAAAGTAGCTGAGCTCACTTTTCGAAAATTAACATAATATATATCTGTCACTTATTTACTATTTCTTTGGTCTGGTAGGTTAGGTGAGAAATTTAGATCAGTGTGATCGAATATCCAATGAACAAAATTTTTTGTACCTTTGATTTGTCGTCACTGAAAAAATGGGTGAGATATATAATTTACCGAATTATTCATATAATCGAAAATTAGGGTTACCATAATTATTAAATATTTTTTCATCTTTTCTAGATGCATTATATGAAGCAAGAGCCCATCTAGAATCCGTAGTAAATGAAGATTTACTTAAAGAATATTTTGCAATTCTAAGGCAGTGGTATTTGCTTAATACGAAAATCAATCAAGATGAATTTGACAGGAAAGCTCGAAAATTATTATTAAATGAGGATCAAATTATTGCACATGATAGGTTTCTCAAAGCCCTTCTTGATAAAACAAGCTCAGATAGAACAATCCTACCAAAGACAATTGACAGCTTTCCAAAATAAATTAAGTGATACCATATCAATTCTGAAGACAATTACTGGTATAAATTATCTTTTTGGTGAAATTCGTCAAGCAACTATTCAACAATGTCTATCAAATGGTCATTTGATAATTTGGAGTTCTCAGGGTTTTTCTGAATTGATTTGTGCTTCACTTAAAGTAGATCAGTATGGTGTAGTCCAAAAAGATTTAGCAGGAGTAAAATATCAAGTTTAAGTTAACTTAAATTTAGTATTAGACAGATTAAATAATTTCCAGCATTATCAAGAAGAATTGTAGGTAGTGATAATTATAAAATGAAAAATGCAGTGTCTTCATCACTGAAGAGAAGTTTATTTCATATTTGTAAAACATTCAGGAATTAACTGTCAGAAATATCTCTAAGTAAAGAAGTTAGCAGTTATTTACAATCATACTGGTTAAAAACTGATTAGTAATTTTATTTTTCTTCAAAAATGCAATTAAAACTGTAACTAGAAGATTATTTTGTAATATGTTAGGATTATTTGTCATACTTTTTCCCAGAAAGAAATTTTGAACCATATTTGACTAAATAGGATTAATATTAATTGTTGTACATTGGAATGTATCAAGTATTTTTTCATAATAACATTTTTCAGACTGCATTTGTAATATTTCTTTGAGTACTATAATAGGTGTAAATATTTATTTAACAATAACATAATATAGCGAGACTGATTTATTAGCAATATAAATTGTAGAAAATATACAACAAAAAACTTTCAAGACCTTAAATAACTTCAGAATATTCAATAATTCTCAAAAATCATCTATACATGCGCCTAGAAAAACTTTTAGGTAATGTATTGAATGATTCATTGTATTTATTTAATTGAAAAGTGTTTATTTCAATATTTATTACTTGTTATATAATATTGCGATAAAATACTTCTTGGGATTGTTTTCAAATACGTCAAAAAAAAGTTTTTGAAAAGCTTGATTAGTTAAGAAAAAGTTCTTCCTTAATTTGTCTTTTTTCATCCTCAGTAAAAATACAATTCAGTGTTCTAAAAGTAGCGTATTGATGAAATTGATTTTAATTATATGAATAAGGATCTTTAATATTATTGTGATATAATGAATTTATTATAGGTATTGGGTAATTTATATACTTACAAGTGCATATTATAATATTTTAGTTTGTTGGCTAATGATATTGCCAAGCCCATTTTTTTAAATGAAAAAAAACTATATATAATATTTATTGTGATAAATTCGTAGGTATTAAACACAATAGGAATAGGTTCAGTTTCCACATCTCCCACCTACCCTTATATTTATATATATATATATATATATATATATATATATATATATATATATATATATATATATATATATATATATATATATATATATATATATATATATATATATATATATATATATATATATATATATATATATATATCATTTTAAATACAGTGCCATTTTTTTTCAAACTCGCCTCTATTTATCAAAAACAGTCCACGCTCAAAGAAAAGATCTAGCTGAAAGAACCATAGCATTGAAGGAACGTTGTGAGAAATTGAATGAAGCCTTTGAAAACTCTGATTCAATTTGTAATTTTGTTAATTTAACATTCATTTATAAAAAAAGATTTTAATATGTAAATCGTGGAATATAAAAATTTTTGAAAGTAACAGCATTTTTTACACTATAGATTTTCCATCACGTGTAACTGAATATTCATGAGTAAACAGTATACAAATAATTAATCGGATAAGGTAGATTCAGACATGCATGTAAATGTTTTCAATAAAATAAACTGTCCCCTAATGATTTAAAATGGATTTATTAACTAGATGGCCCCAACTGGAAAATTTGCTTGCTTGTTACAAATATGATAATCAGAATCGTTGTTCAACCATCCAAATTACTTCACATATCTCAATAAAGGTTTACAGGAATTGACAGATGCATTGAACTTACTCTCATCTGAGAATGGAAAATATTGAAATTTATAGTATATTGTCAATTCCAATTGATGAAGTGAACTTGTTAGTGCACATAATATAAAAACTACTTTTGAATCGCTATAACTCAGACATAGTTCTTCTTAGAAAAAAAGTGTATCATTACTTTCTATAAATAATTGTATGATCTACAATATTTGTTGAAACTATTTTTTTCATACAAAGTACCATTTCGCTGAAAAGTTTTCTGAAAAGGTACTTTTCAGTAGACCGATGTTCGAAGATCGATCGGTCTACCGGAATGAACTGATGCGGCGTTGCCAAGTCTTTGTTCATGGCTTGTAAGTAGAGTTAGGCTGTGGCTAGTAGATCCTGATTGAAATGGTATAGCCCATATAAACTGCAATAAACCCTTTTTAAAATCATGAAAGAATTTGGGATCGATCTAAAGACCCGATAAATTATAGAACAGACACTTAGAGGTACAACTTCAAAAGTAAAATTCATGGGTGAAGTATCAGATCCCTTTGAAATCAAAACCGATGTTCGGCAGGTGGCGCACTTTCGCCAATCCTTTTCAAAATTGTTTTAGAAATTTGATTAGGGAATGGGAACGTCATGTGGAGGGCATACAAGTGGGTATCAAAAAAGAAAATCGAATAAATGTCAAATGCCTCGCCTTTGTAGAGCATATTGCTATTATCACAAACAACAGAACTAAAGCCATTCTCGCCGCAGAAAAACTACAAGAAATTGCGCAGAAAACCGGGTTACAAATTTCTCGAAAACCAAATACATGGAAAGAAAACCAGAAAATAAATCTTCTCTTATTACAAAACATAGTGAAATTCTGCTAGTCGACCATTTTAAATACCTCGGAGAAGTTATACTGTCCTATATAGTGTTGAGTAGGACATACACGAGGCGCTTCATTTGTCCCGGACATGACGTCAAAATGTAAGAGTGGTTCGAAATTTAAAATTGTACTACTTCAATTTTTTTGTCGCGGTCGAGCGAGGCAGACAAACGACAAGCACCTCACGTGATCACGTCACAGTCGTGATAACAGTCGTTTATTTATTATATTTTCATTTTATAATAGTTTGTTTACTTTTTTATTTACAAACTAGCAGCCCGCTCCGTGACGTCGCCCGCGGGTTTTTTCCATAATATCGAATAAACCATATCGCACAGCGCCATATAGTCGTACAAATTCAAAGATTTTTTATATTACTTATATTTTGGATAATTAACCGCATCTATAAATTATAGCCTATTTGTTATTCTGATGTAAATATAAGTTATATTCTTGTAAAGTTCGATTGAAATCCATTCAGTAGCTTTTGCATGAAATAGTAACAAACATACATCCATCCATCTCACATCCACACAAACTTTCGCGTTTATTTTAAATAGGTATATTAGGTAAGAAATTTTATAATCGTAATCATTTTGTTCACAGAACATACCATAAGGGTATGTTCTGTGATTTGGTTAGAGTACATAACAGACTAAAAACAAATAAAATTTATTTTTTATACTTGTAAGATTTATAATTTCAAAATATTTATACTAAACAAACAAATGACATGAAAAAGCACATCGCGCGTGACATTTGAGGCGCCAGAAGGTGCGCATATTTCGTACTATAATAACTTCAAATTTCAAATGGTTCAGTACGCCTCGCCTCATTTGAAGTGGGAAATTGTACTGGCTCAGGACAAAAAAGAGGCTACTCTTACAAACTCTTTTTCAAGTCGTGTCCTACTCAACACTAGTCCTATAATAGTCCAGTAATATCATATATTATTACATTATATAACTGTACAGTAATATTGTATGCTCTTGATAATGCCACCCGAAACATATGTAGAGTTTTTCAATATATTTAGTGAAATTTAGGCCGAATGTTAAACCTTAAACTTAAGTGTGTTAATTTTAATTCATTGTTTTTAACATTATGTTTCACCAAGAGATAAGCGAAATCTCCGTGTCATCTATAATGCACAGCCTAACTCTACTTAAGTGGAGTTAGGCTGTGTATAATGTCAGCTATAGTCCAACTATTTCTCCAGTCTTGCCATATTTCCTTCTTAATGGTGGGCAGGATTTCGTTATAGTGACACTTAAAAATTTAGAGAAATCACTACGAATTGATTAAGTTACTGAATTGGGAAAAGATTTTTGTGGCCATAAGATTCCTGAGTTTAAGGGTTCAGATCAAATTCACAAGATCTGTTTTACATATAGTCCAGGAAAACTAATTCCTCACAGAATTAGTTTCTGTGAGAATCGTGCAGATAATCCTTCAATTTCTTCAATCCAGTTTGTGACATGATATTTTCAACTCTTCAATAGTGAGACTAGAAAAAATATCAAACGAAAAGTTTTTCTAAAAAACCGCTCCAATGGCTTTACTTATAATAGACATTACTTTCTGTATTTATAATTTATTCTTTTGTTAAATATATAATATTCACATAAGTTTAATTTATATTTAATGATTATATTTCTTATTTATGATTGGTAATTATTTTTAGATTGTGAGTACGGATGTGAGCATAAATAAAAAAAATATCGACTTGTTATGAAATTGCACAAACTAAGTAGCTGAGCTCACTTTTCGAAAATTAACATAATATATATCTGTCACTTAATTGTCTATTTCTTTGGTCTGGTAGGTGAGCAATTTAAATCAGTATGATCGAATATCAAATGTACAAAATTTTTTATATCTTTGATTTGTGGGTACTGAAACAATGGGTGAGATATTTAATTTACCGAATTATTCATATAATCGAAAATTAGGGTTACCATAATTTTTGAATATTTTTTCGTCTTCTTTTTTTCTAGATGCATTAGATGAAGCAAGAGCCCATCTAGAATCCGTAGTAAATGAAGATTTACTTAAAGAATATTTAGCAATTCTAAGGCAGTGGTATTTGTTTAATACGAAAATCAATCAAGATGAATTTGACAGGAAAGCTCGAAAATTATTATTAAATGAAGATCAAATTATTGCACATGATAGGTTTCTCAAAGCCCTTCTTGATAAAACAAGCTCAGATAGAACAATCCTACCAAAGACAATTGATTCTTCAGATACACATAAGTCAGTGAGAAGCAGTTCAAATAAGAGAACCTATGAATCGATAGATAATGGAAAGTCATCAAAAAGTAGTACTAGGAGGGGATCATTTCGTCCTGTAGAATTTGGAGACTATGTTCAACCTTTAAGCCCATCAAAACTGCCTCCAAATGATATAGTGGGGAGAAATGATGCAAATGATTTATTTATTCCAGATCATAGTTTAATTTCAACTAGAATAGCATTTACTGCTTGGGATAATGGAATCCAAAACGTGGAAGGAGGTGTAACTGATATAATTGTGAATGCTTGCCAGGTATTTTCTTTCATATTGATTCAAAGTAGGAAAGAATGCATGACTAAAAGTCGAATAAATTGGCTTAAATTGAGGGATTTTGAGTTTTGTAACAAAAAGTTCTGTAATAATTTTATGAGAAATCTTTAGTTACATTAGATCATTAGTTCTGAAAGCGCAGATCTTAAAGCATATTTAACATTCAATACATATCTTCTCAAAATCCTGTAGATTTCACATTCAACGAATAACTGCTAAGTTCTTAAAGTGGCCTCAAGTGGTGCCCCTACCCTTCTCATGTAGAAATGCTGTATTTGAATTTAAACCAGATTTTTTCAAGAGTAAGAGCTAAACATAGTTTGTAGCTTACAATTAACATTTTCATTTCATTACACAATACTCTCAATTTTTAATTCTTATTGCCTTATTCTATATTACTTGCTCATGAGGGAGCATTTGAGAACACTTCTTGTTGCAGAAAAATTGAACAAGAAATAATTCAGAGGATCAGTAGCCGGAAGATATAGTAGTCTATTAACACTTCTGACTTACTGATGCTGGTGGGTTCATTTCCACACGGTGTTCTCAGTGCGTTCAGAATCTGAGTTAAACTGTAGGCCCTACTTTTGCACAAGCACAGAGTGCTTATAAAATGAACTAGCATTCATTAAAATGCCTTGAAATGAAAAAAAAAACAATGATGTGTATAGTGTAAATTCCAAAAATCCAACTCTTTTTCTTTGAATCAATAAAAAAATCAACGTGTTCTATAAAAAACTTTCATTAATTTGATGCTGTTAGCTTTATCAATTTTCAATTATTTTTGAAATTTTTCATTTAAAGATGAAAGTTTTTCTCAATGTTCTTATTTCTTGTGTCTCTTGGTGAATATATAAGATATTTGGCTGAATTTTAGATAAAAGTGATGATTATTCAAGTTGAATATTATTTTAAAATATCTTAACTTTGGTATTCAATTTCAGATGTTTGTGAAAAATATCCTCACAGCAATGATTTTGAGGAAAAAGGGATACAAAATCCGTGATAGAAAATTTCAATATGGTTTTAATCAACCAATACCTGATCCGTTCTTGAGAAATTATAGAAATATATATGATGACACTGCAGAATCTAGAGTAGAAGTTCCAGACCATGATGCTAATTTTTTCCCTAGACCAAGACCATCGCTGGAGAACTTTGAACAGCAAATAGCTTACTCTTATTCAGGATCTAATACAAGAAAGACTGATAATATATTATCACTGCGATTATTATATGATACTTTAAAAGAAAATCCTTCACTTTTGGGATCAGATGCAACTCATAAATTGCATTTACTAAGGCTGAATCTTCAACTATCACATTAAGATTTTTGTAGTAATAATAATATATTTATATTTCCAGAAAGTGTACATAAAGCATATGATTTACATTACTATCAAAAATAAAGTAAAAAATTCCAACGGATAGGCCACAATTCAAAAAAAGATAATAATAAATTGAACACAATGAAAAACATCTATACTGCTTGAATGAAAGAAATGTCACATTTTAATGATCACGTTAAAATCAGATATTTTTTCACCTCATTCATAAATAGTGATCTATTCAACCCCTTGAAACGATCGGGCAACTTATTATAAACTAATATTGTTGTATATAATGGACTTTTTTCAAACAAATTGAGATGGTGCTTCGGTAAGTTATAATTTTTGCTTCTTGTGACATAATGCTTGCACTGATAGCCTAAGAGCCAGTAAATATCTGACCACACATATTTTAGAAAATCTCGAAATTTTCTCAGTGAGAGAGTTGTCATACATGAAATAGGTTGTCTGAGTTTAGCGAAGTCGCGGTAGGTCCGGTACTGCGCGGGTATAAAATAAAAAAATCCTTGTTTCGTCTGGAAAATTATATCTGGACAATTTGGAAATCTACTTCCTATTCATTGACGACCTGTAATATTGTTTTATTTGGTTCTGTATGAAATCAGTGTTTCTTTGTTTTAATGGAGCTGTGTTATTTCTATATGTTGATGTTTGTGATGTGTTGAGGATAACGAACTGTTCTATGTTTATTTCCATGTTTACGTTATCCATCTGTGTTCCTGGTGTAGTTATTGGCATCTGTGGTTTTTGGAATCTCATCTCTGGGGAATTCTTATCATCCACTTTTTTTGCTGATTTTCTTCTCTGTTTACTTCTTTTTTCCACTTTTTCCTTTCAACCAAAGAAAAATCGGGATCATTTTCTACAACTTCATCATACGACGAAATATTTGTTGATGCATCGTTATTTTTAAACATTCCTGATTTACAGAATGCCTCAATTCGTCTGCGTCGTATGACTTTGCTTTCTATATTTTGAAAAACTCGCGAGGTTATCAAAACACGTCCGTATCTCTCAGATGTTGCACAACAACTGATATTGATATACTTAATTCATACTGTGTAAATATTGATGTAAATACCTCCTGGAGAAGTAAAGATCATTTGAGTTTAATTTTACAAAAAATGCAGTATTGTATTAATTTAAGAAAGATTTTAATTCAGTCACAGTATATGTACAACTTAATATTCAACGTTTTCTATTTGGTAGATATTATCTAAGCTTTATAGTAGTTGCATTGCCACAACGATATTTATCAATTCTTGAAGATCATGACTTTATCAAGTTATCAAGACTTTGAATAGATTATAATTGAAGAAGCATAAGGTTAAAAGATTCTTCTGTACAGAAGTT
This sequence comes from Henosepilachna vigintioctopunctata, assembly GCA_030704895.1. Lineage (NCBI taxonomy): Eukaryota > Metazoa > Arthropoda > Insecta > Coleoptera > Coccinellidae > Henosepilachna > Henosepilachna vigintioctopunctata. Next base: position 2,744,348 of record JARQZJ010000071.1, on the reverse strand, counting down.
TCTTCAAGCTAAAAATTAAATTTTGAAATTGTATTTTCAGTGTTATATTTTATTTGTATGAATTAGTTTAGCGAATGATAGTCACCACAAATGTTTATTATACGAGTGAAAGTCATTCTTTTCCAAATCACACAGTACACTGAAAATCTCATATTCTATATGTGAATATTGAATTGGAATCATGGAATAGGTTTGAGGGTTCTGTTAAATATTTTTTATAAACCACTGATCTATTTTAAGAACAATAATATAATTTCTGCAATACTAATTAGCATAACATTTGAAGAAAATATCCAAAAATCATGAATAATCTTTCAAGTCAACTATTGGAAGAAATAAATATTAATAATAAAATATAAGAGTTACGTTTCTGACAATTGTTCCCCTAAATAGACTTAAGTTGAAATCTCAAGTAAAATATATGAAAAATTCAACAAACAAGTGTAAATTCCTCTAATATATAAAAAATCAGAGTTTGACTATTTTATATTTCAAATATTTAGAGTCCAGCTCACTGATTTTAAAATTTTTTAAAATTTATGCTTATAACATTTTTTTATTCCCGTATATACCAAATAAACTACTTTACGTTTATTTCTATTTCTAATTTCTTTACAGTTCATTAAATTTTTGACAGAGCATATATAATAATTTTATTCCAAAGTGACTGAGTTATTAAAAGTATAATAAAATTTATTTTTTCAAAATAATTAATTTTATTCTTCACTAAATATTTGCTTGTTCATTGCAATATGATTATCATTTAAGATAGTAAAATTGCAATAACCAAATAAATTTGTAATAATTACAGTGTCACTTGTTACGTTGATCAATAATGGGTGAAATTTTCTGAAATATATTATTTTCAACTAATATATAAAATGTTACCATTATTATTTTCAAAATTTCGAACTATAACTTGCTAAAATTGCTCAAACTATAAATTGCTATTTATGAAATTAAACTGAAGAATATAAAGATCGTATCCTTAATTTGTCAATAGTTAGGATAATTCAGTTCCTGTTCAACTTCATATTTTGGAATAAAATTCTTTACAACTCAGAAACTATAATTTTGTTATATCAGAAAAATGCAATAGGAAGGAAGACATCTAAACTTAAATTTGCATTGAAATAATTGTGAATTAGACAGTTTGCTTGAGTTCTACTTCAAATAAAATTTCCAACTGTTGACATAATAATTTGAAACAATATGATAATATTAATGATATTACACGATAAAAAAAATTATTAAATTACTAAGATAACTTAACGAATTCCAACTAGAAATCTTTCTAGGATGAAATAATTCACACAATTTCTTTGTTACGATTGAACTTAAAACTAAGATTTGTACATCCAAGGCCAGCCTTGAATATATTTCACACCTCATAAATATTTCAAAGTAGAACCCAAATTATTGACATAAATTAATAAAAATTGTAGAGCTTATTGTCTTCCAATATTATTTTATACATAAAGAAATTTACTGTGTTAGTATTTACATCGAATATAATATGACCCATTCTATATTGGGTCTTATTTACATATTACTAATACCTACTAGAAAAATACAAATAGAAAGTACTTACTTTGAACTAAAAATAAAACTAGAAAAGTATAAAATCAATTTTGCAGCACGATGAGGAGGTTGTAAATTTTTCATTCCTATTCTACTTTACAGGATTCGCTCAGCTTAAACCCTTAGATTTGGTTTTATGAATTGCAAAGATCCAAAATTGAATGAACTTTGATTCACAATATGCTAGATAATCTTAATTTAGTATAAAAAAGAGATTCCTAATCATTTCATCATTTTTTGTTGAAATAACCATTATTCATGTTTGGCAGCAAACTGGTATTATTTGAAACATCTTTTCCTTTGATCAAAAATTATGCAGGATACAAAAATGATTTCTTTATTCAACTCAAATTTTATCAGAAGCTATTTATTAAAATTTATTTATGCGAGACAAAATTATTACTTCTAAATAGTTTCAAGTTTACCTCATTCAAATATTGCATATCACTTTCAATTAAATGAATTAACTCTTCATTATTGCTTTCATTATCTGGTGACTGTAATATGGGTGTGTTCAAAAAACCACAAAAATGTATGTAGTGGTTCTGCCTAAATTCAGTTACTTTCTTGATACCGGTATTGACATCCATGAATAATAATAATTGGAGATCATTTACGAAATATGCTTGTTTAAATTGAATAAATTATAATAATTTGATAACAAACAGATAAAATTACAAATATAAAAATTTGAACTGTAGGAGATACTACATAATGCTTTTCATAAATGCGAAAAATGCATTTATGAGTTGAAAATACCAATGTTAAACTGGTTGATTACCTGGAATATGTTAATTAATTTATTTGTTTATTCTGCTTCCATATTAAATCGCGCGTGCCCAAAACAAGGTACTTATTTGAACAGTGATGATGTATGGTCCAAAATATAAATTTTCTTTTTTCAATGCCGAATAAGATTATCACATTTCGCGTTAAAACTACAATAATTGTAATATTTATGACCGATCAGACAGATTTTCACCAAATTTAATGTTTAAATAATCTACAGATATGTGATAAGTTGGAAGATAGGACCTTTAATTATATTCGATAAACAAAAATTAATTAAGATGTAAATCAAAATTTTTAACGAGATGAGAACAAATATTATATTTCATTAATTTTCTTCTTATTGGAAAAATACCTATTATTTTCATTATATTTTTCAGATATTTTAATAATTAACAATATTTGACAGTTTAATAGCCTAGTGGAGCCTGAAGAACTTCGTTATTTCAGTGATGCTAAACTTATCCGTAAGGATAGTTATGATTTGTTTTTGAAAATAAGTATGTAACTATTTAGAGTTAGCATGCACTAAACGTACTTGACTCAAAAAGTATGGCTGTTAAAGCATGATGGATTTATGCCATAACAAATTCACAGAATATAATTGAAAGATAATATTTATCATTGCCAGAAGGCCTAACTTCTGCCTGACTCATCGAGGTTCTTGAATGAATATGAATAATTTCCTGAAATATCAATCCTTTTCTTTATATAAAATTACTACGTTATGAACAAAAATCTAGATGCAATATCAACTCAAAAATTTGGTTGATAGGTAAAATACTGTATTCTAAAGACTTCTTTATTGCTGTTCATATCGAAAAGGTGTTAGTCAAATGAGATATCATGTATGATTACTAAATTTTTGCTTCTTCCAACTTCTTCCGCCTTAACTAGATATTTGTGACGAAATTTTGATGTACAAAATCGTTTTAACGAAACAATTCAACAATAACGAGATATACGTTCCAAACAAAAAAAGGATTATATACCTTTATAGGCATTCAATGAATATAAGTACTGTAATGAAGTCATATTCAAGAATATCCTTAAAGAAAAAATTGAATAACAAATAGAATGGGGCCTCACCAGATATAATGTGTTATTCAGTTGCATAATTTTTCTTATTTTTTAGTCAAAGCAGCAAAGGAAGATCTTTAGTTTACTTTTCTATCCACTTTTTAAAATCAAACTCAGTAAAAAAGTAGGTTTACCACTTTTTTACGTTAGTTCATTTCAGTGATAATTTTTAATATAACTTTTACAAAATATTTTGTTGACTACCTACATATAAAATTCATCATTCATACATAAAAATAACAGATAATCAGCATAATAATAGTTCATGGGTCTCTCACTCTCTTACTATACTGATATAAATTAATAATGATAAAAATCGCGTTCGAACAAAAAAAAAACTTGGTGAAAATCGTCAACCGGCAATAATTTCTTTCAAATATAAATATAGGTCTATACTAATCCGAGAAAATGTACAAGTATAAGCAATTTAAGAACAAAAACACCCTACAATTGATGTCTTTTCTTTTTGTCTTTGTATTTGAGCATCAATTCGTGCGATGCAGATGCGAAGCTTTCTGCCTCATTGCGCATCCTCTCGGCACTCTCTTCGAGACGGTTCAATTTCTCGCCACGTTCGATCATCAATTTGTGTGCTCGGTTCACTTCGCTGGTAGCGCTGGTTACTCTTCCACCCATTTCTTGAAGATTACCGGGAATGTGTTTGGCTATGGACTTATTTGCTTTTCCGCTAGATTGTCCAACTGTAAAATGGTTTAATATATAAGAATTCAACAAACTTTTTGTGTGGGATAATATTAAAAGCATTTTATTACACAATAGTCTGCAGATGAACAATGACCGCACTTTGAATCAGCCTTTCGATACTACACAAACTATAAAATTGTTATGAAATTCAAAGTTAGTCTTTATAATCCGGGGGCAGAAAGTGCCCTCGCCAAGTCGGACAAAAAAACAACACGGCCGCATCATCCTTTTCTCGAGGCAGTTAGGTAATTTTCGACCAATAACTATAGAATTTTTCCTATAATTTCGTCAAGGATAATACTACTAGAGGTCTGAAAGCGGGTATTATATAAGGGGCCATCCATAAAGTACGTCAAACGAATTTCATGATTTTTTAGCCTGTTCAACATCCAGTCTAGTTTCTGTGGGTATAATATATTTGGCAACCACAGGATATCCATCAGTGACCAATTGACTCCAAATATTACTCAGCACTGGGCCTGCACTCTCAAAGTTTCGTTTTTCTAGGTCCAGGTCAATAGTTTTATTACTGTATCACCAGTAAGTTCACGACTAAGAGGCACCATTCGTCGTTCTACTCTATTAAAAGCACTTCTTCCTGGGGCATTTGTAGCAATGTAAACCTCATCCAAATCAAAATCTTTAAAATGTTGTATAGCTGAAATTATAACACGCTCGTATCGTGGATTTTCGTCTGGACCACCATCGCAAGTAAAAATAAATACGGGTTTTACAAAACCTTCTAGAGTTTTCATAAAGTTTTCGAAGGCAGATATTTCAGAAAGTTTGTGTATATCTGTGGCATGAGTCTCTGCATTAGGGGACGAATGCTTTCCACTGCGAATTGCTACGTAATTGCTACATAATTCACTATAATACCTGCATAATCAGAGGGAATAAGAATATGTTTTTCTGCGACCACGAAATCATGATCCGGTAATTTTACACGATAATCAAGGTCCATTAATATTGGTGCTTGAGCGTTTGCTGCTGTAATACTAATGGCACGCGTGATTTGTCATCCTCTGTATCGGTTCATCTTTGCAGAAGTCTCAAGTATAACTCTGATCGACTGATAGTATATCCCAGTTTACAAAGTTCGGCTTGTAAGTCGTCCAATGTTAGAGTTTCAGTGCGACGTCGATTATCAGCTGCGCCACCAAAAACTGCAAGGTCCTTTATGACTTCAAGTAAACCGGATTGATAATGTCACTAATTTTCGAAATTTTCCATATGGTATTAACTTCTTCCTGTATATGCTGTTTTTTTATCAGCGTAAGTTGCACTGTAAGTTTCGTATAGTCTACGGTAAAGATTACCTAAATCTATCTTTTTGTTCATTTTGAACTTGTTTTATTAAAATATCTTTATATCCATATAATAGCACAACTAAAAAAACGATGTACACTCAGCGAAAGTTAATTGTCGAATGAAATAGAAACAATAAAATCACGCGAGGTGCGGTGCGTTTGGCGGCATTAGTCGAAGTGCTCGTAGGCGATTGGCGCGTGTCACTAGAACGGGTATGAACTCGTCAACAAAACTATTTAAACCGTACTGTCATAATGATAGAGTTCAAAATATTTTTTAGTTTAATTAATATTTCAAAGTACGGGATTCAATATCTCTAGATATATTAAATTTTGAAATGTGAAGTTACAAAAGTTAGGAACCCTCCCACCCCTTGTCACACCATGTCACACTTTGTCGACCCCCTCCCCCCCATTTACGTGTGACGTACTTTATGAATGACCCTTAAACACAGTAGGCACCTACATTTATTCAATTTGAACCAGTAGCTTAATGCTTATATCTATACAGTTTCTTAATTTTTCACTCACTGACTGACTCACCGATCATCAAAACTCTGAACACTTCTAGCAGACATAGAAGCTTCAAATTTATACAATAGTGTTTAAGGTAAAAATCAAAATTATTTAAATGCGGGGTGGCAAACGCAAAAATTATGAATTATCGTACATAAAGTATAATAATTTTCATTCAGATTTTCGCCCTTCATAGGGATTCACGATACACTCATAGCGGCATGTTTCCTTGCGAACGAAAAGTTGTCTTCAGCAGATGCGGAGAATGCAGAATGTCGATGAACTGCAACAAGCAAGTAATGAACTTGACGATCTTACCAGAATACTTATGGGCGTATTCACTCTAGGACCAAGGGGGTTACAGCCCGGGCGGCAGGCTCCTTTTATCATCAAGTTTACCCACATTATTTTCTATTTTAATCGATAAAAAATAAATAATAAAATATGAGAGATTTTCGGGGGTTGATGCAGAATCTGTATATATTTTTTACTGAGTTAACGGAGTGCGCAAACTACTGCAAGGTTTTTTGAAGGAACCATAAATGTAACTTTGAAAGACGCATCCCAAACTCAGAAAATATATTCAGCTACGAACGATGCTTGTTACAGTATTAACAAAAATTGTGATCGAATAGTAGAGGCCTTTGAAGCCATATAAGATGACTCTGACAATCAAATCGCTTCAATTGAGCAATTGAATTCCGGACATCTTGTTCGAATTTTGGGACGCTATTTTGAAGCCATGAGCAACATGGCTTCTACAGTTTTGCAAGCAGTTAATGTCATTTTCCATGACATTAGACATGGAGGTCGCTTTTAATCTTTATAACTATGATTATTTTTATGCAACGGAAATCACCCAACGAATACAAACAAAAAGGAGTAATCAAAAGGAAGAAACGTGATGATGATAATCGTGGAGATGTTCTACTGCAGAAGCATGTTAAATGCTTTTTTCCCAATTTGTGACTAGTTGTTGGACGAGTTGCGGAGGCGTGAACTGTCACATACACACATTGACCTCCAATTTTACCTTCGTAGTAAAATTAGACAGAAGAAATGACGCAAACATGCAAAATATATATACAGGTTAGATCGCGTAAGAGATCCTCAAAACGAATGTGTTCAACTATTAGGCGGCCAGTTCGAATAAAATTAGGTTAAGACAACGTACCTCATTTATAAAAAATAAGGACTTTCCATAAATAAAGGAGCTTTCCCATATTTAGAGAATATATTACGTATTTTTCTTTGCAATGCAGTGACGCATTGTAACACTGAACGATCGTTTTCTGTAATGAAAAGGATAAAAAATTAACTGCGTTCCAGTATATGAGAAGAACATCTAAAAAGCCTTTCTGATAAGATATAGACTGAGTTGACAAACCCCATAAATTATGATCATTGACGATGATTCGAACTAATTTGGACATAGAAAAATAATGTAAATAAATCGGTTTTTAATAAATATTGGCATATAATATGTTTTTATTTTTCTCGAGTAAAATACTTTATGATCACTTGATGAAAGCTAACTAAATCTGTAAATACGCCTTTGAAAATACTTCAAACACTCGATGTGAATAAGAATTCCGTTATGTGTGTATCGTGTAGGGATCCAATACATAAGACAATTTATTAAATGTTTAGGACAGTGATTCGCGTTCTTTCTCAGGGCCACCAACCGAATGACTGAGGTACTAGTAGTCCTTCACTATTGCCTTGGTTCATAAATATGAAATATTGACAAAGTAAGGTTTGGAATTGTTCTCAGATTTGAATACGAATGCAAACTTTACAACGAAATATTCAATATTTTGATCTCACATAGTTCCTCTCTATCCAATTGTCTGACTCCTCCACCGAATAATCCTTTGAAGAATCCTTCCTTAGGTGGTTCTGGCATTTCGGTTGGAAGAAATAATTCGCCGATCATATCGATTAAAGTTGAGCTGTTTTGAGAACAACCAATTAGAAATTAAAAGTAATTATTTCAAAACGACTTACCAAAATTCAGTACAAATTGTGAATTTCTGAAGTTCAGATGGTGACGCTAAATACAAGCCATGGCCCTTATTACTGAAGCAAAATGTTCGGGTGATCCTAAAAAGTAAGTTAAGTAAAAAAGTTATTGTTGAAAATATAAATTTTTTGTAAGACACACTCATCTTATTCTTTTAAGAATTAACTGCATTTTAGTGGGAGATCAATAACTGTTTATAAGGAAATGTTAGTTACATTTTTCCGTGTTTGAATCTTCAATAAAAATTTAACTAGAAAGACAATTGGAGTTTAATTTAAATTCATGGAAAGCAATATATTACATCTTGGTGACATCTAAACAATAAGACCTAAGAACAAAATATCACTTTTCATGGTATTTTATTGCAATTGATGAAAACTAATTTACAGGTCATAAGATAAGCACCAATGGATCAATTTATTTAACATGACAATCAGGTGCCACGCTCCATTTGAATTCGATTTAAAAGTTTAACAAATATTTTATATAGTGATGAAAATTACGTACCCAATTGAAATCTTAAGTAACAATATTTAGAATTTTCTCATAATTTAATATAAATACGCATGACGACGTTTCGAAGTACTAATTCAGTATTAATTCAGCATTTGATAAAGATGTAGTACTTCGAAACGTCGTCATGCGTATTTGTATTAAATTATGAGAAAATTCTAAATATTGTTTCATTATTGATATTAATTTTCTCCAAGTATCGGTCTCATCAATTTGAAATCTTAAGTGATGAAACACTGAATTAATGCTATTTTACGGTAATTATTTTTATTATTATATATACTCGTATAAACAATATATATTTTAAACAAAAACAGACTATACAAATGGAAAATTTATTTCTTGTTGTTCATTTCTAAATTGTGGATTCGTTAAGATTTTGGAATGAATAATTTTCATTAAATGAGAGTTATTACTAATGATATAATCAAATTGATCATAAAAATTTGGCTGTCTAAGTTTTTATATATATCAGAGGAAATGACTGGTTCAGCATTCGTTTCGGAAGTACCTATATTATATTTTTTGTCCTAAGAAAACCGCTGAAAGACTCATGGTAAGCCAGATAATGAAATTTATGAGAATTTTTTTACATATGTTTTTATGTAATATTCCAGAAAATTTATATAATTCACTTTTTTAATAAGTTTTTTATTCATTCAATGTTATCAGTATTTTTTCTTGTTGATTGTGATAATGTTGTTTTGAATACTTAGTGCTATTTGATAAATTTCTTTTTGTTTCATAACTCTTCTCTCATTGATACCACCATCCAAATTTATTCCTAGGTATATCAAGCACTTTAAAAATTTCCTCAAGTTGTTAATGCGTTTCAGTTGATAACATTTTTGTTTTGTTATAGAAAAATTCGCGACTCTTGTTTATTTTTGTTTATTTTCCTATGATAAATATAAAAGACCCAGAAACCAAATTTTAATGATTAATTCGTTGCAGTCATTAGTCTTTTTTCATTTTTCCATTCATTGATTTAATCAAGATTATTTATTTCAGAGTTTTGTCACATCAATTTCTAGCGAAAAAAATCTGTTATTTGCTGATAATGTTAATTTTGAGTTTAAAGACGAACAGACTCAAAAACTTGGAATAGTAAAATAATAGTGTTTTCAATCTCGTCTATTTTTCTTTTTATAGAAATAAATAACCGTAATATGTTATAAGGATTACAGGTATTTCAAAATGGTTTTAGTAATTGAGTAGATATTAGATCATTCAATTCTAGTTCCTCTAATTACATGCATATTAATATATACAACGATTTATGTATACATATATATATATATATATATATATATATATATATATATATATATATATATATATATATATATATATATATATATATATATATATATATAAACAATGAACTGTGTCATCATGTAGATTAAAACCCCCATGCTGAAAATTTCAAAATGCAGTGCTTAGGAAAAGGTGCCAAATGACAACAAGTGATTTAGTGTAAGTAACACCCTTTCTAACGTCTAATGGCATTATCCATTAATATGGAAAAAGTTAAGCTCTCATTACCTGTTAACGTGGGCTTTAATTTCCTACGATTGTTCTTTTCATTCAGAATTTCGACATGTTAAAAAAATCTGATGAGGCAAATATAATCCTTTTATCTACAATTGAATCAATCAATCACAATCACAAATAACATCAATCAGCCTCCATATTCGATCGATTTGGTTTTCATTATTATAAAACAGGTTTATATGTCATTCTTTTTATTTATTTGATTGATATGATGAAAATGACTATAAAGTTAACTCTATTTGTTTCATCCCATTTAAGAATAGTAATTCCTCCAGAAAAGTGGTACTTGTTCAGAAAATAACTTATCAGGGGAGTATAAAATTATCAAGGGAGTACCTGTCATTATCAGTGGGGTACCCACTACCTTTCCTAGGGTAGGGTACTTTCGAAGCTAAAAATCAAGGCTACTTGTAGTTTTGTACGAATTATTGTATTACTGAATTAGAATGTATCTAAAGTTGCGTAATAATATATATCTAATCTACAAATCACTAAAGTTTTACGAGTTATAACCATTCTTTTGAACCCCCTGAACTCCCTCCTTTAGGACCTATTCTAAGCCAATGATGTTCATGTTAACATTTATCAGCTGGTACTCTTATTAGAAGCTTTGATGTTATAGATAAAAAGTTAAGATTTTATTGATTAATATATTTTGTAAGAAGTAAGAGGTTTAAACTATAAGCAAATATCGCGACTGTAAGCATTTGCACTGAAGTCTTCCGATCAAATTATTGAAATTTTTTCCTTCGGAAATACTGAAGGCTTCATAGACGATATTCAATGAAATGTTCATAAATATGTTTTTGTTCGAAAAGATTAATTTCGTATTTGAAACATTCTGATTTTAAAGATTTAATGTTCGAAGACTTTACTCGAAGAGTGAATTTAAGTAAATAAAATCGTGAAGAAAGTATTCTTTTCTAGATCTACCCAACTTTTTTTCCTACAATTTTCTTCTAAATTCAAAACTACAAGTCGCACAAACTGTTTAGAATAATCCTAGGTTTTATTAACTGTATGACTATTATTACTGCTAATGGAGTGGAACCATTTCAGATTGACTGTAAATAGCATGAATAGAATGTTTTAAGAGGACATTAATGAAAAGTATTTATTTGAGTTCTCGTAAACACATAAATTTTAAACACACTGCATGAAGAACCCGCAATGAACTTACTGGTCAGTATCCTCGTTAACTATAAGTTGTTGGCCCCAAATTGACAACATTGGGTCTACTATGCCTTTGTTAGATTGTGTCTGGAAACTAGCACAGCAAGGTAGATTAGAAGCAAACTAGGGCATAATTAGAAATTTATTACAACTACAACGACATTGATTAAAAGAGTTGTGCTTGACAACGCTATTAGTAACAACGACACAACAGCACAACAACTAGAATTTCAAAATTGCTTCAGATGTAGTGTAAGTTCGAAAATTTGTGCAATTAGTAGCTACTGCACAATTTTTATGAGGTATAGATTTGCTTCAACTCTCAATATATCTCGATGGGCTGAAGTTATTATTTAGGTTAACTTAAACAATGACAAATTTTATTCAATAATTTTTTCAATACAATATTACCATTCTCTGCTAAATAGTGCATAAAGCTTGTGTGAACAGTCATTTCAAATTATTTTCAGACTTGAATGCAATCACGATAATTGCAAATACAATAAATAAACTAAATGATATTTTTATTTCCATTACTCTGTGTTCAAATAACCATTTGGATTGAACAGTGTCCTTTCATGTGTCGATGAATGAAGCAATTTCGAAAGATTCAGATATGTACAGCACACATTTGTGGTAAATTTTATTCAACATCAATTTGTTATGAAATGTACATTATGCAATGTTTCATTAAATTATGAAATGAACATTTGCGAAAAAATTGTCTAGGTTTTTCTCTTCTATGAAAATTATTCATTTGAAAGCGATTGCTGAATGTTTTTTCATTTTTAAAATTTTGTAGAACAGCATTCCTATTGCATTGTTATTGTGATTTTTTGCTTGAAATGAAAAGTATCTAATTAGTAAAAATACAAAAGTTCACAGACCAACAATGTTGAAGATGTTGGAAACGACAACATTATATTAAGAATGTTATTTACTAGCTGAAAAAAATAACAACTGGAGTTTATGCTCTCAATAATGGTTACAAATGCGAGTTTGAATCTTGTTCTTCGAAAAAGCTACAGTGAGTTAAACATTTATGGAAATCGGACTATAGTTTCTAATCAATTTAATATAAATTCAAAACACATCAAGCAGCTAAGTACCTACCTATTAGATTGTAATAAGTTTTATATACAATGACATACATATTTACACAATTCAATGTTGAATAAAATTCTAGTTATTAATATTTGGAGAATTCTGAAAAAACAACAGATGTAAGAAGATATATGTGTAATATAGTAACGTGGATGACTAATTCTTTCCATTCAATTTGGAATCATTGAAAAACAGTATGTATGAATAATTTATGTAATTTTACAATTCTTTGAATATTAAACGTGAATATATTTTACCACGTATAATCATAGAATGTGTACTTTAGGCGCAAGAATTTAATATAATAATATAACATAAGGTTCTGTGGTTCTATTGAATTTTAATGAAAGGAAGTGGTTCAGGAATAAGTCGTAATTATTGTGTATTAATTCTTCTGTGAACTATCTGAGGTTGATGATTTAAATTGTTTCACCGATTGCAATTAAGCGGTAGTAAATTTCAAACTTATCCTGAAACGAGTTCAAATCAATTTCGAAATATTACGTTAAAAACGAATAATAATTTTCTATATTTAATAGTGATGGCGTTTACTTGATGTAAATCCATTATAACTGAATATAAACTTAAATTCAAACACTTGAACTTATGATTTACACTTTATTGACTACATAGCATGACGCGTTTCGTCGTTACAAACGACTTCTTCAGATGATTACAGGTATAAATATCAGGGAATTTTGGGATTCTATGGTTGGGATTTATGGTAAGTAGAAATTTCGGTACTAGAATACAGGAACATAAATATAGCTTCGCCCATAATAAAAGTAATTCGAATTATGCTAACCATTTATTAACAGAAAACCATACTTTTGATACGAATTTCAAAATTTCACACAATATAGAGAGAAATAGTCAATTAGATTATTGGGAAATAATGGAAATAAATCGGCTTAAAAATTCTGGAAATTTGCTCAATGAACAGATAGAATTAAATAATTCACCCTTGTTGAACCTTTTCAGGCAATAGAAATTATTTTTCAGAATGGAATATCTTAGGTAAAACCAAAACCATAGAATCCCTGATATTTATACCTGAGTTTTTCAAAATGTTGTTATTATTCCGTAAGCATCTGAAGAAGTCGTTTGTAACGACGAAACGCGTCATGCTATGTAGTCAATAAAGTGTAAATCATAAGTTCAAGTGTTTGAATTTGAGTTTATATTCAATAATAATTTTCTAGTAGGCGTTTCATATATAATACCCTAAGTTTTGTTTTAGTGATATTGAACTAGAATGGGAATGTATTTTAGCGTATTAATGTATTTGTTAGAGCATTAGGATTAGAAAACATGCAGAATAATTAACAAATAAACTGGTGCTCAGCAGATGTGTTTATGTTCATATTGTTCATTTTGATAAGCGATTATTTTTCAAGTTGGTTGAAGATACTTACCTGAGTTCAGACAGTGGTAAAAAGTCGATATCCATCAAGGGCCTCAGACTTGGCAAACTGTATGTTGCCAAATGCCCATTTGAAATATAACAAATTAAACATACGCTATCTGAAAAAGAGATTACCTTTATATAAACTTTTGGATATAAATTGCTTGAATAATCGCTAATAACATTATTACAGATTACTTTGGGAACACCATATACATGTTCTAATTGACTGTGAGTAATTAAGGCGGTGATATTTCAGTCAATTTCGAGAAGAACAGTTCATATAAATGTATAAAATCTTGAGATACACGTTTGTAAACTTCTTGAAAATGAATAATTTATCAAACATATCTGCAAGATATTTATGAGTCTTTAAAGATATTTATTAAAGTCTAAAGATATTTATACCAGTCTAGATATTTCAATGGCATACTTGCTTTTTTTTACTTTGGTATATTTGCACTACACCTATATCAAGAAAAATGTTTTTATGTATAACATTTCTTTCAATTTCACCAGTGGCGTTCGTGATCTGATCTGCATATTTCGACAGACACTGATAGTACGCCACTGAATAATCATGAATTCCTTACCTTTGAGAGAAACCGTTTCTGCTTTAACTACAAAATCTGCATCGGTAATTTGCTGTCTATAAATACATGTTTGTGATGGCAATGCCACAACCCTGGCTTGCTTTTCGCTCGTGATTATAACAAACTGACGGTCTCCCATCGGATCAGCTTTACTTTCGCTCAACGTAGGGCTCATTCTTACTGATCCTTGACTTCTGGTTGGAGTCCCTGCAAAAAAGTATACATTCCAGATTAAAACGTACGTAACTTGTTTGGCAGGTACAGAATTTATTATAAAATTTATTGTAATATCAAAATTAAAATTATGACATTAGAGCCGAGAGAAAGGCGTGAAAAGAATCAAACCGATGTTATTTGTTTTCCTCAAGTTTCAATTGTTTTTCTGTGGTTTTCATCATGAGCCTTTCTTTGGCACTAAAGACTTTATACATCTAAACACCTATTTTTTTGATATTTCATCAGTTGTTAATGTAGCATCCGAAGAACTTCGAAGAATGCGTTATAAAAACGCACCTTCAATATACAGTTGCATAGGAAAACGTACTGCATTATCCCAATTCTCATCCACTTTATTCAATCACCAACTTTTTCTAGTTCAAATGGAGATGATGAAAAATTTGAATAGAGTATTATAGAAGTATTTTTAGAAGTATTATTATCTAGAAAATATCGTTTTACACACTTTTTATTCAACATCCTGTGTCGTTCGTTCCACCAATAAGATAGCATCTTCGAACAAAGTCCAAGGTCTTTCGTCAGTCGGAAAAAGTTATCGTCATGTTGAAAAGTACATCAAAATTTGTTGACTGAAAGTCTGTGAATATAGAAAGTACTGCTTTCTTCGACTTTTAATTCACATTAGGTAACTGCCTCAAGTACTCAAAAACGTTTTGGAAGTTTGGAAAACGTGATCACAAATGTTTCAACTCCGTTTTGAAGTGTCACAATGGCCTACTTACGTTCCCTTTTTTCTCTATTGTCATCCTTCCACGATTCGAATGGGTAAGGTATGAGAGCTCCATTATAATCGAGAAACGAAAGTCCTAAAATTCCTCCCTTAAGTCTAAATATGGTGATCCCCATTACTGATACTACTACAGGTTGAGAAGATCTACTGTCTGAGTCTGGAGCAATAATCGATATAGCCAGCACAGATCCTAAACTTGTGCCTATCCACAAAGTCGGTACGAGAGTGAGTGGATCTAAAAAAAGTTGAAGAAAAAATAAATGAACATACAATATAAAAATGACCTAGCATAACTATATCCTACACATACATTTATCAGATATACGAAAATATATAATATATGACGGTGCCTCTCTATAATAAACTCATAGTTGATACTCAAAATTCGTTATCTTTATCATTTTAAAATTAACAAAATTTTTTTTTTCATAATGAATTCTCTAGTAAGTAATACTGAAAGTAACTATGTGATTATACTTTATGAGTGTGTAGGTGCGTGCAAATAAACATACAATTTGTGCTACAATATCATATTTTATATCTACACAAAAAACATTAGCATGATAATGTTAGATTTTGAAATTTTTGAAGGACAGCTGTGGATTTCAATGGATTTTACTTTTGAATATATTACAGACCTAAAAACCTATATAGATGATAGGTTTCCAAATGAATTTGCTTATGCTTTCTTTAACTTATAATGCAAAGGATACGAGGAATTCAATTTAAGTGAATTATTTCCCTTAAATAATAATACTTTCACAAATATTATTATGTGGAATAATATTTTCACAAATATTATACGAGTTTTATTTCGAAAGTTCTGGGAATGCATGTAGTTTTTATTATATTGTTAATTTTTGATATTCCAATAAAGTTTTTCAACATAATCTCCTCCAATCAACTGGATATATTTACCACAAATAGTTTTGTGATTACAAATAGTTTGTGATACAAATAGTTTGTGAGTGTCCTCAAGGACACTCACAAATTTATTTGTACGTCTAGTCAATCCAAGGATTTATGCCAAGTTGAGCATTAAAAATGAACATCCTCCAATCTAAATAGTCACTGGATGCAAGATTTGGGTAATAAGGTGGGTGTGTAAGCAATTCAAGCAAACATCGTTCTTTTATCTTGAAGTGTGTAGTCTTGCATTATCCTGTTGCAAAAACTGACACTTATGAAAATTTCCGAGCCGCTTTTGACAAGTGCCTAGAGTAGTTGTCCGGATAATAAATCTGAATAATCTTCTACGTTACTTATAGTACTTTACGCCAGATAATCCATAACAATTATTCTTTTCCAATACAAGAACACAGAAGGCACCACTTTTTCAACAGACTGAAGCATGCGCAGATCGGAGAATTGGAGACCTTTCTTCAGGTTTTCACCATTTTTTCGATTGATTTTTGGTCTCAAGATTGGAGTAAGAAATCCACGTTTACTCACAGGTTCTTATTTGTTTGAGTTTCAGTTTTTATTCCAACACCCTTCATACCAAACGCACCAAAACCTTGGAAACGCCCAATTCTGCAATATGTCATGAATCTGTCAAATACCTATCCCTAGGATTACACTAATTTTAACATATTCTAGAGAACTAATGGTCTTCTTTCAGTGGCTCTTCGATGGCAGTAATTTTTCGTTAATGTAATGACTTGCCGTGGGCTTCACAGCGTAAACCAAAAGTCACCAAATGCTTCTTGCAGCCTTCGAATAATTTCTGATGTTTTCACTGATTTTTTTCCACAAATAGAATCTTTCGCTGTTTTGCTGCATCTTTCATGGTAACAATGATGGTTCAAAGAACACGCGACAATTTTGACGATGCTGTGTTACTTCATCTTTCATGGTTACAATAATGGTGCAAAGAAAAGGCGACGATTTTGATAATACATCCATTTTACACATTCAATGAAATTCACAATTTTGATTTTATATAACAGTACAACTATGTAAATTATTTCTACTAGATTCAAGTGTATTTGGTTCAGACTGTAATTTGTGTTGTCATGTGACATATTGTATGTAATGTTGGTAATTTCATGACCAAGTTTTATTCAACTTTTATAGTTTTTAATATGTATTTGTACAATATTTTATACAATATTAGCGAACGCCCAAATTAGACTGAATAATATTACACTAGATAGTTGATAAACATGTCAATACTCAGCTGGCACTTATAACATTATCATTAAGTTTTGTGTAATTCAATTATACGAGTAGCACAATTCCCAGAACTTTGGAAATATCCATGGTACGGATTCTATCACTAATTACTCTTTGAAGAAATACTTACCAGTTTTTTTAGTATAAGAATCAGTGAAGGCAAGAACTTGTATGGCTTCGGAAGTGATATTTTCCAGGGAGCTCATGGAACTCGAGCGAGAACGTGAGAAAGAACTATCCAGTTTATCTACGCGGCCCATAAAAACGAAAAGAAACTGTTAGCTCCAGAAAGTGACGTGTGAGAACTAAATCGTCACAATGCACTAATCATGCGCTCCAAGCAAGATGCACTACGACAGGGTTGCATCTACGACTACATATTGTCAATAAGCTCGATTGATTATTTGAAATGAAAAACAAAAATTATCTGAATTCAATATTCAATAAATTTTTGTTTATAACTGTAGAAACACACATTGAAATGAAAACAAATCGAAAACTAATTCTAATCTGATATATCGAAGGAAATTACAGACGTCTAAAGGGTTATAAAATATATTGTGCTCCATAATTGATTATCGACTTTCAAATCCAGTAATAAAAGCTCTAAGGGAGAATTTGAATGGTGATCTAGTAGAGTTCTTAAGGATATCTCGTTATTCCGTGCACCTTTTAGGATTGAAAAAAAAAACAAAAAAACGACGGGTTGCACTCCGGGAGTGCCGGCAGAAGTGAAAACTTGAATATTAATGTTGTGCATTTTTGATATTTTGGAATGGTTAGAGAATAATTTTGTACGAATTGCTTTCATTATCAGTATAAAAGTATTATTATCTATGTGGTGGAATACAATATTCATTTATTGCGCTATCGTACACAAACATGACAATTTATATTACATTAAAAATTCAACACTTCAGAACTATTACAATTATTTTACATTAAAAGTTTATCTCTTAGGAAAATCAACTTGCATCCATAATTTCAACGACTTTTTCATCATCATCTTTACCAGAACCATCATCGCTAATCTCTAAAACTGATACGATAGGTTTATGATAGCTGAAGTAAGAAACGAACAGTTTTGATTCGAACCTATTTAAGTGTCTAATAAAGATCGCATCAATAGTAGTTTTGTATTTCGTTGTGCTAAGATTGCGATCATTTGACATAGTTAAACCAAATTCATTATTTAAAAATTCAATTAATAGTTGATTTTTATCGTCTGCAAAGTTTATGTTGAAATCTTCACTCAAAATCATTGGCAATTCATCAAAGCTTTTTCCAATTTTTTTTTGAAGCAATGCAGATGCGTCATGAGAATAAATGAATAAATTTTCGTACAAGAAGTCTCGTAGAGCACGCAATGACTTATCTGGAGAGATGTAAACCATAATAATAAACTGATTATCACCAGAGTGGCAACGACTTATACAAATATCACCGATATCAGAAACAGTACCATTAAACATGCTGTTGTATTTCACATGCACATCCATATAATTTGTACAATAATGAACTGTGTTCATATTTTGATAAATAGCTACTCCTCTCGCTGGACGATTATTTCTTCTGAAACTCGCAACAAAGTTGAAATTCGGAATGTCAATTAATTCATCGTTACCCATATGAGATTCTGATAAAATTAACACATTCATCTATTTAACAAGAGCGTCCATTGCTAGATCATTTACATGCGCACGTAAACTTTGACAATTGAATGAAAAATACACACGAACATTCGCGCAACCGTCTTGCGCCGCGCGCCGCCTGCCCTCTCTCCATCCGTCTTACGAATTCTCGATCAGGTCACGTGTCCTGACGCGAGTTAAGAAATTTCTACCCATTCCAAAAAAAATACACAGCGCCGATAAAGAAGTTTTCACTTCAAAAAATATGTCTTAAGTAATTCGAAATTTTTTAATTCACTGCAGTAACTGTATAAAACAGAAATGACACATACAAATTGATATTAAAGTCCAGACCCACTTCCAATTCATTCAATTCTCAAGGAGGTTGTTGAAAATTGTTCAAATCGTCTGAAATTCATATATATTTTTATTGACTATTTCAAGTGCCTATTTCTTATATACCACAAAAACTCAAGGGTACATTTCGAGTATTTTTTCAATTCAGATTTATAAATTGAATATTTGGTGAGTTGATCTGTGAATTGCTCATTTCTCATATAAATTGAATATTCAAGGACACATATTGGCTACTTTTTTAATTCAAATATATTAATTGATTATATTTGATAGAGGGGTTAATGTGGACATTAGACATGTAGAACTTATTACCCAATATGTACTTATAGATGCATTTAATTAGTGAAATTATGAAAAAATATTAATTCATTGAAATCTACAGGCAATATATATATATATATATATATATATATATATATATATATATATATATATATATATATATATATATATATAAAATATAAAGCCAAAAACCAAAGGAAAAATAGTTGCAATCTAATTTTACATATTTAAAAATATTTATTATTATTTTCATTATGAATTTTCATTTTCACTATGACACATAATTCTTTTCTAGCGGAGTGGATTTAACTGCTCACTGTCTGCGCTAAAACGAAAAGTTGAATTACAATTGGATTTGAACTGTTCCTTTCAATATTTGTTATTTTTTTGAAATACCATGAGCTTAAATTTCTACTTTTATGGATAATTTTTCTTTTAAGGATATGTTATATTATTTTAATTCAGTGAATACTGTTAATGGGCTTAGCATGTAGATCCTCCACAGATACGACTACTATATTTTCATTAAATCGAAGTTTGTCGATTCCAATTATCGAATATTTTCAATAAACCTAATTCAGATGTATAATATAAAACAAACAACGTAAATAAATATAATATCTCATATCAACATGTCTTCACCTTACTTCAATTACTCAATAGTAATCTATAACGAATAAATTAATTTTGAATATTCCAAATCTCAAATGTCTTTTTATTTATTTAACCGAATAACTTTCTATGGCAATTTTGATATTTTTATTTGTATCTTAGTTAACATGATTAGTTACCATAAATACTATGAATAGTTTCAGAAAAGTATACCTAAATATCTTTTTTCTGTCGAAAATTCTGAAAAATATGCCTTTTTTGACAGAAAATTATATATTTAGGTATAACCTTCATCCCTATGATATTTATAACTTATGTGTGTGGATTATTAATCGATACATGGGAAGGAAATGCCAATTAAGCATATTATATAATATCAGATCACAAAAATATATGTAGCAGTAGGCCATGCAATGTCATTTTAGCAATAGCAGTAAACACATGTCATAATATTAAAAAATCATAAATAACATATTTTCAAGACATCATGCGTAATTTATAACCATAAACAAAAATATTATGTTTGTAGAACAAGATGAATTCATTCAAATATACGATTTCAATTGATTTCAATCATGAATATTGAATGAATTGAGAGAATAAATTGAATTTCATGAATATCATTATAATGATATTATTATTATTATTAATGAACCTTTTTCCATAAAGGTTTTTCAGTAAAATTTCATTATACTTCTAAAAGTTTCTCTGTTATCACAAATAGTAATAAATCTCCAACTGTTTTTTTTTGTATTATACATCAAGATGAATTTTGGAATCTTCACACAGCAAATTCAAGGAGTTATGTATCACAATGTATTTATAATAATTTATTATTAAATAGTTTTTGAGAACAAGCTTTGAAGATAACATCTGTAATATACGAAAAATATGAGAAAAATTTTGGAAGATACAGAAGAAACATCATTCTTATTAACGCCTACATTAAAACTCGTGTTTAATTTCTGAATTCAGGGTTTAAACCAATTTTTATCGAATCAGTGAAACGTTATATGTGGAGAATATAATTTGAATTTAGAATATTATTTTTTATTTCGAACCGTAATTATTTGAATGAACAAATTCATCTCTTTAAGAAAATAAAAATGTAAATTTCCACATTATGCAATTCTTCTGCAAATATTCAAACGAAAATTTGTAAGAAATAAAAACAAAACAGTGATGAGTTAATAGAGGTCATCGAGTCTAAAGAAAAAACACTTTTACGAATTTAGACATAGATTTGATATTACCTAGATATTTGTTCATTAAAAATGACATTGAATAATGAATGATTCATTTCTCACAATATCTACCTATTTTTAAGTTGAAAAAACAATCGAGAAATTTTCTCTATATATAAAAATGAATGCTGAATAACATCTTTCTTTTTTTTTTTTTAATTCAGTGGACCTACAGTTTAACGCCGGTTCCGAACGGCCATTGGGCTTGTAATCGATGTACATTACCCAGCATTTTTCATTATTCAAACTACTTAAATCATAGACAAACACAAACACCCATGCCTTCAGCGGGGCTCGAACCCGAGTTCTATCGCACCAAAGTCGGGAGTTCTACCGACTAAGGTACGGAGACCGGCAAAACATCTTTCTTGACAATGCAGGAAAAATTCCAAATCGAAAAATGAATATTTTTTCGATCTTCTAGAGAGCTTAGAAACACGTAAATATTAATTATGATAATAACAGGAGAGCTGGCATCAATTTTTGGGTAGGTATTATGTAAGCTGAAAACTTGTCACATACCTCTCCTGATATACCCCAATACGGAATTGCAGACCTGGCCGGTGAGTAGCGGGGCTAAATCAACCCCTAAATTTTTAGGGGTTGGCAGCTGGAAATTCCTACCAAAATGATTTGTCTTTTTGGGAATCTTATCTTTTAGTTATAAATAATACTCCATTAAAATTTCAAGCTGCATCAAATTTTTGCAATTTTTTGCAAAATATTTTTGCACGCGTCTGGCAATGTTAAAACTCCGATTACATCGTATGGCTCATTTTTTTTTTGCGTATTCATTAATTTTCGTATACACTGCGTTATATAGAAATTGCATTTTGCACGAATATATTTTTGAGGAAAAAAGAAATATTTTAAAAAATTTAGGGGTTGTTTTAGCTCCTCTACTCACCAGTCAGGTTTGCAATTCCGTGTTGGGGTATATCAGAAGAGGTATGTGACAAGTTTTCAGCTTGCCTCAAATACCTACTGAAAAATTATTAAAAACCTACCGAAAAAAACTTAATAAGACTCGGCATAAATATAGACAGCCTAATAAAAATAATAATTACCAATAAATTGAAGACATTTCAAGAATTTCAAAATATTTTATGAATTTTTCACTACAATATTGTTTCGGTATTCTCCAGAAACTACCGAAGTGTTCATCCACCTGATGAAGGTGGATGAACACTGCAGACTGAAACCGACATCATATTGTAGTCGGTAATAGTGGGTAAAGTGGAAATTGTTTGAAATGTGTTCAATTTATTAATCGTTTGACATGGTTTTTCAACAAGTATCTCTCTCTCGATGAACTCTTTGAAAAATAATTTCGAAGAATTACCAACTTTTGAATGACATAAAATATGCAGTTTCTGAATGGTTTTGAGAAAAATAATGCTCGAATATCCTTAACAATGTAAAATACTAGTTTTACATCGTTCTAAACGAAATATATGGAAAAATTATGAAAGAGTTGAAATTGAATTTTCCAAAAGAACAATGAGTAAAGTATGCTTATTTATTATCAATAAAAGTAAATATTTTTCGAATGGTAGGGTTTATATTAACTATATGCTTGAATATATATATATATATATATATATATATATATATATATATATATATATGTATATATATATATATATATATATATATATATATATAGTGGTATATTGTTCCAGGAATATATATATATATATATATATATATATATATATATATATATATATATATATATATATATATATATATACCAATATTTACATCACATAACACCAATATGATAACTATTATTATTATTTTAAGACACAGAAATTTTTAATATTGTCTTCAAAATTATTGAACAAAGGAATATATATTTGACTAAATTATTACTATTTCATAACAGTTAATATCGCTTATAAGTATAGCAGAAATATTTAAACGTAGCCAATTATAAATTTTCATGTCACAGAAAACATTTTTGAGAATCATTCTTTCAAATCAGAGCTTCATACTTTCGTAAAACTTTTTCAATATCATCCATCATCTATTTATTTTCTAATAACTCATCAATATTTTATTTACACAATTTTGAAAAAATAACTTTTGACAAGATTAGATAAATTGCATAATGCTTCAACAAAAACATCTCATGCACAGTCAGCATTTTGGAGGGTATCTGTGTTTAAATAAGATTAAAAACAGAAAAAAAGAACGAAAACATATCATAATCAGAGTACTGTGTTAGAGGTTGGGGGCTAAATTCTCACAATTACATAAATAACATAAAGCAAAAGTTAAGGTACAATGATGTACAATATTCTTATTTTCAAAAATCTGTGCCCAGGACGTGATGCATATTGGAGAAAATTAGATTTCTTTCACAATTAAAACACAGACTAGGACGAAATAGTAAGTGATAACATTTATAAGTAAGATAAAAAAGTATACAGGTTTGGATAGTACAAGTCACCTTAATGACATGCTTCTAATGTAAAATTGCGAAAAAGAGGTGAAATGAGAGAAAATAGAAGAAAATGAAATTGTGGTGTTAAATTTAGTTCCTGTTTCTCAGTGCAATCGTATAATTCAATTGAAAATTGATTACACGATATCTAAATCGCATTCATTGAAACCTATAATGTCATGCAACACTTGTATTTATTGAACACTCTAAGAATTCACTAATCAGTACGCCTGAAGATGACAATTTAGTTGACGCAAAGCGAGCACCAAGTGTTGCCAACAGCGATTTGGTGTTATAATTTATTCTTCATTAAAAATATTATTTTCAGCTGAAGAATGTTCGAAACACTCTTTGAAGAGTGTTTCTCTAGAACATTGCTTTTGAATAATGAATTATGTGAGAAATTCAATTAGAAAGCAACTTTTGTAGCGACTATTTTATGAATTTCAGTGGACTAGAACTGAATCAGTAGCCTGCATTGAAAAACTTCAAAAATAAAAATATATTTTCTTTATTTATGCGTTCAAATCCTCAGCTAAATCTGATTATTCAAATTTATGAGGTAACTTCGATGAAAATGTGAAATATTTTTATATTTGAGCTATTAATTAACAATTAAATATGTATATCCAAATTCATTGTGACTAAAAAAGAGCAGAATAAAAACTTGAAAATTTCTAAGTATTATTGTCGAATATTTATGATTATGTATTTTTGCTCCTAGTATCAACAGCCTTGTTTGTCGCTGTAGGCGAAGTTTTAAATTCTCATTATTTTTTCTGAAATTATGAATTGATATTATTAATATTTATGTCTATCAGGTAATTATAGATATCTCTCAGTTGCTTGCCAATAAACAAGTGATTGAGTTCTATTTTTGAACTTTTCTGGAGTTGACATAGAGAATATCTAAATTACTAAAAGTCAACGTAAAACTTACTAAGAAAATTACCCCAAATTAAATCTAATACACACGGAGAACTAAAATAAGATGCTTTGAAAATAAATTTCAAAAAATATATTCGTGATAGTTTGTTGATATTATTATATTACAGTGATAATCACTGAACGTGTTAGACAGTAAGAAAACAATACTATAAAATTTACTAAACAAAAGCGCTGATATAAATTGAGTACAAATTATATCTACAGCTAGAACCACTGATTCAGTTCACAGTCGAAATTAGAAAAGGAGTTGAAGAGTTCATTAAAAACGAAGTTTTAAAGTCCTGAGATTCAACTGAAAAAATTGGAAAATACAGAAAAGATATCAGTGCTAAATCCTGAAAATACAAATTATACACATTATACAATGAATACTAAAGGAAAGTTTGATGTAAAACATTTAGCAGAGAGGAACACTTTAAATACTACTGTGAATCGACGCACAATACTACAGTGAGAGGTCAACAACTACAAGTCATGAACTTATATATATTTTGGCATTTTGAAAATGTACTGCTATTGCTCATTTCATATTAAGTTAACTACTACTAATGCAAGAACGTTTAACTACTTGTATGAGAATCTTATGAGATAGTTCATAATGAAGACGGTTTTTTTTCATCCGTACACTATTTTATGTATCCTCAGTTTGATGTATCTCCAAAATAAACGTGGAGTGTTTGAAACAATGGAACAAAATATTGATAGTTTTTTTCAAATGTTAATAGGATTAATTATAAGTTTCAAAATAAATCTGTATGAATAATTAATTTTCTTACTGTAAGATGTTTATATAGTTGACATAAAAGTCTAAATAGTTGACATTTTACCGAGTTCTAATATTGAAAAAAGCTAAGAAATTTAGTTGAAATTTTTTGAAAGTGCAGAAAATGAAAATTAATACCAAATGAACAATTATATTTCACTTTGTGCGAAAACACAGAAAATTGTGCAAATTTACAACGGATACATAAAACGAATGTGGATTTTATAAAAAACACTAACCAATTCAGAAAAAAATAGGTCGAAGTAATGCTATAGATTTTTGCCGAATGAAGTGAAATATCTAAGTTGTGTATATAGGTACACACTATATATATTTGTATACTGCATATATAAAGGTATATATATATATATATGCACGGAAACACTACATGGATAAGAATGAATCGAAATAGAAATGAGTTTTTTTACAATTTAATTTGGTGATAAAGCATTTTTCTTCACTAAGGTCAGTAAAATCACGTAATATATACCAGTATAAGTGTTTTCCATTATGTCTCAAGTGAAACATTCCTCAAGGACATTTACCAATATTGAGTTAAAATCATTTGCGATTTTACCCCTTTAGTGAAGATATTTTTCAATTTCTAAAAGCAGTCAGAGTGTATGAATGAAATTCGGCCCACTCAGAAAGTAGGCAATATTAGAGTGGAAAATACTGCGGATCGTCAGAAATTATGATCGAAAATCAAAATAGTTACGATAATTTTTAATGTATGGTGCTTTATTTCTACAAATTTTGAATGATCACGTTCAAGAGTCTGATATAGTTCTTTTTCGATACCTGTTGGGTCAATTGCTAAAATTCAACGAAATCATTGCAAATAATGAACAATTAAGTGAAGATAAATCTGAATACTTCCTAAAAGATTGCCGTTTTCGAGAAACAAAAAAAAAAACAAAGATTAACAAGTACAGAATAACTTAAGAATATTTTGATATAGGTTATTCGATACTGAATATTTAGGTAAACAAGAAAATTTTTGTAGTTGGAAATTAACTTAGTCCATTAATCATGTGAGGCTCGACAGGGGGGGGTTCCATAAAAAAATTAAGAAATATCACAAGGGGGAGGGGGGTGTAGTAATATATCACGAGTATTTATGTTTTCGTCAAACGCGTAGAAATTCGAAAGCGGATGCAGTGTGACCTTGATCCACCATTGTGGCTTGATGAAACCGATGCTGATCTTCAACAAAGCACTGTGCTTACAACTAACTTGCAAGATGCTTATCCAGTTATTAGCGTTAAAGAAAGTTTTGCTCATCCGTGGTCTGAGGACATTGTATATTGAAAAATGTTCATGTATTATTACAAAAACGTTTTTCGCATTTCTCTCATTATTTTTATGTCGGTCCAAAACTACTTGCAACCTTTCTGTCTACCTCTTAAGGTTATTATTGTAGTTTTTTTATTTTCTATAATAAAATTTGATGATACTTAAAAAACCTGTATTTTATAATAGATATTTCAAAAAATTAAGATCCTTTGTGGGTACTAAAAAAATACACGTGATATTGAGAAGGGATGGGGTGTAGTCTTGAACTTCGCCATGTATCACCAAGGGGTTGGGGGCGTTGCGAATGCCAAAAAAACCTCACATGATTAATGGATGGCCCATCCATGCTGAAAACAGCCTTTGATGAATAAGCCTAAATGAGAAACATTTTAATAACGAGTGATACAAGTCAATTTAAATTTAGAATAACGTAAATAAGGGAAGTTTGAAAGGTTAATTTTGTGTATTTGAGATTATTTCGGTTGGAATGATTCATGATATTACAGAAACTGATTCGACGCCTTTAGTTGAATCAGTTAATATCAGTTGGTAAAGTTATGAAGAGAAAACTTGGAATGCAAATATTGCCTTCTTTCTGAGTTTCTTTATAGCCCTCACCATCTACCCGAATGAAGTATTTAAACGGTGTGTATATTCAGAAAATCTAAATAAAATTCATTTTTGGGTGACTGTACTACCAAAACTGCAATATTGACGGGCGACCATCAGCTGCTGACGCTGGGTACCCGTAGCGGGACATGGGTTGTGGCTGACACAGTCCTCTGAGTAGCTAGCCGTCGACAGGCACTTGTGTAGTTTGCGAGTACCTTGAGATCTAGAACGTCGGGGCGGGTCTGGCCTTGCCCTTGCCCCACTGATGGCGACTCCGCCGGCGTTTGGAAAGCCTGAAGCCGGACTGCACGCCCCGTTCATCTGTCCACGAAACCCAGCACATACACTTATCCGACTCGATGTCGAAGTAATACAGTCCAGGGTGCAACGGCCAACACCATTCAGGAAGTTAGCTGGGAGTTTGCAATTCTTTTAAATTTGGCAGAACGAAATCTACGTTAACGATTTCTTCTAAGTCATAGTGATGATATTTATAATGAAATTTTAAATAGACAAGGTGTGATTCTCAATAGAATACTTTACAAGATGGTTTAAGATGAATACGACTCAAAATTTTCAATTTCAATATTTTTAATTGTTAAGGCAATTAGTTGGTCAACATAGTAGTACCTATGAACACCTTTTCAAGACTGGAACCCAAGACAAGAATGAAACAGTGTCGTGTATAATGCTGGTAGACGCAATAGCAATAAATGGAAACCAATCTTACAAATAAATTCGAATTTTTTAAAAAATCTTTTTTGTCAGAAATAATTTTACCAGAAGAGTACGTTTTTCGCTTTGCTTACCTAAAAGCTTCCTTTTATCACCTTTCCTTTATTTTGAGAAACAAGATGCTTCAAATCAGCGGTTCTCAAAATTTTTTTCAGTATATCCTTTAACGATCATTTTTCCCAAACACTCTTTTTTTAATAACATTAAACATTGAAAATCAAATATTATAGTAAAACAATCCTCTTCAACAAGATAGAATTATGTTCTATCAAACAATTATGACAACACGATGAAGTGTTCGAAAACTCATGACAGAAAACACAAAAATTTTTCTTCGTTTATATTTTATATGAATTCCGTTACCTCCGTTATGCTTTAGGCAAACGGTAAACAATAAAGACCTTCTTGCTGAAGAAACTTCAACAACATGCAACGAAAAACCTTTGGCTATTACAATGAATACATTAATTTTCAAATTTTTATAGACTGAAAGAATGTCCCCAGCTTAGCTTGAAATCATAAAAAGTTGAAACTTCATTTGACACTGAAAGTAATCAGATTGATTTTCATTGATGACCATTGTTATTTTTTGCAATATAAAGTATCGATTTAAATCATAGAAAAGTATTCATAGTTTGAAATATGTTGACTAAGTAAGTACATAGAGAAACATTAAATGAAGATTGTCAATTATCTAATAATTATCAGATTCAATAATGTCACAAAGTGCCGAGCGATATTACAAGTTTTCTTTTTCGATGAATATAGAATTCACGAAAACAAAATTGCCAAAATTTGTTGGTAACATGAATTTTTGTTAACAATTTTGTGACCCAATAAAAAACATTGCTTACGTTTTCAGCTTGCATTAATGCGTTAATTGCAGCCAATAAGAAAGCCATCTTGTGAGAAAATAAATAAATGGAAGTTATACTAGAACTTAATACATATATTACTACGCAAATGAGAAGTTAGAAGTAACATTGAGGATTAAACCACTGAGATATTTGTGTCTTACCAAAAGTGAAGCTAATTCAGTCCGAAAAACATAGTAGTTAGATTTATTTATATACAATGCCCAGATTAGCTTTCCAGTATGGTGTTATCCGAAGACGCCCTGTAGAAAACATGTTTAAATGATGAAATGAATGAATAAGTGAATCTAGACGAGTACAAGCAGCAGCATATCACTGACTATTTTCGTGACGCCAAGCACTAATGGTAGGCACTAAATTGCATTGATTTTAGGAAACAATAAGTTGAGCCAATCCCTTGAAGCTACTCAACAAATACCTCAATCTTACATATTCAGGTAAAATTCAGGTTATATGTCAGCTACCAATTACTGATCACTTATGTAAAACTTTCAGAATATTCGTATGTTCTTCACCGACGAAAAAAAAACTATATTTGTAAATATCACAAGTTTGATAACTGTATGTGAAGAAAAAACGATTATAACCAGAACATAATCTTAAATAAGTGAACGCAGGGGGGGCTATATTCTTAAAATAAAGTACGGTAGTCACCACTCGCTAAAAAGAGGTTTCGTGTTCCATGTCCTGAACCATCCGAAGAGGTTAAATGAGATTTGTTATGTGTAAATTGTCGTGAATTCAGATGAGGTGACATTGCAGATAAATTCCGGCACATGTGACACTCAACCTCTATTCTAATCTAGTCTACCGGTCCTACCCAATAGTTTACTCAACAGAGGAATGAGACAGCTGCCGCCCTCGTCCTTCAACACATATCGAAGCCACTGTGAACAAAGTCACATACCAACCAGTGCCCGCTGAAATATTAGAGCATCAATCTAGGCGAAAGAACGTAGATGATAGTTAGACAGTACACTGATTTCACACGCTTTTTCAAATCGAAGCATCGGATGTAGGTACTGAACTACTGAACTGGTAGGTAAATAAACATTTTAAAGAAAAATCTCATAAAATTCAAGATTTGCTAGTAGATTTCAACTTGCGAGACAATCTGGCTCAATTTCCCAGGTTGAATATATTTTAACACTATTTAACTAGGTTATAAATGTATTTATACATATTAATTTCTTCGATAAACAATTTTTTGAATACAATAAATTAAAATTAACACACTTTGCTTAAGTTTCAATAAATATATTAAAGACTGAGATTGAATTCTCGCTTAACTCTTGGTGAAACATAATTAAATATTAAACTAAATCAAACTCTTGGCTTAATGTTTCACGTTTATATTTAACAACATGAATTAGTCAACATGTTTCGAGCTCATTTTCAATACTAAACTACAATAAGAAACAAATAACAAATTTATATCTATACAATGGATGTAAGGAGGAAGGATGTTTGAAAATCTACCTGTTCATTTACGATGTCTTTTTTTTTCTTACAAGAACTGCATATTTCAATTGCTTCTAAAATTGCATCTTAATTTAGAAGCAATTGAAATATGCAGTTCTTGGAAGAAAAAAGAAGACATCATAAATGAAGAGGTAGATTGTGAATTCCTTATTATAGTTTAGTCTTGAAAATGAGCTGACGTTCGAAACATGTTGACTAATTCATGTTGTTAAATATAATCGTAAAGCATTAAGCAAACAGTTAAATTTAATTTAAATATATTAAAAACTCTACATATGTTATTGACATATGTAGAGTTATGATTAACCAATTATCAAGAGTATACAATGTTACTCAAGAGTAACACCAGGAGATAAGCGAAACCTCCGTATCATTTATTAAAAATTTTTTAATCACTTTTTTTTGGAATTTTCAAGTAAACTACCTGAAGTTGATTGATGATTCGCAGATTTCTTGGTGAAACATGATTCTTAATGAAGTTGATTGGGTATTTGCTGATCTCTTGTGGTAAAATATACTTAAATATCTTGAATTCACTTGACTCAGTTCCAAAAAGTATATTAATTGTTTCGAGGTTAAACTCCATTTCTTGAGCTTTTAAGTTTACCGTTTGAAAATAGGGTGACATCCCGAAACAAATAACGTTGTGGAAGTAAGCCTAATGTTATTATTCGAAACATGGTTCTATTCAACATAAATTGAATAAAACACTTCTCTCGACTGATTATATTACTTGCTTGACCCTTTTTTTGGGCTTTTACTCCATTTTAAAAGTTTTCACTAGTTTAAAAACTTATTTTAAAGTAGAGTGTCTTTTTAAAATGGGTTAAAATCCTAAAACAATTAATACCAATTAATACAATTCTGGGAAACTAATTCAAATGTTTTTATTCAATTTATGTTTAACCATGTTTCGAATAAAAAAACATTTGGATTAGTTTCACAAAATTACATTACTTGCCTGACAATTGTTTCGGAGTGTTACCTCATTTTCTGAAATCAAACTGAAATAAACTTTTTACTGCGAGGGATTTTATTGAAGTTATTTTTATTTGTTTTATTTTTAACATGTTCCAAAGTTGAACTTAGTTTAAAGTAGAACTTTTGAAAATGGGGTAACAACCCAAAGCAATTAATATAATTCTCTGAAATTGAGCAAAATGTTTTTCTATTCGGAACATGGTTCAATGTACCCGTAAATTGAATAAAAACACTTTGATTAGTTTCATAGTATTATATTTATTGCTATGGGGTGTAAAGCCATTTTCGAAAGTTACACTACTTCAAAATGAGTTTAACTTTTGTGGTTATGCGAAAATGGCGTAACAGCCCAAAGCAATTGTGAAGTAATTAATACAATTCTTTGAAACGAAGCTAATTTTTTTTTAAAGGTATACTGAAAGTATTATTTCAATGTACCTTCCAATGTACCATCCGGTACGGACAATTTTAGAGGTTATATAGCGTAATCCGATTTTAGTGTTCGAAAAAAATAAAAAAGATAAAGTAGTCGAAAAAATGTATTGAATGAAGAATGGCACTTAGTGAATAATATCCAGTTTAGTAACTTTGTGAAATTAATGTACTGTAAAACCTGAATCGACATGTCATTTTCACACGCGAAACAAATCACGTGATTCTCGCTGTTAATTGAGAAAGCTTATTGTAGTCTTTTGGAGAACACAACGTGACTCGCATGAAAAAATGAAATGAACAAGCATAAAGTTTCAAACAATGAAATAAAAATTGTGTTTCTTTCGGGATTACAACGAAACAAGTAAAGCTACACAGCAAATAAGCGAATACATAAAAAGGTAAACAAAAACGAGATTTGTATCAGGTGGTTAAGTGTGAGTTTATCGTTTAAACGAGAACAGCTACCTTCAATGAACGAGCAACCATTCGGTAAGAATTGGTGGCTAAGACTACTCCCAAAACCTACCACTAATTTTTAGAGTTAATCATCAAAACCATCCAGTTTACGCAGGCATCTAAGGATTAAAATTATTAAATCGAACAAACGGGAATTAATTGGATATTTGGGCGAGGCTTCGAGGCCAGTTGTAGACAAGATTTAACACTTACTGAAACGTCTCATCAGGTTTCCAGTAAACGTAGGTTGCGGGCTCACCAAAATGTCCTCTTTGTCTCTTAGGTCCTTCATAACTACATCCACCTTTTGAAATTTATTATTTGGCACCGAGAGTAATTTTTGGTCCCTCCCATCCGATTTATTCTTCTTAACCCCTCTTTGTGGTCGAATTGGGGTTCCTTCTTCGTCTAATTCTAAGTTATCTGGTCTTTGCGAGGCTACTACTTTTCTGCTTGGGCTTTCGTTACGTAATTCCTCAGTACCTAGCACGAATGGAAATGCAGACTCCTCTGTTGGCGACAATCTTGAGTCTTGTATATATTCTAAGCAGCTATCTTTATTTTGGAGGTTAATCGTGTCGTTATCAGGACTCGCCGAGAGGGTGACAACACTTTGGTTCTCCACTAAAGTATTTTCATCGGATTCTGGAGAAGATTTAATTTGTTCCGGTACTTCTTCTTGATTTGGGTATATATCACAGTGGAAGACCGAATGACGTTTTTCTTTCAAGGCTTGTTTAACTTTTATATCAACTTTAGATAATTGACGTTTGAAATTGAACGACTTCCAAGTGGACGATTTTCTCCGAGTCGCAGCTTGAGGTATAGGTACGGTTCCGTCTTCCTCCAAGGCTTCGCATGCTTGTTCTATGGGGGTAGGGCAGGGGCATGAGGAATAGGGATATTCCGGGGATCGTCCCATCTATAATCATGCAATAATGGATCCAGGAACAACAAAAAGCAAATTATTTCAAAGGGCAAAAAGAAAATACTCTTTATAAAAGTGCTCATCATATAAAAAGTGCAACGCCGTCCTACGCCATCTGGCAGCAACTTTCTACTGCAACTGGTTGCTTGAGCAGCGATTCTATCATGAACTGAGATGGTCATATGAATTAGTTGAGAGTTGGATGTGATCAGATAACCTCAAACGAAACGTTTCCATTTCAAGACTGAAGTGATTCATTTGAAACTTGAAATTTCTAATATGATATATGTATATATATATATATATATATATATATATATATATATATATATATATATATATATATATATATATAATTATTGTTTTTTGTTTACGATAGAGACAGTTTTACTTCGTATCTCTTTTTGTCAGCTGGTTTTCCTTCTGACAAAATTTGAGGTTATCTTCTCTGAAAAAGTTGACTTCAACGCGTTGCAACAAGTCATAAACAAAAAAATGTATATATTTTTTGACGTAGTTCATGCTAAAATGATGGCAAGTGTTAAAATAGTTTTCTCTTTCTTGAAGACCACGTACTTACCTGGTCTATACTTGGACTACGTGGCTGTCTATCCTCGCGATCGATATTTACTGGAAGGGAGTCAGCACAAGAATTGTTCTTTTTCGGACTTCTTGGCACTCTCGAGTAAGGATCTTGAGCTCCGTAAAGATCAGGACTGCCGATATTCAAGAGGCAAACTTTTTGTTCTATATCTACTATCACAATACCAGCTTCGTTACCATAAGCCATACTTGAAGACAAAGAAGAGAAAAGAAAATGATTGAATTGAAAGTAGAATTTTCAAAGACAATTTGAAGATTCATAAGAATAGTTCTTTTTAACACAAATTTACTGTTACTCACAGTCCATAGCAACTATTGATCGTAAGGGCCGTTATATGTCCAGGAGATTCTCCATTGGTACATGGAGTAAGGCAAACCAGTTGTGCCTGAAAGCCAGGGGGTTTCTTCTGTACACCAGTTTTCACTTTGATGGAACAAACTTCCTGCGGAATTTGAACATTTTTTTCTAAACGACTAACAAATAAATAGAGCAATAGGACTTACTTTTTTATTGTCGAAATCCAAAAGATCTAATTTATTTCCTGAGCCTGCACTTCCTGGACCAGAGAATTGGCAGTCCGGTGAAACCTCTACTTCTTCAACTTCGTACACAATAGGTATTTCTAGAGTCTACAAGTATTGAAATTAATTGAACAGAAATGTTTATATTTTTTCGTAGAATTCTGTTATATAACTTTCTAAAAATTATTTTGTTCAAAATAATTTTTACTATAAATTACTTCTAAAAAATATTTTCACTATAAATTTTCAATAATTAATATCTAAAACTACTTATATTATGATTTGTATCAAAGAAAACAGAGCAACATTAAAGAAGAAATGCTATAAGACACAATTAAAAGATATTGAATTGGAAAAAGAAATAAGATGAATACAAAAGAGTGAAAAAAAGGATGAAGAAAAATGAAAATTTAAAACGACACCACATTGAAAAACTAAGGAAATGGCCACAATGTCAAAATGATGAAGGCAGTATATTGTATTGAAATAAATGAATTAATATTTTCTAGGTGACATAATTTTACTATATCTGATCAAGGTTCTTACTAACCGAAATTTCTTCATTGCTCTCAGCTTTCTTGAAAGTGAAGAGAATAACGTGGCTTGATGCTCCAGCGACACACAATTTTCTGGATTCCGGACACATTGAAATCAATTCTATAGCGAATGGATCGTCCTCATCATCTAAAGACCTAGCCTTTGGTTTTTCGAATACTTTCGCTGTCTTTAACTTATAGAGGACTTCTAATGCGCCAGCACTAGCGTCCCAAAATCTTACACTACCATCCGCATGTCTGAAATGACAATGTCAGTATCAATCCATTTGAACACATGAGTGCCTAACTGGCAGGAGACACTGAAAGTTTTCACTCCCGATCACCAGGAGCAAGTAAATTTTTATATCATCTCAATAAGTTATGGAAAATAATCTGATATCGTTTCTATACTTCAGAGCTCATTTTCAAGATAAATGTTGCTGTTAAAGCAAAATGATAGTAATTATAATGAAAATTTGAGAAAGAGTGATATATTTTGGAGGCTTCTTTAATTTACTGATAAATTTTCAACTATCACTTGTAATGTAAGTTTTACCCGTTAAGTGGTAATTTACCAATTATTTTCGAGGGAAAATTTAATGAAATATATAATATATAATTCATTACACACATATTATGTGACTTAGAATAATGATCCAGTTACACTGGCTTCAAAATTGATCAATTTTTACATTTTAATCAATTCATTTTATAATTGGCTTACATGTAATATAATGAATACTTCGAAAAATACGCGAGGATGGAAACAGTCATAAGTTTGTACATAGTCACATATTATCGAAGTTGATCTAGAAAAAATATCCTTTTCTAGGAATTTTACGAAATGATTGGAAATTTAAGAGAAAAAAAAGATTGATTCAACAGAATATAGTTCACAGTTTACCAATTTCCTTCGGATTAACATTTAGCAGAGTAAATGTGTGAACAAATGTGATTTTTCGTAACTATTTTACTGAATGTTATAAAAAAAACATTTTTTTCAAGAGTGAGTTAAATGAAGCCAATTATATTTTTCTTATGGAATGAATGACTTAATAGTTTAATAGTTTAGACAACAAAATGCGAAGACATAAAACACGTTTCGCCGCTATGAAATCTCATAGAGGCCCCAAATGTTTACTACATGTACTGAAACTCTACAATTTGAAATTGACCACTCAGGTCCTCATACGGACCATTTTGGTAGACACTGACTAGCTTTGATGTTATATTGAATGAAAATGATCAGGTTACCACATGCAGAGTAGGCCCTTTGCAAATATTGTTGTAGCTTGTAGCAGAAAAGCAAGTATTGGTAATTTCAGAATGTAGAATTCTTTTCGAGAAAAAAAATAAATATGAGCATTGAAACTCTCTGCTATGTAGATTTCACGACTATAAATAAATCAATGAAGAAAAAAGAAATATTCACTATATTAACCTCAATGCTGTCGACACTCACGCCATATATGTATATTATAATATTGAATTATATGAAACAATTATGGATAAACGATAAAATTCAGTATTATATTCACAATGGTGAAGTAATAAGTAAAAAAAATGTTTTCATATCAAATTTGTTACGCAAGATCTTATTCATCTACTCTGTACAAAACGTAGGAGAAAGGCAAATAATTTTGTTAGTCTCAGTAGCAAGGTGAAGTAAATTTTGCATATTTAAATAAGCAGGCACATGGAATTGAATTAAGCTATAAAGAGTTTGTACTGCCGCTTATCAAAAGTTTCAGTCTCAAACATATAATGAACGCAAACAAAGTTATGTTAAACGAAAAAGTTTAATGAACATGGAAGCATAAGTTTCAACAATATAATTAATGCAAATTCAACAGAAATTCATTTGAATAAGTAAGGAAAACTGAAAACTTCTTCAACACCTATATATATATATATATATATATATATATATATATATATATATATATATATATGTATATATAAAACAAATGGGTATAAAAAAAAAGTAGAATAAATGTCAAATGTCTCGCCTTTGCAGACGATATTGCTATCATCACAGACAACAGAACTGAAGCTATTCTCGCCGTAGAAAAACTACATGAAATTGCGCAGAAAATCGGGTTACACATTTCTTATTATAAAACCAAACACATGGAAAGAAAACCAAAAAATAAATCTTCTCTTATCACAAAACATGGTGAAATTCTGCAAGTTGGCCATTTTAAATACCTCGGAGAAGTTATACAGTCCTCCGGTTTAAACCGAATCGCTAATGAACAGAGGATTATCAAGCTCCTAAAGGCCTAGTGAGCCCTAATGGGCTCACTATAACAAAAAGTGCATTTCGAGAGGTGCCAAATCGAGGCATTACAACACAACGATTCTTCGAGAAGCAATCTACGCATCTGAAACAATGGTTATTGACGGTCATTCAAGAATTAGAGAAATAAAAAAAAGGACGAAAAATTTACGGGCCAATCAATAGAAATGGCATAATTTCATATATATCAAGTCAAACTAGCAGCATTTGCTGCCAAGGTACAACTTGGTTTTTGGAGTTGGAGGAAAACAAATATCATGGTTTT
Organism: Henosepilachna vigintioctopunctata; assembly: GCA_030704895.1. NCBI lineage: Eukaryota > Metazoa > Arthropoda > Insecta > Coleoptera > Coccinellidae > Henosepilachna > Henosepilachna vigintioctopunctata. Next base: position 2,706,549 of record JARQZJ010000071.1, on the reverse strand, counting down.
CCTCGCAGATCTTTACCAGAATATTTTTTGTACTGGATTGTGTATTACTAATTAACTCAATACTACAATAACTGAATAAAATGATATCTTCTTAATATTTCTTAAATAACAGGTAATTGTTTCTAATACCAAAAACTTTATCTTGTCTCGATTTATGAGATGACCTTACACGTCCGACTTTAAAAATGCCATAAAATAGACAACAACGGCAACAAGGCGAGGTGGTCTATAGCAATTTTACAACCCCGGCTTTTTATGGTTGTATACTAATGCGAATAAGACGCTTCGCAAAACTTTCACAGTTAAAAGTTGAAAAATTTGAGCTTTCAGTATTAAATTATATACTTTTCAATTGCGTATATTGTAATACATGTGTTGTTGTTGATAATTTATTGATATCACATTATCAAACTATAAAAACAAAGTGCTTTGCGTGCTTCCGATTTCAGTAAAACGAAATCAAATTTGTATTCTTGAGACTTTTCTAGTTTTGAAGTTGAATATTTTACGGTATCGGTATTAATCCTCTGTTTATCAATTTTGTATAGTGTAATACAGGTGTAAGTAATGATAATTTGTGGTTATCATACCATGAAATTAAAAAGACTAAGTGTTACGGTGAAGGGTAAGTCATACGGTATGGTTCGAACAGAAATTTTCAAAATTTTTCAATGAGACTACGCTGCCAGGAACTAGGTTTGCTAGGATTTTCTGATCAAGATATTTTATTATTATGTGGCAAGTAATTTTGTTTGAAATGCTAATGTATAATAGAGAAAGTATATTTTTGATTTCCTACTGTGATGGTAACAAAAAACGAAGTGGACAAATTGGTGAATATATATTTTCCAAAATAAAAGTATCAGGTTTACTTACCCTGTTAATATAATTTCACTATAACTACAAGATTGGGCAGACCAGGTTCCTCCGCTTATGGGCCAGTCCATTTCAGAAAAACCTTGCTTTTTCACACTGCCTGCTCTGCCAACAGAGTAAAATGCCGGTATGAGATCTGCCGGACAATCGACCAGGTAAGTACAACAAGTAACGGGTGATTCGTGAATATCCATTGGGTATGGGTTTTCTAAGGGTGGAAAACCGACAGTTTGCAGGTCCATCACAACGAGATCATTTTGTAGAAGCGCTATAATACCAAACGGCTCTTGCAAATCTGGAAATTGAAGGGTTTATTGATATATTTTACGTACTTTGTATCATGTACTCTATATGTATAATAATTTAATTGAAGGGAAACACTTGGCCAAATTCTACAAAAATTGTTTCGGGCTGTTAATCTATTACGAAAGCATAAGTACAAAAATTTTATTAAGGCATATAGATGCCTATAACTCTCCCAAGCAGACAAAAAGAAGGCAAACGTCAACTAAAATGACTGGCTTTTTCAATTTAAAATTAAAAAAGCCTGTTCTTGCAGAATACATTGAAAAAAACATATTGATTAATTAAAATTATTATTAGAGTTAGAAATCCTTTTTTTCTCGTTAAGTCAATATTTCGTCATGTAATCAGCGATTTATTCAGGACAACACTGACATAAAATAAATCTCAACAATCGCAATTTCTAAAGAGTAAACAATATAAAACTTATAAGTGAATGCCTTAGGTCTGAGCTTACATATATCTGAATAGTAAGTCGTCAGTGTTAATCATAGGTTTTTTGCAAGACGGGGTTGATCTGTATATCATTTAAGTTCTTACAATAGATATTGATTTAGTTAGCCAGTGTCCGATTTATAATTTACGCAATTTTTATTAAAGAAGTCGAAAGTATATGAAAAAACATAACAAAAAAAAACAATAATAACACAACAACAAACATTACAAACAAATTTATTACAGTTAGTTTCACAAGGTGCTGTGAATTTCTATTCCGATATCGTCTCGGAAATGCTTACAGATATGCACTCCTTATTACAATTTTTAATTTCAGTCAAATATAAATCTCATAATTTAATGTCAAACTAGTTTGGCGGGAAACCAAAGATACGAGTATGTCATACTAAGTACAACTACAAAGGCAAAAAAGGATTCCTTTCCACCACAACGAACTTGGGAAATACGACCTAAATTCTCGAGAAAGCAAAAGGAAAGGGTTCAATTTCAACTCTCACGTATGCTTTTATTTAATTAGAAATGGTATATTACTAATGCTTTACTGCTCGACTTCAAAGTATTCGTCAAATGTGTTGAATAACTGAGCATCAACAAATGGAGCAGAAAGAGCGATCAAACAGTGATGAATTTCTTGTTTGTGACCTCAAAAAATTCTCCATTTAAATTTAACAGAATGAACTTATCCTACATTGGGAAATGCCTTCGAACGTTTTTGTTGTAGGTTCATCTGGAAGTTTTTACTTGAGACGTAAGCTGAATATGATATTCCAGTTAAATAATTATTTTTAAATGTGGGAAATGTGAAGAACGTCCTATGGATGAAAATCTTCACTTACTGTAAATTATTCTATATTTTTTGGTAATAATACATTTTGATCTACACTTAGGTGAAGTCTACAATCAATTCAGATTATTACTATAATTTGGTACACAACGTAAATTATACGTGATCGAAAATAAGGTAAAATTTAAATTTATAGTACAAGTCAGCAGATGTTTTCACATTATTTATTTATGGAGTTGAGGAATATTTGATATATTTATTGAGAAATGATTTTCTACTTCAAGATATCTTTAAATTTTGTGCTCAGTTTGACATTTGAACCTGACAAGGGCGTATATGAATTAAGACCAATTGAAAATATTGTAATACACTTCGCAAATGAATAATTAAATACAGTCTGAAATATAAGTTGCAAGAAATGTGATGTGTTGGAAACTATTGAAAAATGAAAATTATTTTATTACCAATGAAAACTCACCACTAGGGTACGGGGATTCACACAGGGTAATAAAATCGACTACGTTATGCTCCATTTCAAGCACAGTCGTGGTTTTATTATGAACTACAGTAATACATGGAGTTTTTCCAGCTTGGTCTTTCGGCATTCCACCGGAAAAAATCACATACGCTTCTCTGGAAAATTGAAGAATAACCAAGAATATATATTTGGATAAATCTTAGTAGTTTATGAGATTTTATTTTCATATTGTTCAAGAAAAAACTACTCCCACAATAAATAAAACTTACCCTGATTTAGAGGTTTTCCATTCGACTTTATTGATAGGTTTGCATGGTTCCGGTTTGCCATCTTTTATTTTAGCTGAAATAATAGATTATTATTCTTTATAAACCATATAGACTTTGCTTATTCGGCTTATACAAAATCGAAGGTTTCATATATTCATGTACAATTATTTAGATGAAATTACGTAAAAAGCTTGGAAGTAACTGAGTCAGATTCATTAACAGATCGTTGACCCCCGTTAAGGCAAAATACGGAGGAGGAAGAATACAGAAAGCTTGATGAATAATTCAAAACAACAAAGTTGAAAGTTGGAAAATCGAAAATAATATTCGATATTCCAGTGAAGAGATTCGAGAAAAACGATTCAATATATGAGCATTTAGCATTCTGAATATTGAAATGGGAGTATATAAATGAAACTATAGTTACGCAATGTTCTGTTTCCAAATTCTCTTTAATAATATCTCAAATTTTGTTGTAGTCCTTTGAAACCGAATAACCCGAAGGAAGCTTGTTACGTGGCTTATTATCCTGTATATGCATAAACCATGTCTTCGTTTAGCCGGTGTTTAGAGATTGAATACATTATTGACGATGTAGTAGGATAATTATGTACGTCACTCTTTTTCTATGAAATTTCCTTTGATATTACGAAAATACCGAATGAACGTGAATACAGAGCAGTATTGTATTATAAATTGTTCACAATTTTCAAGATATTCTGATTTCAATAGTTTCTGTCGATAATTGAAAGACAATTACACGCAACTGATTATTTATTCTACCTATTTTCGAAATCTAATGAAAACCATTTGAAGGATCATCTAATGTTCATTTTTCAATATGTCTAAAAGCATTCTTTCAACAGTTATGCAAATTGAAATAAAACCATATACATAGTCGATTCCGAAATTTGCATTCGAAATAATTCGAATAGAATAATCTGTCTGCACAAATGTTGTCAACAAAAATAGAAACTATCAACTTTTAAAGTTGATAATTTTTGTTATATATATATATATATTATTATTATTTCGATTGTTCCCCATGAGGAGAGCGATTGAGCTTGAATTCGCAATCATTAGGAATTTTGCTTCATCTTTTTCACATATCTTCTATACCTACGGGTATAGAAGATATGTGAAATTTCGATGCTTGGTGACTCTGTAATCTGAGAGAGGTGTTTTCTACTGATTTCTATAGATGGAATTGTAGAGTATTCATTACTCTACGATCTTCCACTTGAAGTCACAAGAAGATGCTTGGAGGTTGAAATCGTTGCCTCACTTCGATGGACGTGGTGCGACTGACGAGTTCCTTGCAGAACGAAACATATATGTCTCGCACTTCCATCAAGTGTGGCATCGATTTCAATATTTCTCTAACATTTATCCCTTGAAGGATAATGGAGACATCACATCGTACACGTTCACATATCTAGCTCTGCTATAACATTCTCTCGATTAATTTCAATTTTTCAAATGAATGTTCTAGTGTTCATTTTCTTATATATATATATATATATATATATATATATATATATATATATATATATATATATATATATAATATACTTTATTATTTTGAATTTGAAACCTTTTTGAATTATCTAAATTGTCGGTTCAAAATTCTGTAAGGTATAAATATCGCCCTATAGGCTTAAAATGATTCGAGGTCTTTTCGAGGTCGATTCCATATCTTTGAATTTTGTGTATTGAATTCGAATTTGAAAATTGTGTATTAATTTTCAAGTTCGATCATCTGTTCAAAAAAGTTCAAACTTTTTTTTTCTCTTAATTAACTTCCAAGTTCGAACATTTGAAACTTGAACTGCGCTATTCTGAAGAGAGCCAGAAGCTCGAAACATATGTCAACAACAGCTGTTACAAAAATAATTGCAGGTCTGTAACGTAAGTTTCTTTTTATCTATATATATATATATATATATATATATATATATATATATATATATTCTATGTAAAGGGTGCTTTTTTAGAGGTATAGAACTTTAAATTGCAATAAAACAACGATGGATCATTCGATTGACAAGAAATTTTTTTTATTGGAAAGATAACCTTGTGGCATTACAATTTAAATATGATTTCAGGCATATGACCGCCATGGCTGGCTCGGATGTAGTCCAATCTAGACGTCCAATAATAGATCGGCAATAACACGGCGGATATTATATTCCAGATGGTCAAGCGTTTGTGGCTTATCCGCATAAACCAATGACTTTACCATAGCCCCACAGAAAGTAGTCTAGCGGTGTTAAATCACAAGATCTTGGAAGCCAATTCACAGGTCCAAACCGTGAAATTAGGCGGTCACCAAACGTGTCGTTCAATAAATCGATTGTGGCACGAGCTGTGTGACATGTTGCGCAGTCTTGTTGAAACCACAGCTTCTGGACATCATGGATGTTCAATTCAGGAATGAAAACGCTTGTAATCATGGCTCTATACCGATCACCATTGACGTTCTGGCCATCATCGTTTTTGAAGAAGTACGGACCAATGATTCCACCAGCCCATAAAGCGTACCAAAAAGTCAGTTTTTCTGGATGTAACGGTGTTTTGACATACACTTGAGGATTATCTTCACTCCAAATGCGTCAGTTTTGTTTGTTGAAGTAACCATTCAACAGGAAGTGCGCTTCATCGCTAAACAAAATTCGCGCGATACGTATTCCGCACAGAACCCTTAATTTCGAAATAAAATTGCACTATTTGCAAGCGTTGTTTAAAGCGTTGTGAGTCTATTCAGGATAAATTGTCGAACCAAACTGAGAATAAATAACTTCTCAGCTGTTAAATCGGTCGTAATCTTCAACAGTAATGCAACCTTAAAGTTCTCTACCTCTAAAAAACACCCATTAGATTAGGCTGGCAATGGCAAATTAGCAGAAGTCATAAAATATGAGAAGAAACAAAAACTAAGTTTGTAAAATATTCAAGAATTAACTTGAATAGTGTTAGTCTTTCTAGTGTTAATATAATGTGTTTTTTTGTATATATATATATATATATATATATATATATATATATATATATATATATATATATATATATATATATATATATATATATATATATATATATATATATATATATATATATATATATATATATATATATATATATATATATATATATATATATATATATATATATATATATATATATATATATATATATATTAAGTTTGCACAGTTGAATACTGTGATTCCTGTGAAGTTTCTTGAATATTAATTAATTCTGCTGTCGATATTCAGACGTCCATTTATATCACACCATTTGCATGTTATTTACTAAAACCTGAATAGTTGGGAAATTTGTTTAGGGGTATCTACGCAATATTCCGCCCGTGATCCCTCGCAAACAATGAAGTTTCATCGAACAATTTTGATATATAGTTAATTACTAAACAAAATGATTGGAAATTGGGGTTATGAGGTATACGACGCGACGTGGAGAATTCAGAAACTTTGTAATGATGATATGGATGGGAAGAACTTTGCGAGTGAAAATTTCATTCTAATTAGAACTGCCTAATGCTTGAAAAATGTTTTCAATAGTGGGAATCTGTGAAAGAGAGCATAAAATTCTCTCCGGTTCATAATTATCCCATACATAGATATGAATAAGAATTGCACAAAAATCATTTTCAGATCATTTCAAAGAATATTGAATAGGATAGAGTTCCATTTATCTCATTCACTACTGAGAAATCCTCACGTCTTTATGATTAATCAGAAGAATATTCTGTTTCAATCTGTTTAATCTGCTCAAGCAAGTACCTAATCAATTCGTGTAAGATAGTACGGTTTCAACAGCACATATTTGTATGGAGCGCCATCTATTTTCTGAAGCTGGATTCTTTAATGACTTGCCATAGGGCCATGTAAGACAAAATAGTTCTTGTAGGTATACTTATGCCTTCTGGGTGAGTTTAATGATATTTGAACCGCTGTAAGTAGGCCCTAATATATCTTCGTATAGTAAGGGGTAAGAATATATCGTTGTTGGATGAAAAGATTTTTGCTTACAGAGTAATTCTTCTATTCTCTCACCTTGAATGTCAAGGGTTAAGAGGTCTTGATTTGGTGTAAGTGTAACAAAGTAATTTGGTTGTACTTCGATAAGACTATACTTTAATGCGCAAATTACTTTGACATAAAATCTATTGAGTATCAAAAAATATACCTAGAGGTTGTGAAATATGGATAAATTTCGCATTCGACCGAAGATTCCACGTGGTGAGGGTACCATCGGTATGCGAACACATGAATTGCTTCCCTTCATGGTGCCAGGAAATCGACCTCAGTTCATAGGTTAACCATCGCATTTCGGCCACCTTGTTCGGGAGATCCCACAGTACCACTTGACCCGTTTCAAAACCAATTAACAGCTAGAAATAATTCAGATTAGTAATCACCCAATCACCGAAGACATTTTTACATTCACTCAATATTTATTTATTTTGGGCAGATACTCAACTATGAGAGAAGTATTTTAAACTACGGATAATCGTTGAAAGGCTTTGAATGTGTATATGTATGAATTTATTTTCTATATAATTTTCAATAATTTACTTATTGCTTAGAATAATAAGGAACATTATTATGCAAGGAACAATAAATTATAATAAAAATTGAACCCAAATACTTTATATAAGGAAAAATGGAATTTTTGCTCAATATGTATGTACAATGTTTCATGATGTTAGGCCAAAATATATTTTTTTAATTCCACTTTTTATTGTGTTATTCAGATGAACAGTCATACTTTTCGTGGATAATTTGTTTTCTTGTGATGTATATAAACAGTTATTACGGTTAATCTCAATGCATTTTGAAGTTGTATTCCATTGGAAATATTTTCTGTTTTACTAAAATCCAGTAATTGTATCCAACACAATAAAAATACACGTAAAAACTTAATATTAAAATCTTACCTTACTCGAATCTAAGGGATTATCACTAAGATGAACAATAGACCCTGGATGGCTTTTTCTTGTCCTAAAACGAAAACAAATGCGACATGACTCCTCAGTTGGATGAAAATTTTAGTACAAATGTATAGATGAAATATTCAAAGGCTTTTGACTTACAAGGAATCAATAGAATTTTTCAAGAGGTAATGAAAGAGCAAAATAGAGATGAATATATTATAAATAAAACTGAATGAATAGAAAATAGCATACTCAGCACGAGCAATGAAACCATTCCATTTATTGCTTTCTCAATTCCTTGAAATAACTTCATCGGAGAATCAATGTACTTTCACCCAGTCATTAACAAATCCCAAGAAAAACTTGCTACGTAAAACAAACAACTCCATTAATGACTACAAAAGTAGGAAATATATTCTGAACAATGATTGAAAGTGTGTGAACTTCGATTTTATCTTCTCGTATTGATTCAGCAGAGTAAAACGAATCATTCCGAAGTAATAAGTTCTTCATGGACAATTGTAGAGCTCTGCTTCACATAAAACAGATTCCAGTGATGCCTTGGGATTTGGATACTTCCAAAAACTATTGCATGAGAAACCTCTTTGCATCTTTCTGCTAATGTTCATCACAATCTCTCACAATGATTTATTTCGCATTGAAACCTGGACCATATTGAGTTTATATCTTGGCCATCCAGAAGCAATGTGGAATTGTGGAAGACCTCCAATGTTCTCCTTTGAAAGTTTAGGTTCGTATCAAGTTTTAGGAAATTTTCTAAAACTTGATACGGACCTAAATTTTCAAATGAGAACATTGGAGGTCTACCACAATCTAACTAACAACTTATGAGAAGATGGATCAACAAGATACCCAAGAAGCACGCTAAGCTGAGGAAAACCTTGCCCACGACACACCAGATACCACAAAATTTATTTGTCATCAAATAGTGTCGAACCCAAATGTTTACAGCTCTGGGCCCTAGATATGTGTGTTGAAAGAAACTAAAAGAAACCTATGACAAATCAGAAACATCTCGCAATGTAAAGAAGTTCTCTTCGAAAAGCATCTCAAAAAAATAGCAGGTAGTTGGAAAACAGGTGAATAATCTGTAGAACATTATTCAAAATTTAGGTTGAAAGGAAGTTAATGATACAAAATTCCAAGAGCTTAATGGACAGCTGTATCACAGGGATAGTGCAGGTTTGTCAAAATTTTAGCGAGAATGTTTTTATCAATCTGTAAGCAACTGAGACGTTAACTGTGGTTCTATCCGTGTTTATACATTGATCAATACATACTTAAATCATCCCATGATGCATAATTGTACTCGGAGAAACGAATAGCTAACATTTAAAAAATAAATTCTGATTTGGCATTAGGTTTACTTCGAATGCGTCATACCTAAAAAGATCAAGCCTACTTACAATTCGATGGTCTTATTCCAATTGATGACGTAACCCGATAAATTGAAATTTTCTATTTGTACCACGTGGACATTTCCCCGTTCCGAACCAACGTATATCCATTTGGATTGAAGGGGCAGGTGCATGAAGGTGATTCTGAAACAAATGGAAGATTAGAAACGGCGATCTAAATTGTACACGTGCCATTAAAACTGCGCGGTGTGTCGTTTTTCATTTTCAATCGCAGCTGCCGAAAGTTCAAACGTAGGATTAAAATGGTTGCCGAATGATTTAGCTTCAGTGCTTCGGTAAAGAGCCGAAAGCGAAGGCATTACGTGGCGCGGTCTATCGGGATAAATTCCGAATTGAAATGGAACTTATTAATATGTGCTTTTTGTTATGCAGTATTAATTTCCGTTTCGGTGCACATTCGAGCATGGAATAAATTAGTGTGATGAATTGCTAGTTTTCAACCTGCGGCTAATGATTCGGTTGTTGATTGATTAGAATTCATTTGTATTTGTCAAGGCTTTTGTTCGATTGACAAGGAGATTGAAAGATACGATTCATTCCAACAACACACTGACACAAAGCTCAAATGAATTTTAACAACATGAATTCGTGCGATATAAATCACTGATACAAACAATCTAATAAAATCAAGCGAATAATGAACAAAAAACGTGAATAAATTACGATTCAGTGAAACAAAAATGAAACTGTAAAGCGAAAGAACATTTGTTTCCTCGTTACATTCTCTTCTAATAAGTGAAAAAAGCTAAATATCTTTTATCCACATGGGCATATCGATTTGAAGATATGAAGCATTGAAATTTTCAACCCAAAATACAAAAGATCTCAATTTCATATCAGGAGTAGGTAAACAGATTTGGTTGATTTATATGTGACGGAAGCGTTATAGGTTATAGTACTCGATTATCCAGAATTTCATTCTATATGCTGTCTTAAAAACATACAAGTACATGAATGTAATTGTACACTAATCACATTATCTAGCTCAATAATTCCATTTATTGAGAAAGATAAAAAGAATTTGTCTTTTCATTGATATTGTGCAGATTATATATCCCTGCAATTGCAAGAGTGATTGAGTTTAAATTATTCGAAATTAATACAAGTTTTTTGAAATTCAAGGAATTATGATAATTTAAATGGTCTCCATATCCAAGAGGTTTGAGCGAAGGCTGAATTAATAAAAGATCTGGGTTCGAATCTTGTCTAACACATGGACTTTTGTATGAGTATGTCCAATTATAGTTGTTATCAAAATTTAATTCATATTCATAATTCAAGAGTAAAATACTGAATGCAAACGCATGTACCTCCTTGATTATTCTATTATCTCTTTATACTTTTACTTATACTTTCTATTTATCTTTTATAATATCTCTTTATACTTTTATTATACTTGTTATTCTATATTATCTCTTCGAAGTTTTGATTATGAAAAAATTTTGATGAGTATATGTTGAAATATCTATGGCACTGCAATAGCGTATATTTATTGAAGTAACACTTTCTAAGCTCTTCTTAGTGTCAACTCAAAGCTTTGTACGATGACAATGAAAATGAAACGCGTTACAGCCTGTACTGTTCGTGATGTAATTTTGTATCAATAATATACAGTTCATAACACAACTATATTATCAAAAATTTCCAATCTGATTTCAGAAATAGGTGACTATCATTATTTTACGTTTTTTCAGACAAAACTGTATCAAATATTATAAAACGTATGCTTCAGCACTCCACTTTACTATTGAAGGTTTAATTATTTCAAATAGTAATTATCATGAGTTATCAATGATTTTTGCTGAAGATTACAACGTTAATTTCTGTTCAGAAGAATCTCAGCTATTTGAGGCAGAGATAAACTGAGTTTAACGATGAAAAATTGTTCTTTTAATCAACAGATAGGTAACCATATGATTCATGTGGTTTTATCAAAAAATTTGGGAAGTCGAGTTTATGTTTCTCATATTACTTTCCATGAACCTATCATTTCATACCCATAGTACTTGATTAAATTGATGTAAATTTTTTAATTCTAACATGACTTATTTATTTTCAATTAATCAATTGTGACAACGTGCAAAAAAATTTCACTTTAACCGCGAGTGAACTTTACACGGACTCATTTTTTCAAATCTTGATTGTTAATGAGTTAATAATGATGAACTGTCAGTAATCAATACCGTTACAAAGCCGTGCCGTTTGGGAAAACGTCATATGGAATTATACAAGTGACGTGTTGATTAGAAATCTGAAATTAATTGCTTTATTAATGCCACCGATTAAACTGCCATTTAGAAAGCAATTTGTTACGAAACGTTCTCAGCAAGATGCAACAAGTTTGTTTCGTTTGTTTTCTTAGTATACCTACATTTTGTGGACGTCAAAATGAAGAAATTAACAAGTCGATCAATAAATACTACCGAACAAAAAAGCGTTCCTCAAACATAATATTAATCATGAAAACAACATGACAACACAATGTTGTCGTTTAATTAGCGGGTTCGGATATAATTAATTAAAAACATTGTGTACAACTTTGTGAGAATAAAGCTTCAGCTCAGTTGTGTTCGGTGCGACTGCCACATTTGTTTAGTGATATATTGCAGAAAATTTGCTCCGAACGAAATTTAATATAGGAATATTTACTGAGGCTGAAAGGGCACGTGCGAAAATTACAAGAAAATTCCAAATTTCTCTGTAAAGCAGAAATCAATACTGGTCTGTTGAGCTTTCGACCATTATGCTCGTCATTAACATTTTGAGTGCCTCAAATTTTTAAATTAATAATTGATGAGGCCGATACTTGATGTAAATCGATAAACATAATAAAACAATTGTTAAACTGATTTACAGATATATTAAAAATAATACTGCATGACGTACGTTTCGATGAGATTCACCTTTTTCAATGCTAGCCCAATTTCAACACCGAGAAAAATATAATCAAGCAAATAGCCGTGAATAATAATTATAATCCTGAAATAATAGATAATATGATATTAAAGAAAAACTTCAAAAAGGCGATTGGTTTGGTTTATCCCCTAGTCAAAAACAATATCAACTATAACAGTCTTACATACATCGGTAAGTCCAGTGAAAAACTCAAATCTCTTCTTTTTAATTATAACATCCACATTGCTTACCGTACTGAAAATAACTTAGGAAAACATATCAAAAATAACAAATCTAAAAAATCCGGTGTATATAAAATTAACTGTGGTAGTTGTGATAAGTTTTATATTGGTAGAACGTTCAGAAGTTTTCAAATAAGAATTTCGGAACATAAACGTAGCTTTGATAATCAGAAGACAGATTCTCATTATGCAAATCATTTGATCAATGAAAATCATATATTCAATTCCGATTTTGAAATTTTGAATACCGCAAACAAGGGAATGAAGTTTAATTTGTTGGAATCACTTCAAATTAATAAATACAAATATTCTGGCAACCTTTTGAAGAGCCAAATCGATCATACCTCAAGCCCCCTTCTCAATATTTTCAAAACTACTTAGTTTACTATAAAGTAGTTCAGTATGAATTCATCCCTTCTACCTGTTATCTACCTGTTTTCTTTGTATTTAAGTTTATATATTGTATGTATTCGAGAAGTTGTCATTAGTCTGCACGTAGCATTTGAAAAAGGTGAATCTCATCGAAACGTACGTCATGCAGTATTATTTTTAATATATGTGTAAATCAGTTTAACAATTGTTTTATTATCTGAAATTTTTGGTTAAATATTTGTTGTTCAAGCTGAGCTACTGTCTTTGTCCTACTTTTTCATTAATCCTTTTCCTCTTTGCATGCGTTGCAATATTTATCAGTTCAGATATATTCATCAATTTTCCGTTAGGTGATTACTCTTTTTGTGACAATAAAATCTTCGAATAAATTTAACTAATTAGCAATCTACGATTGTCAAACTTCTCTAGGTAAAAGGTGAAAATGAAATGACGAATAATAACAACAAATTTGAAAAACGCAGGTATAAATATCATGGAATTTGAGATTCTATGACTTTGGGTTTTACGTAAGATATTTCATTCTGAAATCTAATTTTTATTACCTGAAAAGGTTTAACAAGGGCGACTTGTTTCATTCTATCTGTTCATTGAATTCCTATTTTCCAGAATTTTTATGCCGATTTATTTCCACTATCTCCCAAAAATCTAATTGACTACTTTTCTGTATATTGTGTAAAATTTTGAAATTCGTATAAAAAATATGGTTTTCTCTTAATAAATGGTTAGCATAATTCGAGTTACTTTTGTTATGCGGCGAAGCTATATTTATGTTCCTGTATTTTAGTAACGAAATTTCTACTATGAATATTTCTCGATGAATTATTGTTCGCTTCAAATAAAATATTAAAATGATGTTTTTTTTTTAAAAGGTTTTGACTTTTTGACTGACGGTTCCAAAGTATGAAAAACTATCATATTTACGATTTCTATCCGACTGACAAGGAAATACTAATCGCAGAGCTTTCCGATAGAGTTTTTTGTGAAGAATTTTTGACAATAGTTCGCTATCATAATTATTACTAACCGCAATCTGTTTAATAATGTTCAGATCTTTATTGAAGTTTTCTTTTGATAAAGGTATATTAGTTAATCTGTGTATCATACTTTGAAACGCTGCCATTTACCTATTGTGATTTTCAAATTTTTTCATGTGTTTTTCAAATTTGTTGTTATTATTCTGTAAGCATCTAAAGAAGTCATTTGTAACGACGAAACGCGTCATGCTATGTACCTAGTCAAGTTCAATTTCAAGTTAATTTTGAATTCAACTTTATATTCAATTATAACGGATTTACATGAAGTAAACGCCAACACTATTGAAAACATAATTAAATATTCAATTAAACTAAACACTTGGCTAAATGTTTCACGATAATATTCAACATTTATTTATTTATTTATCGTATGGTAATGATAGCACAATTAATTCACAAACAAAACATCAAAATTTTTGACATAATCAATAGAGATCGTGATTTTGGAGAGAGAACGGATTAGCAACAGTTAATCACATTGAGATATCGAATCTCGAGAAATATGTGAAGAATAAAAACTTTTCGAAGTTCCCTTGTACGTTATGAATTCAGAGGGACCTTTGAATATTATTCCACTGAATTATTTCACTTGTAAACATCGCAAGATATACAGATACTTACTTTTCCTTTTGAAACTTGAGACTTTGCACCACTTGGGGAACCTTCTGGCGAAAATTCCACAAGTGCAAAGTATCGTCAGCTGTAGCGGAGACTAAAGCTCCCTCGTTGACTAGAAATTGAAGATGGAGGACAGCCGACGATCCTGGAGGACCCTCCATATCGTGGCGCACGTGAACATCGACACCTGGTTGACCTAAGCTGAAGGAGTTTGTTAAGGAAATTTGCAATTAGAATTTCTTCCTCATACCATCGATTTTCGTTGGAAAGGACGTACGAAAATAGATTTAACTATAGAATGTCTATTAAACATACGCTAAACTGTGAGTACCTTTCAAAAAATTGAGATAATATTAACAACTGATAATAAAAATAGCAGAAAATACGTTTACCATTCCTTTCCCATACGAATGTAAATACTTAATGTATTTATAGTATTATATAAATATATAGTATAATGCTGGATTTTCACCTTAAATGGGATTCCCACGTCAGAAGCTTAATTGTCAAGCTTAGCGAATCAATATCCATATTTAATCTAGACGTAAAACATCTAACAATAATTTAGAAAGCTATGGCGGAGTCTCTGATACGATATGGTATTGTTGCGTGGGATGGTGCCTATGATACAGTAATGAAAAAGCTCGAAATTCAACAAAACTGCTGAAAACCCTTTATGAAAAGATATCAGACATACTGCTGACTTGTTGTATAAGGAAGCTGATATACTGGATATACGCCAGGTGTTTGTTCAATCGCTGCTAAATTTCACGAAAAAAAAGATAGACAGTTGTTAATTCATAGAACATAGCGTGAATACCAGATATAGCAGGAACTCTTTATTAATTGCGCAATACAGTAAATCTATTATTTCTCCGTAGCTACTCCTATTTGGCACCAAGGATTTATAATGAGCCATTTGAATTGAAAACTATGGTTAACATTAAAAAATTCAAATCTGCCATAAGGAACGGGATGAAAACAAAGGACAGATATATGATTCATCAACTGGTGAACATTCAAAAGCTAAAATGGTTGTAAAATAATATATGATAGTGTTACACATTTTTATGATATTGTTATTCGCTTCTCCACAATATAGTTATCAACTTTCATATTGATAAGTTTTTTCTCTAATTGTTGAAATAGATACCTTGATATTTATGTATGTGAGTATCTAAATATTGCAGAATATGAATAGACATTCTTCGTACTCACCACACGCTACGGACTTTGTGAAAAAATGTATTATCTTTGTTCAGGCAACAAAATTCACAAGATAGATTTTAAAATTAGAATACTACTGTTTCACCTATGTAATTGCACTCGTATCACGAGAACCTACCTTAAATAAAGATTATTATTATTATTATTAAATGTCCATCCATTTAATGAAAAAACATTATTAATTATGATATTTTCTTAGTGTGTTGAACACAAAGTACTTGCTCGTGAAATGATAAGATACCTTTTTGTAAGTTTCTCCAAGTAACGGCCAAAACAATCATAAATAATCACATTTCCATCTGAATTAATGTACGATCATAAATAACCATATTTTAGTGGACTTAGAAGTCATTTTAATAGCAATATACGGATATTACCCAAATCTGATGCGGAGGACTTTAGGTTCCTTTCTGGAGTAAATTATTTTGTACGGAGCCCTCTGAATTATTTTTGTTTACTACTTCAGAAATTAATTACTTACAAAATGGGATAATTGATCTGTCTGTATTTAATAAACCCAGCACTCAGTTAACTTTTTTATTTAAGTACAATTTAAGTCAAATTTTCAATTCAAACAGAACATCAGATTAATACAATTTTATGAATAAAAGATTCAAGACCATTTGAACGTTTTTAGATTCATTTTATTTGCAGATGTAACATCTTTCACGGTATTGTGAAATGTGTTTGTGAAACATAAATGGTCAAACAAAATGGAAAATGTTTGTACTGATTCAAGAACTTTCGAATCTTTTCTAAACAAGGACAAAAAGTATAGGTATGAATTGCATAATGTATAGATGTGAATATATGTTAGTGGAAATCAATTGTATCCACAATTTCTATTGTTGAATTAAACATCAGAGAAAGTCTACTTATTTCATTTTATCTATATTTTCTATTTACTTTTAATACTGATACTCATTGGTTAATATATCGACATGAAAAACATCTAGTCTATAAGTAATTATGTTAAAAACAATGAATTAAAATTAACACACTTGATTTAAGTTACACTAAATATATTAAAAATTCTACATATGTTTCGGGTGGTTAACCTATTATCAAGTGTATACAATATAACTGAACAATATTATTATTATATTATATATTATACTTCTCATATCTTATATTATATCTTATACTGCTTATTATATACTACACTTATAATTATATATTATATTATACTTCAGTAATATTGTATACTGTTGATAATCAGTTAACCACTAGAAAAATATGTAAAGTTTGTAATATATTCAGTGAAACTTAAGTCAAGTGTGTTAATTTCAATTTATTGTTTTTAACATGTTTGACCAAGAGATAAGCGAAACCTCCGTGTCATTTAAGTAATTATGTATTTTGAACCCGTGACATTTTTATATACAACAGACATAAAAACTCAACATTCGAAAATATAGCAACCTCATGAAAATGATTACTGAAATAAACCTTCTACTGATAAAACTTTGTGATAGTTTCATACTTCAGAGTATGACCTGATGACAAAATACATTTTCTGATACAAGTCAGAATAATTTCCCACTATCTGACTTGAATTATGATGTTTACCATGAAGAATGTTTCGTATTTTCATCAACAACATGCCTAATTTCTAAGATTTTATATTTGAGGGATTTTATTTTGAAATTTCAGTCCATAGTAAGTCTTTATTTCGAAAAGAATGGAATATTTCGACTAAATTACTTGACCGCCCAATAGTTAGCACTTCTAATTATTCTATTCAATTATGGTCTGTTTTAGGATGGAATATATTAGAGATTGGGGAGAATCTTGATAGTCACCGTACTTGATCGAAGGAGAGTCGCTGAAAATGTGGCTACTGTTTCCATCATTGCTGACGAGACTCATTTAGTAAGTTCAATGTGAAGTTTGTTGGATTAATTCGATTATTGTAATGAATTGTACAAAAATCATTTAGATTCAACAAAGCATCGTACAGGGTATCTAATATAAATATAATCACTGCAACTTTATAATTTACTGTAACTTTATATTGAAATTCAATTTAAAGTGATTGCGTTCTGAGTTATATTAAGAATGGGCGCTAATGTAGAAACGAATGCCACTTCCATACATTTAGGTTTATTTCGACCAATTATTTATAAAACAGACCCAATTTCTGTGATGAATATATTAATATCGAAACGTAAATACATACAAGCATTACACACTATTAGTCATATGTATGAATTCCTGATTTCCAATTCTCAATTACATAAGTGGTAGGTAATAATGACATAAATCAAAATTAAGGTAGCAACACACGGAACTACAAACTCGAAAACTACTTATCGTCTAGACATCATTGTTTGTAGGGTGCTGAGATTTTAGTTATGAGAGCTGGCTCATGATTTATCTACTTAAAACGGCTTGCAATATAAAGAAACGAATTAGCAAATTCGTACTTAGCACATAGTAAGTTTGTACAAAAGTACATTTGTACAAACCAAAACAACGCAAATATTTATAGATAGTTATCAAATAAAACATAAGAGCTGTAACAGTACGAGTAAGAATTTTTTGAATAACAATTCATTGAAATTTTCATTTCATTTGAGTGAGTTATATAGTCCACCTTCTTATTCAGAGAAATTTGTCTAGATAGGTATTAGAGAAATATTCATATCCTTAGAAAAGTAAAGTGTGAAAAGAAATTTATGAAATAATAATAATAATAAGTCTTCATTTTCTACAGGTAAAAACACCCAGTTACAGGAAATATTCAAAAATATATAACTAAATATAACTATAATTATAAAATATATAATTAACATATAACATAATTAATCATATGATACAAACGTTTAAAAAATGTTTATCAATAAAAAAAGTAATTATAATAAATAATGGACAAAGAGATTATGGCTTACTTCAGAATGAAAAGAGTCCAAATAAACCCGACTAATGAAAGCAAATGAGTCACTGTTGATATCGCATTTGTCAGACACATCCTCGAATAACGAACACATATATCTAATGGGCAATTGTACGAGGGAATTGGTTTTCGGAGTACCCAAAAAAAAAAAAAATTATTTGAACGTGAACATCGTCTAGGAACTTGAAAATCAATAGAGCCAATAACGGTAGGACAGTCTATATAACCAATGTAAGAGGTTATACAGAAACTTCAGAGAGAAAAAGTCCCTGCCAACTTCGAGCGATTTAGCTCCAAACCTGTTTAACGTATCAGTTTGGATATATCCCCTGGCCGGATAAACGTTATCTTCAATCCTAATTAAATATTTGAAAAATTTTCGTTATATCGACTCTAAATCAATTTTATGAGAATTTTGAATGGGACTGCAAATCAAACATCCGAAATCTAATTTAGTCCTAACAAACGCATTAAATAATCGTATAAGTGTTTTTGTATTCGAAAAGTGTCCAGCATTACGCACAATAAATCCGAAAGATTTGAATGCTGTTGAAATTGTTTTATTTATATGAGTTTTTTTTTTAATTCAGTGGACCTACAGTTTAACGCCGGTTCCGAACGGCCAGTGGGCTTGTTATCGATGTACATTACCCAGCATATTTCATTATTCAAACTACTTAAATCATAGACAAATACAAACACCCATGCCTTCAGCGGGACTCGAACCCGAGTTCTACCGCACTATAGTCGGGAGTTCTACCGACCAAGCTACGGAGACCGGCTATTTATATGAGTTACAAAGGTGAATTTCTTATCAAATATTATACCGAGGTCTCGAATTCCGAGACCCTGGTCAGAGTGGTTTCGTTAATTGTGTAGTCAAATTGAATAGGATGTTCCTTTTTATAATGTGACAACATATTGAGTTTATTGTGGTAACACCAATCAGAAACGTCGGTCAGACCATCCCGTAAGCTTATGCATTCCTCATATATTTCGATTTTGCGATATATTTTTAAATCATCAACATACATGAAACTATGAGCTGCTAGACAGTCTATTAGATTGTTTACAAAAAGAAGAAACAACAGTGGGCTAAAATTAGAGCCTTGTGGTACACCCGAAATGGCTCTATATACATATGACTTATGACCCTCTAATTTCACAAACTGTGTTCGATTATTTAAATAGAAATTATGAAATCGAAGTATCCCAACTCAACGCTAAGATTATAGTATAGATCTTGTAAAATAAGAAAGAAAATAAAAATTTCAACACTCTAACAAAACAATATTCAAATAATCTCGAATGTTATGTAAAATCATTCGAAAATTAAGTAGGAAGTCAGTAGGACCTTTATGGAATTGGTATTCTACAATTTTACGCCAAATTAGTTCATAAATGTATTTTATATTTTACTTTCTGAACTAAGTGTTTAAAGTGTCTGTATCAGACATATTTTGGAAAGTAATAATAAAAGTACGATATGCTTGTCAAGATTTCTTTTACGTGTACATCCACCTTTATATATTCAAATTGCTACATCGATATTATTTCCCTGCAACGAAATATCTACTCATAAGTTTCCAAGTTATTCCCTATTATTTTACTGAGGACTACTTACTACATAATGAGTGTTTCCATAAAAACAATTTTCATTTATCATTTTCTCAGATATATATTAGAACGTAGTCGTTTCGTGAATGAATACAAAATAAGCCCAGCTTGAATGAATATAAAATGAACCTGGCGTAATGAACTTAAAATATAGACATTTCGTCCGTTACAGTTATCGATATGAAAAATCAAAGGGGCGTAGGTTTCAGCAATAAATCATGTATTCCGATATCGCTCCGAACAATAAATGATTTATGGTCGGGAGTTACGGACATCTCGACGAAATTCAATACGATGGATATAAAAAGTGTATTTCAATTTTTATTCCTATTCTATACCTATTCGACATCAAATATATCTTATATATTTTCAGATTTGGTTTGAATTTGGCTGGTTCAGGTCTGAAAAGTACCTCAAACTAATTGAAAGAATTGTTTACCTAATGAACGTTTCAAAAACAATAGTCAGTTTTTCAGTATATACAACAGAAATCTTAAAAAAAACAAGATCGACTACACAAATGTTACACCCTTAAAATTTAAGAGCTCAGCTTAGTGCAAACAATAAAAAAAAAACATCTACAGCATATGTAGCATGTCGTAGGTGTTAAAATTGGTTATATCTTGGTTCTTTTATTTTTTCAGCTCCAATGTTTTTAAAAGAAGCCGTCTTTGAAGAAAAATGGACCGATGATGCCACCAGCCCATAAACCACACCAGACTGTCGTTTTTTCGGAATGCATAGGTAATTCTTGTATGGCATGTGGCTGTTCATCACTCCAGATGCGACAGTTTTGTTTATTTACATATCCGTTAAGCCAGAAATGAGCCTCATCGTTGAACGCAATTTTTCGATAAAACAGTGGATTTTCATTAAGATGTTCTACGGCCCATTCACTAAAAATTAGACGTTGCGGTAGGTCATTAGGCTTCTAATGCAGAATTAATTCTTGCAGAAGTTGAATTTTATAGGCTTTCAAATCTTAATCAACACTTAAAATTTTCCATGTGGTTGAGTAACACATGCCCACTTGCTGAGAACGGCGACGAATTGACATTTCACGATCCTCATTAACACTGCAATATTCTCTTCAGTACGCACTGTACGCATGCGAGAAAATGGTTTAAGGTCCAACAAAGTGAACTTGGTGCAAAATTTCGTAATAACAGCACGAATTTTTGATTCACCATGTCGATTATGACGACCATAATATGGTTGTAACAAACGATACACATTTTTCACAGAGCACGAATTTTGATAGTAAATTTCAACAATTTGCAATAGTTACTCGTTTGTAAGTTGATGAAATGGCAGAGTATACTGAAAACTTTTCACTTTGACAGATGACGTTTGGATGCCATTACCAACCAGTGCCGCCAACCTGAAAAACTTAACTCTTAAAAATCAACTGTATATTATATATTGAATAAAGAACACCAGCATTTGTTCCACAGAATTTAATCAATAAGATAAGCCACATGTTTCTTATTCAATGAAAACATGCCATTACACCAAAATTTTTTCAGAAGGATGTTGACCTTTCCTTTCAGTTTGTACTCAGTGTCTCTTTTACTACGCAAAAATTGCAGATTTGTACATACTATAAATACATGAAAGCAGTTGGGGTCAGCGTCAAGTCTTCGGTCACGTTAATATTTGACGACCCGCATTACATCACCGTCTAGATGAACAACGTAGACAGATTTCATGCTGTTTTCAGACCACAGGAATTAATTCACATGAGAATTTCATACAACGCACATCGTGCATTACATCTACGAAAATCAGAGAGAACCATACGGACTAATTCTGTTTGCATTCGAGGCTTAATATTTCAATGGAACTTTCCAATTAATATTCCGACTACCAACACAGTTCGGCAAATACATTTTTAATTAAAGCTCATTTAACTGCACGAAATTTGGCCGAGAGTTCGAGATACAAAGCCATAAATTGTACAGGACAAATTCCGTTTGTATGGATTTTTGAACGCGAAGAGCTAAAATGCTGCTATTCAAGCGTACCTCGTTTTAACATACCAGAGAATTACTTAAACATCGGAATTCATTAGCACGGAGGATACAGCTTAAACGAATGAGATTAAAAATTAATGTTAGTAAATGAAGATTACTCGGTTTTTACTGGAGATATTAGGGACAACTTTCGGGAGCTTCTACAACCGCTTTGAAACATACTACGCATAGCGATGTTCCAACTTAAATTATCAACTACCCTGCTTCACATATACCTACTAACAAACTACAGGTAACTTTTTGAAAACAATTCAACAGCCAGAAAGATCAAATAAAATAGGTATGATCAATATATGAAGACATATCTTCTGAACCATCTCATTTTGAAAATTCAGATTCGATAGTTTTCGCTTATCATTAGGTAAAGCTGTTGAAGTGTTGAATATTAGTCTTGACAATAGGTGCTCGTTTGAACTTTTAAGAATGAATTAACACCCCGAAACAATTGTCAAGCAATTAATATAATTCTGTGCAACTAAGCCAACTATTTTTAAACAGACTGAAATAAAACTGCTACTCGTCAATTTCAAACAATGTATTCAAATTATACAACCGGTTTCCAATATAACGCCATTGTCGAGTAAAAAGTCGAAATCGGTCGTATAATTTAAATACATTGTGTGAAATTGAAGAAAGGCAGTTTTATTTCAGTCTGTTTGTAATGAATTTCCATAAAATAAATAGTTCATCAATATCTTTAGCCAACTGTTTCTATTCAATTTATCTCGAAGTATGCTACATAAAGAAATCAGAGAATCAAATACCTTCATGAAGAGTTGACTCAGTACCTCATTTAGCAGGAAATAAAACGCCTAATAGCACAAAGAAATATACATGTAGATGCGATATGTACCTTGAAAATCAAGCGAATTTATGCGATGTTGAAATTCTAACTAATGAAAACTCTTTCGGGACGTATGTTGTTTAAAAGTGGTATCATATAATTCAGGATGGATATTTTAAGAGTAGGTTTCAATAGCCTTCTTCAATATATACTCGTATCCGTAGAACTTTCGACTAGAAATTTCATAAATGTTGGTGTATCCTGTACAGCAAATGCATTCACTGCTTATTTTGAAAGTCTAGCTAACCGTTATCTAAACAAGGTAATATACATATCTTTATGTACCTTATAAAGCAAACGAGTTCAAACGAAAATGAGAATCTATTTTGAAATTGTGATCCGATAGCTCCCCCTGGAAACTGAGCACGAGTGGAATTTGAGATGGTTCGGTGTGGTATCATATAAACATCGATATATCTCGAGGGTTGTTAAATCAACTGAACCTTGTACAAAAAAATTCAATTGATTCAGCTGTTTTGAAGGTTCGCTTTCATGTGTGATATATGTACCTGTAGCCCTTTTTGTTTCGAATTGTGCAGGCTTGCGGCACTGCATATTTTTCTTGAATCCTACACGCCTGCAAGTTTTCTACATCCGTTTATATATTTTCTCAATCCAGTGAGTTTCTACTAAACTGAGCGTAAATTTTGAAAGCTTCTTTGAGTAATTTGATCTGATTTTACGTCACTTTCTTGAAAATCGATTCACCTAAGAGCGGTATTATATGAATGGAGTTGAATATTAAAAACTCAGCGAGTTAACATTGAACTAAAGTGATTTTAAAATACCCATTCAATAGTATAATGATAATAATAAGTTCTGCATTCTCAACAGGTATAATATCCAATTACAGAAAATAATAACAGAATATTTATAAAAATATATTTAGTTGTTGGAAAACAACTGAACAACTGAGTGAATAAAATGAAGAGAAATAAAACAAAGAATTCAATATAATCTGAAAAAAATTGAAAAAGCAACTAATGAATGAATAATAAAATATCTAATTCAGTTCATTTAAGACAATTTTTCTGGTTCACATTACTCCTAATAATGGAGTCAAATTGAATGTCACATTTATAATCAACTGTATTGAATAAAGACTTCATAAAACGAATGAGTGTTTGTATTACTGAGTTTGTGCTTGGAGTCTCTGAGTGGAATGATTCTGTGGTATGAGAATTTTATCTAGGAACAAGACATTTCAAAGCAGATAGGAGAGGAGTACAATCAATACTGTTATTACTCAACAATTACTGTTAATTACGACTCAATAATTGGTCATGATTAACTCCTCTCTATAGATAAACTTTATCCTCCCTCTAAACTGAGAATTCCAAGAACCTTCTCTCAATAGCCTCAAAATGGCGTTGATGGCAAGTGTACATAGAATTGCCAGATCATGCTGCCATACTGGAACTTGCTACGTATTAGGGCATTAAATAGTCTTATAAATATTAAGGAATTATTGAAATATTTGCCATTGGGTATAACTAATCCATATATTTCCGAGGCAGATGAAGTAAGTGTGTGTGTGTGTGTGTGGAATGAAGGAAAGCTTCTGATCGAATATTATACCAAGACCCTACTCTGACTGTATAAGAACGAAAAAGAACCTGACCACCGACGCTGTAATCACATAATATCCTCTCAAAGCGAAAATCAATACATGAAAATTACGACTGAGTAGAATTTAATAGTCATGCTGAAATCACTTTCTATAATTTCATGATAGTCAAAACTGAGAATGATTAAAGTTTTCAATAATATTTGTCAGCTATTGCTGAACTAAAGAACTAATTTCAATATAAATAACAAACGTATTTCGCGCGTTTAATTTCTGATGAAATTCGAGCAAAATTGAATGTTCAATCTTGCTCGAAATCGTTCTGAGATTATTTATTATATGAACTGCGATCAGCGAAGGGGTTAATACTCTAGGGTATTAAGTTAGAAATAAGAGTCTCCTGTCCTTTCAGTGAGAAGGGCAAAAAGCTAATGAGGGGTGTATTTAGGGAAAAAGGAATTAATCTTTGCGAACGCTATAGAATACTTTCCAGAATTCCCAATAGTTAGTTTGAAAGTAATTAACAGTTTCTGAAACGATTCAACTTTTCCGATAACAGTTCCTAAGAGCCACTTATCAAAGTCTGTTAATCGAGTGTTTTGCGAACTGAATAAATGGTTGGTTACTAATTTTCATTGCTTTCAGTTACACCGCGAAAGTCAATAGAACTCTAAAGAGAATCATGCGGAGGGAGCCAAATAAACCCTCAGTAAACAAAGTGTTCAGGTTTACTTTGTATGAACAACAGTATTATTTTTATCAAATGATTCTACTAATAGTTAGGTTTATTATATATTTATATTGTAGTTGTTGTTGGTAACTTTTTGACAAGAATAGAAACCTACTGACAAACCTACGTGGAGCACCCCCAATTTTGATAATAGCTATTTACTTCTATTATTCAAGTAAGTGCGTTGAAATCAATGAAAAAATAATGAGAGACGTTGAAGGAATATAACTGCTCTTATAAAACATACATTGCTTTAGAAGAGTTATTTGTAGCATTTTATTTTCATCCTTAAAGACAGAGCTTGATTCAGGGATAGGCCCTATACGCTCCGATTTAGGATAGTACGAAAGTAAAACTTATCAGAAAAAAATTCTTGAGGTACAAAAAGATTGGTCAGTAACGTACCCCAAAAAAGAAAACAATATGGAGAACCAATTGATAATAAGTATCATAATTTTTTATTACTGAATGTAAGAAAATTTTCGTTCAAAATCGGTTCAATAAAATTTCCTTCTGACAAATGAGCCTAGAATGTTATCAAAATAGAACGAAGTGGAATTCAGCTCTGAAAGGCCCATCTGTGGTCTAAATTCTGCTTGCTTAAAGATGAAGAAGAGAAACAACGCACGTACTTAGAAGCTCATAAATAGAAGTGAATATTTTCGAATAACCTCATGAAGTAATGTCTCAGAATAGTGTCCATATGTTAATTCTTCTTCATTTTGATTATATTGTGAGACTGCTGATTGATAATAATGAATACGATTTAATTTTTAATATTGATTGTACTAAACCTAAAAATATTAATAAAAGATTCGAAAGTTTTGAATAAAATCCATTTCATATCTGAGCAGTATATACACGATGTTCATATCTGAAACTGCCAGAAGTAAACTCTCGCGCACGTGTAGCCAAGCACTTCGTTTTGACTTTGAACATGTGAATTCATATATCTTAGAAGGAGACAGTTATTCGGAGATTTCCACGATTTAATGTCTGTAAAATAGAAGGTATTTCGAACGAAATTCCTTGAAATATATTCATGATTTGGTTGCTTCTGCGATGTAATTTTCAGGAGATTCCTAAGAGGTATTTCATTTTGCTTTTTCCATGAACTGAATGTGTATCGAAAATGTTCGCAAATAATCTAGTCGAGAGGCGTCATTTTGCATATTCTATCAACATAACTGCTACCTATTAATTTGGGAGTCTAAATCATAGTTAATCTTCAGTTTGCATGTAATGTTATCAAATTGAGAACACCTTTTTATGCATTTTAGTTCAGTTGCTAATTTGAAAACATAGAAAGAAAGAAAAGAAAAGAAGAAAATATTTATTTATACATTTAGACAGTATACATATGTATTGGACAAGTCAAGACAACTTAACGTAATGTATATTATCCTCATAATTTAGAACATTTTTGATAAGTTAGAAAAAGGCGAGAAAAGAAAAAATTCTAATTATTTATAGAGAAAGAAAAAATTTTAAAGATCATTCATAACCTTCATTCAGAATATATCAGCCCCAATTATGTCTTCCATATACTCTGAAATACTATAATTGGCTCTGACAAATAACAATTTCTTGACAGATCTTCCAAACACAGTGTTCAGCAACACTCAGTACATCCGGTGATCCCTCCTCCAACAGAACCTCCAGACTATTCATTTTATTAGATATGCACTGTACATTCAGCTGAAGAAGTTTAAAAGCACTATAATTTTTTGGAATTGTTACAGGAACAATTAAATCTACCGAAATCAACTGGGAGTAAGAGTCACTTTTCTTGGTTGAAAAAAATGACGTATACTTGCTTTATTGGGCCAGTTTGCACCGTTGAGTGCTTTTTCATATTCATTCTCTGGAATAAGTACTTTGAAAGACGAATAGCTGTCAGGGTATTTTGATTTAAGTATTTCACATTTCACCGTTGATAATGTTTTTACAAGAAACTGTCGAAGATCCTCAGCTGAAGTATCTGGTTTCAAATTAGATACGTGGAAAGCTTTAAATTTCTCAATTCCTTCAACACTGGCCGGGCCCGAGAAACTTCCGACAGTCAACGCTTGACGCGTTTTCCTCTTTTTTTATTATTGTCCACAGTTTGCCATGCACTATCCATCTTTTCAGGAATATTAAGGCCTGTATTTCCTATTTTCTGTTTTTCCTTGACATGCATTTCAATCCTCGAGATATTCTTCTGCGCCGTAACAACAGCTTTGTTTATATCCTTCAGAGTGAAATGCTTCTTATTTTCGGTATGATCCGCAACAATGATCTCTGGAGTCACTGCAATATGATTTAGATCTCTTTTTAAAGTTACCTCATCCTTATACGACTGGTTAGTGGTAAAAGTTAAACCTTGATTCTGATAACTGGTCGAATCAAGCATTTGAATATTATCGCTCACAATTTTTTTAATATGATTTCATTTGTTCATTGAAATCTGCAATTATTGATTCTTTGTGAATAACATTTTGCTCCAGTACAGAGATTGTATACTTCAATAAGGAATTATTTTCCAAAAGAAAAGTATTTTTCGCTTCTAGTTCACGAATTATTTTCAATAGTAAATCCTGTTTAGTAGACTCACTAGTAACTTCTAGAATTCTCGGTGAGTTCTCAGCATCGGGAATGTTGTCAGCATCATTTTGTTCGTTCATTGAAGGGGATAAAATTTCTTCTTCGCAGCTTTTTTTGGCTTTCCCAGAATAGCTCCGATGGTAAACTTTTGTACATTTGGTACATTTCACACAAACTTTCACAACTGCATTTTTGCAATAACCACATTTATTATATTCGCCTTGAGGAGCGTCACTCGCACCAACCTTCTTCGTCGACGACATTACTTCGAAAATAATAATAGAAGAATACAATAATACTAATAGTAGAATAGGAAGGTTACACAAGAAAAAAATGTTTTTTATTCTTAATATTTTTCAATTAAAAATAATTTCGACGAGAGGTATAATGTAAAATGGCGAATGCGTCGGTATATTCAATATATGAACATACATAGGTATATTGAATATATTTGAACTTGATCGTCTTAATGTTTACCTAATGTTCCACCAAGTGCCTGCCACTACGTGACATTATTGAATCCACACTACTGTTAGAAGCAGGCTCTCTTCATATAATAAAATAACAGGACTTTTCACGAAGTAAGATGAACTTATCATTAGAGTCAATAACAAATAAATGGATATGACATACACGAATTTCTGAAACCAACTGTACTCCATCGAATTGTCCTTCAATGGATAATTTACGAGTGAAATATTCCACTGGATGGAAAAATTAAATCGTTTGTAACTATCAGGTTTCGATGATTTTCTTTCTGATAGGTATAATAACCTGTCATTTTCATGGCTTGCTTGAGCAACAACGGAAATCTATGTATTGGCCTCATTATTGCATGATAAAACTTTTGGAAATTCATACCTGAATGAATCATGTAGATGGTATAATTTTACTATTTTTTCTCATTTTTTTCTATTGAATATTCGAAAAGCTAGCGAATCACGTGATTCTAACGGAATAATTCCATTATAAGCAATCATTTCAAAATATTTAAAACAAATGGAATATTCGATTGTTTCCGCTTGTTTTTTCAGATACTGATATGATTAAAATAAAGTTCAGCAATAACTTGAAAAAACGGGTATAAACATATTTCTCCTGGTGGTTGGTTGGATAATTTGGATCGGTGAGACCAATATACCTGATGTCTCTGAGATCTCTGATCGTCGTACCCTTTTCAAGTCTTCTCTGTGCGACAATTGCCCTCGTAACTTGGCCTTGACCCTTGAAATGGCGTAACTTGCTCGTGATACAATATTCAAGGAATTCTTCTGTTTTTGGTTCTTAGTAAATGCGGCAATACTCCTTATTAACTGATATTATTATAACAAATGTTCCCCATGAGGATAGCGATTGAACTCGAATTCGCAATTCTTAGGGCTTTTGCTTCATCTTTTTTGCTTCCCAACAACAATTTATACTATCGGAATGCTTTTTCTTCCGTTCATCTGTCCATTTTTTTCAGGCTGGCGCGTTTATTTTTGCCCTAACTTCACATGTGTGATTTTATAGCGACACTAATTTCTTCCGTTATCGTATTTATTTTTTGATATTTCAGTAACTTCATTAACTTTGATAAGTTCTTTTTGAGGTCCAAATTCATCAAAATGCCGTTTCTATTGATTGCCCCTAAATCTCTCTGAGAATTTTCCGTTCTGGTTTTTATATTTCTGTAACACATCATGTAACCGTAACCATAATGACCGTCAATAACCATTGTTTCAGCTGCGTAGATTGCTTCTGGAAGAATCGTTGTGTAATAATGCCTGAATTTTGCGCCTCTCGAAATGCCTTTTTTGTTATAGTACGCCAATGTTAGCTGGTAGGCCATTTGGAGCTTGGTAATTCTTTGTTCATTAGCGATTCGGTTTAAACCTGAGAACTGTATAACTTCTCCGAGGTATTTAAAATGAAAGACTTGCAGAATTGTATTGTACTTGCCTTTGTATTGGTTTTATCATAAGAATTTTGTAACCCAGTTTTCTGCGCAATTTAATGTAGTTTTCTACGGCGAGAATGGTTTAAGTTTTGTTGTCTGTGATAATAGCAATACCGTCTACAACAGCGAGACATTTGACATTTATTCGTTTTTCTCCTTTGAAACCCACTTGTATGCCCTTCACGTGAAGTTCCCATTCCCGAATGAACTTTTCTAGAACAATGTTGAAGAGGATTGGTGAAAGTCCGTCCCCCTTCCGCACACCGGTTTTGATTTCAAAGGTATCTGATTCTTCGCCCATGAATTCTACTTTGGAAGTTGTACACTCGAAATATCGAAATATTTCAAATAAAACTCTCAGGGAGCTGTCTACACAAATGTTGTCAATGAGAACGAAGCTATCACTTTCGAGAGTGAATATTAATTGCAATTCGAAAAATTCATCGATGTTGTTGAATGATAATAGGATACAATTGTTTCATCATTATTATGAATCATCAGTCCATATTTAATCTATCAATCAGGAATCGATGACTTTCAAAACGCCCAAAGGCCCTATACCGGAATGAGGAGAACAACTCTTAGTGAAAATTCACGTGAACTCCCTCTATCGGAGAAGAGACGTATAAACTCTCCCTAGCGTTCTAGATTTCTACCCATGACAACATTAGTGCGAGTGCCTAAGGTTTCGTAGACATTTCATTCGAACACTACAGAAAACTGCCTGTAATGTGTAAGAATGGTCCCATGCCTATTCGTTTCAGTTCACGGCCCGGCAGGCAAAAAATCTACAGAAGAAATCAATATTATGGAATGAATCACTTATCGAGAGGTTGCCGAGTGGCTGATTAGAGCACTACACGCCGGTTTAATACTCAACGGAATTTTTTACCGCACCTTTGCGTGAAAATGCAGGAGTTTTCTTCTAATAGATTACCGTTGGCGACTTTAACGATCAGAACGGTTCGGCTTGAACGTTTTTTTTATTACAACATAAATCACTACGTAGCTCTCACGGATGCGAAGGGCATCTTAAAAGAAAGTTGCGCCTCCGTTGTAAATGACGTTTTTCCCGCATGAAAATGAAATATTTCAATGTCCGTCCGGTTGGAAGAAATTCAACATGAACTGGAGTGTTTTAGACATTCCGCCATAGTTTTAGGCTTCAAAAGAACCGTTTCAAAGTTACTTTTCAACCCTCTCTACGATTGAAAATTTGAATTTTATTATGTGCTACACAAATCTAAACATTCTCTTAGAACATTGAAAATTTTACATACACACAGTGAGGCCAGTGTATTTCGTTATTTCAATATAAAATATGGTTGAATCGAAACTGAAGCAAAGAGAATAATTTTCAAAATGAACATCAATTGGGCACGGAGAGTAATTTATACTCATGTAAGGAAAAATAGGAGTACAATATAGAGAATTAAAATTATTGAAAAAAAAATGGTAATACGTGTTTGGTAATGGTAATTGCTGTCTATAATTCTGAAACAATCTAAATAGTCCGTAACAGTAATATTGAATAACATACCATGACTGCATGAAAATTAATTGATAATAAATATTATAAAAACTTCAAATTGGTACTTTCTTTGGCATGTGTTTTATCTGCCTATTATTGTTATTTGAAAATTATAACAGTGACATTAGCAAATTCTTGATTTCGAATGAAATTTATAGAAAAGAAGATAATTGTAAAAGGGTAGAGGTCGAACGAGAAAAACTTGATTTAGTTATGACGAAAAACTCTTCAATGGACTACAGGAGTTTGTTCAGGAAAAATGCTTCAGAACTTTAAAAGTGTTATCGCAAAAGCGGCACAAAAGATCCGGAATCGACAAGTTATGATAAATTCAAGTTATCTCAAAATAAAACTGTACCATTATCGAATATTAAATATTCGATAATGGTACAGAAATGTTCCACAAATTTTGTGGAACATAAAATTATCTTGAAAATTTTGGATACATCATTTCAGGTATGAGCAAGGTAATCGAATACTTGATCTGCTTCTCGAAAGATGAATGGGGAGCTCAACTGTAAGCGAGTCCCGCTATAATAATTGATGAGATTTGATTTTTCCAAGGAAAATAGCTTTATTTGTTTTTTACAGTTTGTGCAACAAGCATGAACTTCCTGGCTCATAAATGTATTCAGAAAATTTTTGGGAGCTTTTATTTCAGCTACAGGTGTACATTTTGAACAGCTGCTATGAAATGTATTATGTCTTTTTTGAGTGATATATATCTCAGATTACTTTGGAAAACCACATTTTTCCATTCTATTCTGCCTCTCAATGCTAACCGTACTTTCACATTATTCGGTTTCGACCGTAACGGAAAAAGCTGTATAATTTTTTACCGCCACTGTATTTCTTTCATATTTCACGACAAAAAACCGCAAGATTTTTCATATATGAATGTGCTGCTTTCACTATGCATGGATCTTCACTGTTGATATTTTCATTTAATTTTTTGAGTGCGAGTAGGTATCAGAAAAAACAGAAAACGAGTACCTATCTGGTGGTTGTTTTGTCGTCACAAAAACAATAACATATTTTTAAAAGAAAATAAAAAATTTAATGGAAGAACCTCAAAAAACTCATGATAATCATTAGGATAATTTTCGAAAAAAATATACCGTTAGGTTTTCAGAGGTTTGCCCATAATGGAGAGAATAAATCTTCCATTAAGAAGAATTCCAAACCGGTATTTTCCTCGGATGAATCATGAAAGCTACTGAGTAAAATTCTGTGTTATCAAAAAAATCAATCAATTATCATTTTGATTTTAACACGTGAAAAAAGATCAACGATGATAATTTCTATCAAAGTTTGACAAAGCTACCGAAAAATGGAAACAATTGTTCGAAACAATTTTTTAGTGAAGAATTTCAGTTCAAACGTTAGACGAAAATACAATTTGCAGAAATATTGACGAAGACATAAGAATATTTCCAAATTTACTCTGTCATTTCCTAAGAAATCAGTTTTTTAGTTCAAATATCCACCCAAAAGAAAATACTAAAGGAAACATAGTTGAATATAAACTAAAATTCAAACACTTGAACTTTTGATTCACACTTTATTGACAACATAGCATGACGCGTTTCGTCGTTACAAACGACTTCTTCAAATGTTAACAGAATACATGCTAACAGAAAGTATTCTGTTAGCATCTGAAGAAGTTGTTTGTAACGACAAAACGCGTAATTCTATGTTTCACAGGTTTTTCGAAATTGAGCAATTAAATGATTAATTAATTAATTAATTAATAAATTAATTCATTAATTAATCATATTAATAAATAAATTAGTTTTGTCAAAGTTGTGATATACAACGAAATGTCAACGAAAATACAGTTTTCAACATTGAAAATATCCTGTTATTGCTAAAAACATTAAAAATAATATATATTGTGTATATATATATATATATATATATATATATATATATATATATATATATATATATATATATATATATATATATATATATATATATATATATTATTATTATTATATATATATATATATATATATATATATATATATATATATATATATATATATATATATATATATATATATATATATATATATACATACGAGAGTGAATACTAGAGCATACATTCGAAACATTCAAATTAATCAAAAGAATGTTATAGAGGAGCTAGCTATGTGAAGGTTTTCGATTAATTAATAATTCTTCTGATTAATTTGAATTTTTGAATTTTTCTAGTATTCATTTTCTCAAATTTTTCATTCAGTGCCATTAGCACAAAAACTTGCTTTTCTTTTATATTTATAAATAAAAATTCAACTTTTTGTCTCATAAAAGCATCATACAACGCTACCTCGAACTTATGAATATTAACTAGTATCCGGAAGGATCAGGTTCTATGTACGAAAAGGGATTATCATTGATCTCCGGAATTCTATTCGTTCCGGGCAGAGCAAAATTTGTTACTCGCTTCAAAATAGTTAGGCGTTCCTTTGTGCAGGAATTTCATCATATTTAACGAAGCGATTAAGCAGAAAATCGATTTTGCCGAACGAAATTAATGAGACGAAGGTTTCGAGGAACGACTTATCGGCCAAATATAACAAGATGAAATCGGTTTCAATTTTATTCGAAGGCGAATCTCGAAGTTGTATGAAAGGTAGTGTAATAAATCATTTACCACCATCAATCTTTGCTCGAATGATTCACATGTCGAATAAGGATCGTTTTTCATTTAATAGGAGCGTGCACAACATATATATTTTCTCAATTTATGCTATTGGGGTGGATTGAATGGGAAAATCAGCTGACAGTTGAAAAATTTCCAATAACCTTTTAAGACAATTGTATACGTAGCCGAGGAAAGCAGGAGGGCGTATAGTACGTTCGATTCAGAAACATTCGATAAAATTGTCAATAACAGTTCAATGATATCAATCCACTTCGACAGAGAAAAAACGACCATCATTTTACGCAATTTAGAAAATGAACTTTGTCATTCATTACTGTAGTAACTTGCATTGAAATTTCGATGAATATTGAGTGTTGAAACATTGTCAGAAAAATGAAAACTGATTTTAATCTGAAAGCGAAGAAAATATTTCATGTTTAACAAAAAAACAATTACTTTCATCGATTTTTAGAAGAAATGAATCAAAGGGGAGTAAGTTATGTTGAAGAGTTTAGAAAACTTGAAAGTAAATATAAGGACACAAGATCTGTATTCAGTTGTTGGAAAACAAGCCATTTGTCTGCAAATAAATCTCCTAAACAATTACGTCTTTAAAAATGGAAAGAATAGTACGAGAGCTAGCAACGTCGGAAAAAAAAAGCATTTGAGATAGAGCAGTTTTTAAATATGTTATCTCTCTCACTCTCCGAGACGTCATAAGGGCGGTCTGGCTGGCGGTAGTGGTTGCGTTCATCAGTGCGCATCCTACCTCTAAAGGTAAAATATCGATTTTTCAAATCATATTAAGAAGTTTTGTTTTTCTTTTATTATTTTTATTGAACTTTTTGCAACATGAATCTAATATTGCCAGATATTTTTATTGTTGATTAAACTATGCCAGACCATTCATTGAATTGAAAAATTTTTTTTTCAAAGTAGTCAAAGTTCTCAATTGCTGAAATTTTAATATGATGTTATTTAAGTATCTTAAAACCTGAAATTAATTTGCCAAACAATAATTCGATTGTTAAACCTTCAGCCAGACCAATTTAAAAGTGAAAAGTGATGTGGGATCATTTTGCTTGGTCTAGGAATGGTTATCGAATAAATTACAGAAAAAAATTTATTGCACTAATGTATGGATTATTGTAGTATCAAAATAATTATTCAATGTTGTACAAAATTAAGAAAATATTATGAAAATAAACATAAATTATATTTTTCAATTCATAATTGTATCACAAAAAACGGAGACATATTGATAATTATCATCATCTTCACTGCTGTCATTTTCATTATCATCATCTTCACTGCTGTCATTTTCATTATCATCGTCGTCTTCTGGATTGTCATCGTCTTGTAATGAGTTATTATCTGTAAAAGAATTTGTGATTGTCTGTATTCTTCCAACATGTCCAATGACTTTTCACTTTTAAATCGGTCTGGCCAAAGGTTTAACAATCGAATTAATGATTGGCAAATTAATTATAGGTTATTAGATACTTGAGTAACATCATATAAAAATTTCAGCCATACTGAAATATTTTGAAAGAAATTTTTTTTAAAATTCAAATTAGCATCTGGCAGGGTTTAATCGCCAATAAAATATCTGAGCAAATAAGAGTGTGATAATCTCCAATAAAATATCTGGCAATGATGGACGCATGTTGGAATTAATTCAATAAATATAATAAAAGAAACAAAACTTCTTAAAACGGTTTGAAAAATCGATATTCTACCTGTACAGGTAGTATGCGCAATGATGAACGCCATCACTAACGCCAAGCAGACCAACCTTAAGACGTACGTGAGAGTGAGAGAGATAGCATTTTAAAAAACTGGCCTACCTGAAATTCTCTCTCAAAAACGTTGCTAGCTCTTAGACTATAATAAATAAGTCAAATACGTTTGTTAAGGCTGATAGTCAAAAATCTCGAGGTCGAAAATCATCAGCATATAAATAATCGGTAATCATCGATTAACCGTTTTTTTTCATTTATCAAAATGCAATTTTCTCAAATGACCAAACCTATCAAGAAATAATTTCGACCAATCATCTGCCGTTACCAGGATATACCATCAAGATTTATAAAGATATTTCTTCAATGAAAAGAATTTTAAAGAAGAGTTATGTGCAATACTGAAAGAAATTGTCTGAAATCTATTCCTGTTTTTTATTGTAATCCTTGATTGCTCACGTGATTATCTAGAGGTCTGTGACCTCAAAAATATTGATAAACACCGATCTGGATTTATTATGTATTTTTTATCGAAAATTTTCAATAACAATTGACCGGATATGAAATGGGTGAATTTGGTTATTTGAGACTGCAGCAAAAAATCTCCAATTAGTGGACCACAGCTCGAATTACACTCGCTCTGATGTTGTCTTCATTCCCTGGCCATTGTGTTTAACATCTACCTACACACAATGTGAAGAACAGCTTTTATCTAGTCGCAGTGTTGTTTGTAATAAACAATAAAGCCCTTTGTAGATGAGATACGTCATTCGCAGCGAGCTCATTGTTCGGTCGAAACTATCCAGCTCTTTCAAACAAATCTACATCAGTTGGTTTCTTGGTGATGTGTAGATAATCTTTTTCATCGTAACAGTCAGCTTTGCTGTTCTCTCGACATGCCCTCCATCGGAATGTGCAAACATGTATAAAGAGATAACATAAACAGAGACCGAATTCTCTCTAATTGTAACATGGGAACCACGTTTTCATCTTGTCAGCTAAAATTGTGAATGACATTGTATTTGAGAAATATTGTACGTTTTCGAAACTCATTTGAATTGAGAATTATTTATATCACCCCCTGTAGTTTCATCAATATACATTTGATATATCGAATAAAAACATTTGGCTTAGTTTGACATAAAGATATATTTTTTGACAATTTGTTTTTTGACAAAAGAAGCGATAATATGAATCAAGACGATTACTGTTCGATGTATTCGAAAGAAGGAATCCTGTAATTAATTAGTAGAAGAAAGTGAATTAAGTTTTAAGAAACAATTTCAAATTATTAAGAAATGAGGGACTTTTAATTAACAGTTACTTACTTGCTTGTAAAGTTTTATCGATTTTTAACAATAATATTTGTGAAAAAGGATACATCCTCAAGGAACCACATTTCGAACCAATTGCTAATAATTTCTGTACAGGATCGAATGCCACTGCAGTTGGTTGGAATGGAAAACCATGCCGAAAGGTCTGAAAATAAAAAATAGAAAAGTGAGCCTGATAACTTCAATAAGAGAATGCAGTTTTCAAACTGTTTCTCAGATGAAAATGGTGAGTGAATAAATTGAAAAATGTAGCGTTTTACATAGAAATAATTAAATATAAACTAAGAATCCACGAACGTAATTTTTGACATGAAAACTTAAATATTGTATATACTATAACATTCTTTTGATTAATTTCAATTTTTCAAATTGACATCAACTCTATTTTGGTTGTTCGAATATTATCAAAGTACACCACATATAGGATAAAATGGTTTAAATTCTAATTTTTCCCATTTTTGTTGCTGCGAATCACATGTCAAATTTCAAAAATGTAACAAGAAACTTCTCAATTTGATGAAATAAAACATAACATTTTGTATATAAATATATATATATATATATATATATATATATATATATATATATATATATATATATATATATATATATATATATATATATATATATATATTATATATATATATATATATATATATATATATATATATATATATATATATATATATATATATATATATATATATATATATATTATTCTTGATGTTTTCAAAATAACATCTTCAATGTTAAAAACTTTATTTTCGTTGACGTTTCGTTGTATATCACACTTTCTGTCAAAACTGAAATTCTTAAAATATTTTTGTGACATACCTACAACGAAAATGAACACGAAAATAGCCTTTATTGCTGAAAACATTGATATATAAATATATATATATATATATATATATATATATATATATATATATATATATATATATATATATATATATATATATATATATATATATATATATATATATATTATTATGCAAATTCAAAATTATTGATTTATGGAAGAGGAACCTCATAAACGCGGTTCTAATTAAAAATTCCATTCTGGACCTTAATAAAAATGCAGAGTGGTTCCCTATTTATATTTCACAGGCTTTTGTGGTTAGAGCAAGAAGCGCTTCAAAGTTTTCTCGTAAAATATAATCCCGAAATGAGGCTTTCAATTTGTGAGCAGAAAGCGAAGAAAGCAACCACTTTTTTTCGGGCCTCGAATCTACGTAGTTATTTTCATGCAACCTTCGTTTAATTGCAGGAATTTGAAAATTAATTACACGAATTTGATGAAATACTCCGTAATTATTGCAGGAAAACTAAGCTATTTCGATGGTATGCAAATTTTATCCGATTTTGAATCTAGAAAGAAACATTTTAATTTAATTATTCTACAAAATCTGGGATGATGATTTATAATGAACATAAATAAGTATGTGTACTTTGTACCTCTGCTGACAAAATGATACTTTTTTGAGCTATTGGTAGTTTTTCATCATGTGTATATTCATAGTATCACTTGGTATCGCTATAGTGATACCAAGATGCTGCATTTTACTTCAATGAACTTCACTTTTCCACTCCAAAATACGAAAATCATTTCAAGGACAATTTCGAAGGACTCAAATTGAGAAATTAATTCGGGTATATAGTGAAAGGTGTACTTAGTTTCTTCGTCTTTGATAGATAATTAACTGAATTAAAAATATTTCTTGATATCTAGGGAATATATTTCAGCTTTCACGTTTAGGCTTTTCATTACTCAAACATCTATTGCATATTTTATATATATATATATATATATATATATATTTTATTTCGAAAGTTTTTATAATATGAAAATAAATATAAATAAATATATATATATATATATATATATATATATATATATATATATATATATATATATATATATAATATGTATATCTGAAATTTTTTATTTTAACCATTCGAAAAAAACTCTCGGGGAGTTGTCTACACAAATGTTGTCAACGAAAACAAAACCGACTTTTGAGAGCGAATATGTAGTTCGTTTCAAAAAAGATCGAACTACTTAGAATTATCAAACAATGCTATTTGATTCTTTAATTATGGAAATTTATCAGAGGAGTGCATCCAAACAATGAAGTTTTGATGTTTTTTTTTTGAAACTCAGAAAGACCATATTTCTTCAAAATACGGGAAACATTCAGTGAACTACACAGGTGAGCTCCGTCTTTCGACGAAACAATATAACCTCTTTTGCGAATGATATACAAAGCGAACAAACAAAAGGATAAGATCCGTGCGTAATCTGTGTGAAAATGTTTACTGTCAGAGCTCATTGTCCCGTCTATAAATGATTTAGGTTGATAATGGATATCCAAGAATACTTTTAAATAAGATCCTGTGTAGTACAGTCATTAGACCACCGGTTCCCACCTCAACAACTGACCTTGATATAGGTCAGAACATAGTCTCACAAGCTCCATTAGTCAAATACAGATCTCTGCCATATTTTTCTGCCCTCACGGCAAAACTGTGTCACATTTTCAGTACAATAGTGAAGGAGTTTATATAGGTCAAACTTCTCAGACCATTAAAAGAAGAATAACTCTTCATAAAAGTGATGTTAGACTTCGCCCGGATAGATGTGCCTTAGCACTACATTCCTCAAACAGGGACATCACTTTGACTTTGAAAATGTTGGAAAACTAGATGTAGCTGGTAGTTACCACGAAAGGATTTTCTTGGAAATGGTCCACATAAATAACAACACCAATAGCATCAATAAGAAGACGGGCGTTTCAGGCTCAGCTGCATTTACAGTTATTTACTTTCAGATCATTTCAAATAACCTTCGCAGACAGCTCACAATTTTAATAGACTTTCTTGTTACAGTGATTTACTCTCTCGCCTTCTGTGCTTTTTCGGTGACAATTTTCTGTGTTCCTGTCATTTCTGTTCTATTGTTTTTCTACCGTTGTTCAGTTAGTTCATAATAATTTTTATATTTTAAAATTTACATCTAAACATTAATATCCAGGTTCATGTGGAATATCACATATATTTTAAGTACACACTCCTGATGATGATGTTGGTCATGCCTTTTTTCCTAGTTAGCCGTCAGATGTTAAAAAAAAATTATCATGAAATTTTTGTATAAATCTGCTATTTTAGAGTCCTCATGAAGACTACAATATAGTCGAAATATAGACCAGGCAAACAAATTGGTTAAAATGTATTCATAGTGGCCTCCTATTTTGCCGATAACTCATAATATTTCTGGTTAAATAACAAGACAATACTCCTCCCATTATATATATATATATATATATATATATATATATATATATATATATATATATATATATATATATATATATATATATATATATATAAACCATATACATATACACGATATGGAATGGATATTTGAAGACATTTTCTTCGCCTTTGTTGTGTTTCTTTCGGATGCAATAGTCTATTGTATATTTTCGAGACGAATCAGTACAGGTTCACATGTACCCTAACAGAGAATTAACAATACGTAGTGCGCCACCTCGATAAAATCAAATCAGTGTCTAAACGAAACCGACGCTGAAAAGACGAGAGAAGTCAACGTAAGCTTCTGCAAACACACTTGTTGCCTACAGTTCTTGCAGACGCGGAACTAGGCCAATCGATTTGGCGCACGAGGTAGAACACGCTTGTGACGTCACCGTCAATTTCAGTAGACCGAAAACTTTGTAATGGAAATACATACTCGCTGAAATTATGATCGGAAACGATTGTGGCTGAAATTGAAACTTTCAATCCAAGTAACTACGGGCGTTACTGCCAGTCGAATTATTCCGATTGAGCTACTTTATTCTGTTTAACTGTAACTATCGAACTGAAGCTGCATTTGAATAATGTTAATGAAGTTATGGACATATAAAATGAAAACACCTAGTTCTGTCTTCACATCAAGAAGTAAAACACACATGACTGGATGAGATTTGTGAGGGAAGAAAGAGTGAACTGTTTCTTCAGCTCAAGCTTTCTTAAATTTCCTTTTTTTTCCCAGAAAGTGAAAATTACACTAATAAAACCGATGTTACTTTTACAATTTGAAGATTTGTTTCAATGTTGGTAATACTGTTGGAAATCTGAATTTATGATTTACAGACATAGTTACAGATATTTAAAGAACAATTATTATAAAGAAAAAATATTTACGAAATTTCATGAAAAGAAGTACCAAATATATCTGTCATTGAAAATGTTGAAATGTGGTTATGGTGTATAATCAGAAATGTCATCCTTCTGGTTCACTGATGTTATGCCCACACTCAAACAGAGTTTCTGTGTGTTAACCTTTGACATGTAACAATTCAATTATGAAAAAGGAGTATGTGGTACTTAAATTGTCGATTTAAGTACCACACGTTCTTTAGTATAGGTTAACACACAGTAGCTCTGTTTGCGTGTAATCATAACATTAGTAGACCAGAAGATTGACATTTCTGACTATCCAACTTAATTTCAACGAATGACAAATAAAATGGATCATCCTTTTTTCAAAATTGCGTGAATAATTTCAACGAAAACCTGAACTGTTTCACAAACTATCAACTAATTGCGACTGTATTCATCAATTCAGTACAACAATATCACCAACATTGGAACAAATCCTCAAATTGTAAGACAAACACATGAGTTTTATCTGTATAATTTAAACTTTAAAACGTCACTTGTTACAGCAGCTCCTGAGAAGAGATTAATAAAATTACCGAAAGCTTCAGCTGAAGAAACTGAGCACACTTATCTCGTAGACTGCATACTCGAATATATTAATATTACTGATAAAATTAGTAGGCCAGTTAACCTTATAACTTTATTATAACCTTATATTATTATTAATCTCAAATTACCTTTCACATTATAACATTCTTTTGCAGAAATGTTCTCTTGTTGTTGTTTCTTCCATCTACAGTTTCGTAGACCTTGAATTTGGCTAAGCCGCTCTAAGGAGAGCCAACAATCTCGAAACACTACTAATCAACGAATGCTTCCAATTATGGGCTGATTTGATAGCGAATATCTACAAGTGCGTTAATATAGCACGAGAACTACAGAATTCTTTTTCTTGTAGTAAATTTCTCTCATGTCTTGAGAAATGACAACAAACGTTTCTACTAATTACTGATTCTAATTACTTCATCAAATTATTTAAAATTGTCCAAAAAACTAGACTTTCAAA
The DNA here is from genome assembly GCA_030704895.1 of Henosepilachna vigintioctopunctata. Taxonomy (NCBI): domain Eukaryota; kingdom Metazoa; phylum Arthropoda; class Insecta; order Coleoptera; family Coccinellidae; genus Henosepilachna; species Henosepilachna vigintioctopunctata. The sequence goes on along the minus strand of JARQZJ010000071.1, from coordinate 2,663,885 downwards.
ATGTAGTATCTTAATTGACAAGGACGTGTGAAACTTTCAATGTCAGATGTATTCATGTGCTTTTCATTGATTCCTAAGATTTGAGATGTACATTAATCTATGCATGAAATATGCATACGACTTACTGTCTATTTCAGTCTTACAATCGATAGGAGGGTATGTGAGGATTGGCGTCGTTGTCTTTCACTTGTTGAACCTGGCGTGACTGATGAGTACCTTGTAGTACAAAACATTGACTGTCTCACGCTTTCAATAAATGTAGCCATCGATATCAAGATTCTCTAACATTCATCCCTAGAAGGATAATGGAGAAATCACATTGTTTATGTTTTACATAGCCAGTTCTGCTATTATAATGTACTTTTGAATAGTATGTCAAAAAATTATCGAACGAAAATTATAGTATATTTTGAGAGCGAATTTCTACAAGTGCGATAATATAGCACGAGAACTACAGAATGTTTTTTCTTGTAGTAAATTTCCTTTACACACACACACACACACATATATATATATATATATATATATATATATATATATATATATATTTCTTGAAATTGATTTATTGCCTGTTTATATATTTTGAAAGTTTTTATAATAACAGGCTTTTTTTGATATGAAAAAATTTATTTTTGTTGACGTTTCGTTGTTATATTACAACGTCAACAAAAATAAACTTTTTCATCAAAACTCGATCATTTCATTTCATGCCACTGATGATTTTCATAACGGGATGAATTGTATGGTATTTCCAAAGAGGTCGATGGTCTTAGGAACACACTTGAAAGACAACACTCAGAAGAGTGGATAGTTTGTGTTTTCGTTGACAACATTTGTGTAGTCAGATTTCTGAGAGTTGTATTAGAGACATTTCGAATGAAAATTTAATAGACCATATACATATTTATGAATATATATGATATAAAAAGGGTTAACAATATGAATGGATATTTTGATGTAATGAAAAAACGATCTTAATTCAACTACGTCTCTTACAAAAACAATAGAAGAATTTTATTCGTAATTGAGATTTTGGTGCAAAAATTATTGGGAATTCTATTCCAATTTTTGTAATTATAAACATGGTAAAAAGCAATAGTTCTGTTTGTTTTTCATCATGGTGAATATTCACGTTGTAACGACGGAGTCAGTCAATTAATTTATTATTATTTTAATTACTTAGTAGCTTCTACAAAAATTGTGTTGCCTACTCGCGCAAATGCGTGATATGAAAATGAATAGAATCCAAAAATAACTTATTTCAATTTGGGTTCCGCATTACGGTCTTTTCCCTGAAATTTTTATCTCCTCGACGGTAGCGAAAGAAGTCGTAACCGTAATTAACCATTAAACCTAATGGAAGTAACTGACAAATGACTAAGCTTATAAAGAATGTAGTAGCTGGAATATACGTTTAACGGGGCGAAGAGATTCAATTCGCTGCTTAGCTGGATCGAAATTTCGGTACGTACCGAATTTAATGTTGGGTCATCAAAGGAAAATCCTCACATTCAGGAAACGTTTTCTCGGCCGATGAAAGCCCCACGCAGAAAACTTTTACCGCCTTTTCACAAAGAAAACCTCTAATGGTTTGTAAACAACCGATAAAGGTTGCTCTAGGATCCGAGGAATATATTGGGTGACGTTAATTGACTGTGAAAATCTAGAATTCTAAACGTTAATTCTTCGTATTTGCATAGGACGCCATGTTGAAACACCGAGCGGGACTCAAGTTTCAGTGACATTTACATAACGGTGTCATTTCAAGACCGAACGATTTCTGGAATTCCTTCTTGAATTTCACGGGAGAATTGCTTTAAATTCAACCCTTAAGAAGACGACAATGATTTAACTTCTTAAATCGCTTTCGCTATCTATTTCCGTAAAAATAGATAGCGAAATATAAAAGGGGATAGAAATCCCTCCTCTTTAGAGTTAAGGTTTTGACACTGGGTAAGGTATATATGAACAGCATAATTGAAAACACTATGCTATATTCCATTAAATTCTTCGATGCAATATTTTACATATGCTTGTGTATCTGTTAATAGTGTTCGACCAGAAGTTTTCCTTTGTCCCACATATCACCCAACTTATTTCATCTGCTGCGAAAATATATGGATTCGTTATACTTAATAGCAAATATTTCAATAATTCCTTAACATTCATAGGACTATTAAATACCCAAATCCGTAGCAAGTTGGAGTATGGCAGCATGATCTGAATTCCCATTTACACTTGCCATCAACGCCATCTCATCTTGGGGTTATTCAGAGAAAGTTCTTGAAATTCTTGATTTGGAAGGAGGATAAAATTTATCCACAGAGAGGAGTCAATCATAACAAAGTATTGAGTCGATTTAGTTTAATCTCATTGCAGAGCAGGAGAGAAACTTTATCACTCAAATTGTTTTACAAATAACTGCACAATAGTATTGATTGTCCTCATCTTTCGCCAGCTTTGAAATTTCGTGTTCCTAGGCAAAATTCTCGTAATACAGAATTATTCCACCTAGAGACTCCTAGGACCAACTCTCTTATACAATCCCCCATTTGGTTTATGGAGTCTACATTCAATAGAGTTGCCAATAATTGTAACATTCACTTTGACTCCCTAAAATATATTATCAGGAGTTACGTGAAAAAAGAAATTGACTAAAATGAATCGATTTAGATTGAGTTCTTTGTAATATTTCATTGAATGCCGTAATGTAGTTATAAGTTACTTTTTTTTTTAGGTTAGCTTGAGCTCTTTGTTATATCTTTTTCATTTTAATTATTTAGTTATGTATTCAACATTGTTATAATTTTCTGTAATTTGGTGTTATACCTGTTGAGAATAAAGAACTTATTATTATTATCAATATAATACACATATTTCAGGTAACAAACCCTTCATCGAAAGTTTTATACAACTCATTTGAATTAATCTAACTATTCATAACAATAATTATTGAAATTCTATGCTTAGATGGGATCTCAAATTTTATGGTTGAAAATTATTCCTTAGATCTCGGTATATCCGTAGCAGGCAAATATTCCTCTACTTCTACTACATTAATGTCATTTTGTTAGAAATCAGCCAACCTTTCTTGATTGCAGATTAGATTTCAATAGACTTCATTAAATTAAGCTTTGGCGCTTTGAAACGTAATATCTCTGGTTTATACATATTTACGAAATGATGCCTTTGTGTACAATGTTTTGGTATATCAATGTTCTGTGTTATAACGCAGAACCTTTTGCTTTGTGATTCGTTGTAAATTGAACGATTTATTTCGTTATACATTTTTGTGAACATGTCTTGCTAAAGTAGTTGAATATTACTGTATTCTTGGTAGAGTCCTGATATTCTGAATTGATTTCTGTTCTTGAACCATAAATTGCATGTTCGATAAATTAGATTAGTAAAACATAGATTAATCTATCATGAAGGAATTTTGAACGAGTTGGAAAAATATACTTCAGCCAGATACGTTCAACAAAATGAATTTACGAAATGATACATATTATTATAAGGAGAATTTGAAGGAGGTATGCCTTGAAAAATTTTTGTATATATTATGTGTCCTGTTTGTTTATATCACAACTGAAATTCTGAAAAAGCCGTTCCAAGTTTCCAGGAATCGTACCTTGAGCAATTTCCATCTCATTTCCATTTTTGTTTGAGGTCTTTATTACCAGTGGTGCAGGTGAGTTCTCCCAATGATAGCCGCGTGTGTCTTATGATAGCTATCATTAACACTATCAGTACGGCACACGCAAAGCTTTCACGAGGAAACGGTCATAACTTCATTCTTGGGCATTATTACACATATGGTGATAGATGCTGCTTGTTGAGTTCGAATATTCCATTAATCACCAGGACTTATAGGACTTTGGATGGAACAGGTACACCAGTGAAGTTTCGTATGTTAAAATTAGTAGTGGTATATTGGAAGTGGCGAATTATACACCCTATACATTTTTTAATCGTTTCAAATAGAACACTCGATATAAGTTTCGACTATTAACAGGATGTTGGTAAAAATGGTGCAAACTCTCAAGGGGTATTCTTAGTTCATTCTGAAAAAATTTTTTTTTATGATGATCTTGGGAAACTCTTTTGTTTCGGAGATGCAGGACACAAAATATTTTCAAATTCAATGCTAGGTGTATAATTTCTTCCTGGAAGCAATGTTGCCAGAGTGTCTGGAGCATCTGTACTATACATAACAAAAATTGCAACGTGGTTGATACACTATGATATAAAAGAACGTTCTAGTTGATAGCTCAAAAATTTTTAAACAACAAGATAAGGAGACAGCTGGATTGCTCCATGTGGGACACGCCAACTCGCAGCAGACTTCAACCCCCTGCAGTATTTCTTCTTTGCAGGGTTTCTGAATTATTGGATTCCTCTACTTGAGTGGAAGATTAACATTTGTGTAATAGCTAGGTATAGTTCAATTAGAAACAACGTTGATGTGTTTGAAATGAATCAGCAGAAAATGACAATCGAATTGAATGATTGTATCGAGGCTGGAGGAAATCATAGACTTCCTCCATCTGGAAGGATTCGGCAATTTTACATTTACTTTTCGATTTTAGGGCAAACAATAAGTTGTAACCGTAACAAATTTTGTTCATTCTATACCTTCAAGCAGAGGCGTTTTTCAGAAATCTTCCTAGAATATTATACTCCTGGAATAAGGTCAAGCAAGATCCTATTCAAGTTTTGCCGTATATTTATCTAAAACCTAATTCACAACGTTTTTTTTTTCACTTTTCAATATGAGAAAATGTTGAATGGATATAACCAGCAAGAATTATTTCACAATACAAAGCAGCTAAGTAAAATGCCTCTGTACAAGATTATAAATGCAAAGTGAATCTCTACATCTGTTACAAAAAACTTCATGAAGTCCATTGTTTTTATTACATTCGTGCTACTCCTGTATCGTAGTACCACATTTTATAGGGAATCTGTTCTACATAGATGCGTATAAGTGTGCTTGAATATATTAGGACTACGAAGCTGCAACCGCAAATAAATAGATTAAATAGCTTATCATTCAAAGCAACCACATGTATGTATTACATGGAAACATCCTACAGTGTACAGAAATCACAAGGAGTGTAACATTCTCTACATTTAATCTAGGTGTAAAATCCCCAAAATCCAACCCAAACTCTATAATTCTACTAAACACTACCTATCCCAAATGTATCGGAAAACATCAATTTGAATTTACGCTGAAATTGCATACATGCACTGAATACCAATGTTCACGCCTGCGTTATGAAATTTATCATAAATCAAATTTTAAATTTCGTTTCATCCATAGCCCAGAGATGGGAGCGAAAGACTTCCAGAAGGAAAATCTGGGTTCGAATCTTTTGAGAAAAACGAATGTTTATGTGTGTTTTCGATTTGTGTGATTATTAATTAGAATTAATGATGCGCACAGCAGTTATTTCACAATCAATACAAAATATCATGAATTGAAAAAGAATATTATTTTAAACTAAATGAATTGAAAAGAACATTGTCAATGAGTGACTGTTATTTTTATATTATGAACTCATTAGCCAATAAGCTATAATTGGCTAATGCTAAAAAAGATGAAAACGAAGTGATATGCGATTTATTTTGTGGTATATATTCTCAGATTGTTTTATAATCGCAAATACCGTTAATCCGGCATCACGTGCCGTAATCAATAAGGAACTTGATCGTCCTTGGTATGGATAGTGAACAGGAAATGACCTTTCGTTGCACTAACTTCACTCAGTGGCCCATAACTGCAAGCAGCCACGATATTCAACCTACTCTTACTCATCATTGTCATGAACTGCAGCCAAATGAATTATCATACCCTTATAAAATGAAGTAAAATCACGCAAAAATGGCCCTGGCACCTTCATAACGCAAGTGCTCAGATAATAATTTTTCGAATAAGTTCGACAAATATTTAAACGAATGAAATTGTTTCATTATATTATCTATACAAGCCCAGGGTGGTTCTCAACATTTCTGAAAAAATTAAGAAAGAGAAATTTCACTAAGTTTGTTGTGCCAAAAATGTAGTATTCAATTTATTGGAGTGTGACTCCGTTTTCAATACACTGGGTGTTGAAAACAGAATATTATACCTTCTATCTTCATAAATAAACGGCAAATGATATTCTAGTGATATTTCTTTTCACACAGAATCAGAGGATCTAGTGCAGTGTTTCCTAACATTTTTTGTGTCATCTCAGCCTTAGTGATATTATTATCCACCGCGAAATAGGTGCAAAAGTTCAAATTAAGGAATGCGAAAAGGACAAATTCGTGTGGAATCAATTTTCACAATTTCCCCCTTAATATATTGTGTTTTATTAATATTCAGCTTCAAACCGTTGACATTGAACTATTTTTCTGTGTACTGTGTTGTGTATTTGACAGAAAATATTTCACAGGACAACTGTGTTCAACTTCAGTTCGCGCTGGACCATGTTGCTAGTTGGTGTGAAGACAATTATTAGAGCTTGAATGTGTCAAAGTGTAATTTTGTTTCTTTCACAAGGAAAAGAGACCGAATTTGAATGTCATCACAGCGGCAGTGGTCAGGTTCTTTCACGATCTGATAAGGTGAGAGATCTTGGTGTAGTCTTCCAGAATCTTTCTTTTGTCCCACACAGCACCCAACTTATTTCATCTGCTGCGAAAATATATGGATTAGTCATACGTAATGGCAAATATTTCAATAATTCCTCAACATTTATAGGACTATTTAATACCCTAATCCGTAGCAAGTTGGAGTATGGCATCATGATTTGGCATCCAATTTACACTTCCCATCAACGCCATCTTGAAGCTATTCAGAGAAGGTTCTTGAAATTATTGATTTGGAGGGAGGATAAACTTTATCCAATACAATACAAAAATCCCTAATACAATTCAATGGACGATGTATCTACTCTGTGATAGTTCATATTTAAATGAGAGGTAATAATAAAATCTTGTCTAAAAATCACTGACTGAACAATTCTTTATTCGACTAGTTTCGCCATTTACGGCATTATCAAGAGTTTCTTCACGGCATTCTTGATAATGCCGTAAAAGGCGAAACTAGTCGAATAAAGAATTGTTCAGTCAGTGATTTTTAGACAAGTTTTACCTCTTACCTCTCATTATTACTTCTCATTCCCTAATACAATTCTCTATTTGGTTTATGGGGTCTACATTCAATAGTGTTGCCAAAAATTAAGACATTCACCTTGACTCCATAGAATTCATTATCAGGTGTTATGTGAACAAAGAAAATTGACTAAAATGAATTGATTTAGATTGAGTTCTTTGTAATGTTTCATTCAATACTATAACGTAGTTATCAGTTACTATTTTTTTAGATTATATTGAGCTCTTTCTTATACCTTTTTCATTTTAATTACTTAGTTAAAATTCAACATTGTTATTATTTTCTGTAATTTGGTGTTATAGAAAGTCCAGCTGATATCGAGATTGGCATTCATTAAAAAAAACTAACGTCATCTGCATGCAGGCAGGTCATACTACAAGAGATATTTTCAGGTAAGTCATTGCAATGAACAATGTAGTTCCTAATAGTGATCCCTCTGGGACTTCAATATTGTTTTTTTTTCATAATTGAGATGTCTAATTATTCCAAGTTACATATATACACATATTGTTTCCTATCTGAAAAATATGATTTCAAGTTTTTTAATCTTTCGCACCCTTTTATTCAATAGGATTTCTCTTGCTAGGCAATACCACAAATAGCAAATTTAAATCTGGTCCTGAAATTAAAACAATTTTTTTCATTTATAATCGTGTATTTTTGATCATCACTCGTTATATGTTCAACTACTCTTAGAACCAATGAATATATTGCCACACGTGATATGATTTGAGAGCGTCAATTATTTCCTTCAATTCATTTACTACAATTTGAACAAGTTATAAACCTTCAAGCTTACAACTTTCAACAGCGTCCGTTATATCGAAAAACTGAAAACTATAAAGTTCCTTTCAATCGTCTACATCTGATAATTCAGCCTAGTTATTCCAATGAAAACATCCTTCGCATCGGAAATCATAATTGGGAAATAAATCATCAGCGCAATTCGATTATTTCGGAAGAAAAATGTACACTAAGCAACGGAAATTCTGGATAAAGCTCAGTTACGCCGTAAGTCCATTATTCAACATTATCCAGTGCCTAATTCAATTTTACACGAATAATACGCTCACGGTGTGAAAAGGAGCTTTTATTTTGTTTCCGATTTTATTGTTGTACTGTTCGTATTTTGCGTGCTGAACAAATTCGAATATTTATCTTCTTGTTTTGTGAGTTCCAGAATATTTATATTGAAACACTTTGGTTGAAGTGTATTTAATTTCACTTTTGCTTTGAATTGTCAATTGGTGTTAATTCCATATTCTCTTCATTCATCCTACGCAATCTTGGAAAATTTTGTGCATTAATTGTATTTCTCAAATGTACGACGACGTAGCAATCTCTGTTTCTCGATGTATGAAAATGTAGGCAATTTTCGGGATGGTCTTTCTAGCATAATTAAAATCATTTCCTTCAGCAAATAAACTGGAAATATTGAAAAACAGACATATTTACATGATATGACACTTGCATCAAAATTAAAACGGAATGCTTGAAAATGTTTCTTCCATTTGGAGAATTAAAAAAAATATAACGGGTGATTTTTTAAGAGTTAAGTTTTTCAGGTTGGCGGCACTGGTTGGTAATGGCATCTAAACGACATCTGTCAAAGTGAAAAGTTCTCAGTACACTCTGCCATTTCATCAACTTACAAACGAGTAACTATTGCAAACTGTTGAAATTTACTATCAAAATTCGTGCTCTGTGAAAAATGTGTATCGTTTGTTACGACCATATTATGCTCTTCATAATCAACCTGGTGAATCAACAATTCGTGCTATTATCACCAAATTTCGCAACAAGTTTATTTTGTTGGACATTAAAGCATTGTCTCGCATGCGTATAGTGCGTACTGAAGAGAATACTGCAGGCGTTGCGTACAGTGTTAATGAGGATCGTGAAATGTCAATTCGACGCCGTTCTCAGCATTTGGGCATGTGTTACTCAACTACATGGAAAATTTTTTGTGTTTATTTGGTTTTGAAGCCTATAAAATTCAACTTCTGCAGGAATTGGAGCCGAATGACCTACCACAACGTCTAATTTTTCGTGAACGTGGAAGAAACGTTACCGTCAACGGCGAACGATATCGACCACGATACGCAACTTTTTTTGCCCCAGTTGGCCGAGTTGAACTTGGTTGACATGTGGTTTCATCAAGACGGTGCCACATGCCACACAGCTCGTGTAACAATGGACATGTTGAAGGATGGATTTGGTGAGCAGATTATCTCTCGAAATGGCTTGAAACATCACTCATTATGTGTGGTCCTCGTGAAGACATACCTATTTATGTGCAATGTTTTTTGTTTACGACAATGTTTCGTATTTTCTCATTTTCGATCTTCCCTCTGCGTGAATCTCCAGGTATTTCTTTGAAACAAATAAGGTACCCTAATAACTACATATGAAAACATCAACTTGCCAGTGAAACTAAATACAGTCAACTAATACAGTCAAAATGTATATGAAAATTTTTTTGAAAGTTATGACATTTTGCCCTGTTATTCTGCCATTACAGACATACATTCACATTATCCGTAAATATATAATGAAGATATGTGAACATGTATACTTCTCATCGTGAAAGATGATTGAACGAAGTATATAGATCGAACCATAAAATATCTTCGAACCTGGTGGCATAGAAAGCCATGAAATCATTAAGCGTGGAACTATTTCACGACAACCCATAAAGGATTTCGAGAAGGAAGCGGCTTGTGCGAATGTTGAATCCGTAAAACTTGTAATTCCGCAGGATTATACACGGATTTAGTGGAATAGTCATCTCGAAGAAGCGGAAGCGAATAAGTGGTTTAATGTTTTCTCTCAACGCACCTTTCAACGGATGATACAAGAAGGAAAGATCACCGAAAAACCGAGGTTGCTTACGGTGTCGTTCTCCAGTTATTTTATCTCATTTAAATATTTAGACACTCGTAAAAGCAGTAAGGAGGTAAAACATATTTTACCTGAAGCATCAGCAGATAATGCAGTATATTTCTCAGTGGTAATTTTCAGAGAGAATAATATCCGATTTTGAAAGAAGGGAGTAGAATAGTATATAAATAGGTGGGTTGCTTGTCTAAATAAAATCTTCACAAATCGAAAGGAAGTCAAAAAGCGCCTTTTATTTATTATGAACAATGAATTTATGAATGAATATTTATTATGAACTAGCTGACCGAGGAACTTTGTACGCCCATTTATTTTTATCTGAATATTTTTCAAAAAAATAAAGCTCTTTTCCGCAAAGACAGATTCTACTATTTGCGCGACACTATCTTGTTTTTAATATTTATCCCGTGTGGACCCAGGGACTTACTAACGGAAGGACGGAAAGACAGATTCTACTATTTGCGCGACACTATCTTGTTTTTAATATTTATCCCGTGTGGACCCAGGGACTTACTAACGGAAGGACTGCAATACTTCCTGTTATTTAAAATCAGTTGAATTATCAAAAAATTCCTATATTAACACGTTTGATTTGAAAATTATTAAGGTACATTTATTAAAATAATATACGACATGTTCCTAATTTCCTATCGAGTATTTGTCCCATATATCTCATCATTAATTATATGCGATATTTGCTAGATATAAGTCAAAAAAAGTTCAGAATTTAGTCCATCCCCGGAAACCAATGAATATAGTGCCTCTGGTGGCTGTACCAATAGCGTCTATTTGAATTGACTCTTCGCGCAATGTTTTGTTGCTTCATTGGTAGTATCTTCTTATCAATAACAATTAAACTTTGCCTTGCAATATTGACACACAACGTTCATTGGTCTGATAGCAACGATTTGGTGTGAACTGTCATATATTTGAACGTTAGAATTGCTCGCCAGTTTGACTTGCTCTTTTATATCATTGACTTGCTGCATTGCGAGTTCTGCGACTTGAGTTTGTACATACACGTTCAGAATAACATACACGTTACTAACGTGTATTTTAACTTACGAAAATTTTATATTCAATAGGAGTTTTAATATCAGTCGTGATAGCTCTAACCTAACCGAAATGTGTGATAAGATATTCACTTTTTTACATTTTCTTTTCGAGAATCAATAATTTAATTTTTTACATTATTGATTAAATATTCTCGAATTTTATAATTTTACATGCAATTTTTGAAACTTTTTCTGATAATAACAAACAAATCAAAAAAAAAAAATAGTGAAATCGGTCCATCCGTTGACTCCACATTTGAGTTAGGAAACGTTTGTATGGGAAAGAGAAATGGGCTGTTTTAAGTTTTTCCCGGCCATCATTCGAATTTTTCCGCCGTAAAAACCATCCTTGGACTTCAGCGAACATTTTAAAAGGAAAATTTTTCAAAATTGGTCCTGGCGTTGACTCTGCATTTCAGTTAGAAAACTGAACGTTTGTATGAGAAAAAGAAATTGGCTGTTTTTAGGATTTTTCTGGCCATGATTAGAATTTTTCCGCCGTAAAAACCATCCTAAGACTTCAACGAACATTTAAAGAAAAATTGGCTAAATTGGTCCAGGAATTGTTGAGTTATGCGCTTACCAACACATTGTGCTATTCATTTTTATTTTATAGATGAATAAAGCTGGCAAATTAAACTTCTGAATTATAGATCCGATGCATTTCAGTTAGAAAACTGAACGTTTGAATGGGAAAAAGAAATTGGCTGTTTTTAGGATTTTTTTGCCATGATTAGAATGTTTCCGCCGTAAAAACCATCCTAAGACTTCAATGAACATTTAAAAAAAAATTGGCTGAATTGGTCCAGGAATTGTTGAGTTATGCGCTTACCAACACTTTGTGCTATTCATTTTTATATTATAGATGAATAAAGTTGGCAAATGAAACTTATGAATTATAGATCCGATTACTTCAAGTTGGTTATATCGTTGATGAGACCAAAAAGCTGTTCAAAAGCGCATTCGCGCTTTGAAGTAATTAGTTCCGACTTGAAACCTCAAATGACATTTGCCTTTTGTAAATGAATTGAAATCTCTAGACCAACCGTATAGGTTGTTTATATAATTTTTTATTATATAAGAATTATAATTTTGAAAGAATTGGTGAACAAATTGATGAATAACGACAATGAAAAAAATATCAACGAATGCAAAATAAGAAAATCTTCATAATTGTGCTTTTTGCCTTTTTCCGAGATATAAACTATGTCTTAATCCCGAAGTAAATTTGCGCCTAACAGTACGTCCGATATATATCACCTTTTCTTTTTATAGACGACTGCTTAACATTTCGAAAAAATCACTTCACATAACCAACGTATCATTCTATGGCATCGATATATTCTGTATTATTTCAGACATAAATATGACATTATTGACTGGTATGAAAATTGACATGTGTGGAGATTTCTAAAGAGGAGAAAAGTTACGAGCAAAGATTGAAAAAAGGTAGGTCCTGATTTTCATTACTGTTTCACCAATTTATTTATTCGTTGCAGTCTTCTGACACCTGAAAAATTTCTCATTGAATTTTCATGTGTATTGTATGTAAAAGCGAAGGTCTTGTAGAATGCTGTCTTTGTCGAATTATTTTTCTTTTAGTTGAATCTTAACAAAAATAGGCTTCGAAAGTTTTGATAGAGCTACGATTTGCGGAGGAACAACAAATTACGAAAATTTTGAAAGGGCCAGACAAAATGACAACATATGAATTGAAACTAGGAGAATACAGGAAGAAATGATTATTTTATCGACTCTTTGGAATATTATACTTTGCTTCCTTAAATGTTTAATATTCATTGAAAAAAAGCTTCTTTAGATTTTTGGATTAATTTCCTCACTTCTCAATACTAAAAAATGCTCGAGATATATCATCTGAAACCAGTAAACAAGAGTTAGATGTTAGGAAATCGACGCCAGGTATTTTTCGCAACAAAGTGACAGTGAGTGACAGATATAACGTAAGAAGTTGAGTCTATATAAACTTGATTAAAAGTGGGATCCATTTTCAGAAAGTTTGACATCATCAACGAACTTCAATCACCTCGAAAAATAACATGAGCGTATTCTTCGAAACTGGATGCAATGAAGAAAAATATTGCTACCGATTTCAAAATATACTGCGGGAATTATTATGAATTAACCCAAAGTAGTTGAAATTTCGAGATATGTTTCAAACTGAAATCAGAGCAAAATTTTCAACTCTAATGAAAGAATTGTCGTAAGCCGGTATCTAATTGCAAAAATATATTATTTAGAACAATTATAAACCATAAAATGATTTGATTTTTCGAAGTATAAGATAAGAATATACACTCTATCAATGTCTACTTTCTTCAGAAAATACTTCAAGGCTATCTCTCTATTCTGTCCAATCGAATAAGTAAGATACCTCAACTAATTTTCAATAGTTATTTGTTCAATTAATAATTAAATTGATTTTTCCAATTGAAAATACTTTGTTTGTTGTGTAAAAATAATGGTTAACATAATTTTTAATGGGAACTTATTGCCATGCCAAGAAAAGCAGTTCCCATGGTTGGATTCATGACTTTCTGTGACCAAGTGTAGAATATATGTTCAGTGTAACTTTTGAAAATGAAAGTGTGCTTTAATCGAATTGCTGACGAAGTCAGATATCAGCAAATATTCAATCAACTTCATCAGAAGTGTCTTTGAATTTTGTCATTAATTGATTTGGTTGAGAGTAAACTTTCAATTGCAAAGCTGATTACAACCGAAATAAAATGTGCATATTTTCAGGGTAGCCTACACAAAATCAATTGTTCGCCGGCAACACCAGCCATGTTCGAAGAAATGTTAGAACGACGCAGACTTCGCAACGAACTACTAGTTACTTCCAGTAGCAGTGACGAAGGCATCCGAGAAGACCACATAAGAAATTCAGATGTCAACATGTCCTCTTCCACATTATACGGAAACAAAATCAGTCTGAATTCGATTGGTGTAGATAGCGAAATTCTCGGTCGAAAAACTGATCTGTCCTATCAAACTTTCGTTCACATTAGTTTGATCGGCGTTGAAAGATACTCATCTAAGATACATACCACCAGTTTTGCGTTCGCCACGTTCCATTTCGAAATATCGCCCGTTTCTTTGTCGGATAGTCTCGTCCAATCTACTTGTTGCTCGGAAATCAGTCCGTATAATAAATTCATTCTGACGCCGTCTAGGACATTTCATATCGATATCTGCGAGCCAGAAGGCGCATCTAAGAGCTGCGAGACTCAACGATCGGATAGAAACCTGTTTTCCGACTCTCAGAAAGTTATGTCGAAACCTACGCTTCCACGAATGAATTTGACAACCAGTACTTTCTATGCAGAGATTGTTCCTCGGGGAGATCAATCGATGACATGTTCGGGCCAGGTCGTATTCGATCGTTACGCGCATACAAAACGACCAATCGAACACTGCACCAACGCAAAGACAGCAAATGGAACGAGTAAGACGACGAAATTAGGCGTAGACGAGCGTACCAAGAGGGAAATACTGTCGTATTTGAAATCGAGCGAGTTCGTCAAAAAAGACAGGCTGGATTCATTGAACCAGGAATGTGAGTTCGTTTTAGCTTCTAGATACCTGATCAGAAAGTACCCCTATTATTTCGAATTCCTCAACAGATGGTTCTCAGATCTCGACTTCGCCTGGCACTGGAAATTCCGTAAAATAAGACCAAGACAGACAACTTTAAAGCGCGCGGTGATTCACGTCAGTAAATACAAAAGAAATCGCTTGGCTCCAATAAACGAATATTTAGAGAGTCTTCTATGCGTAAAATGTAATTGAATAAAAATATAATTGCAAAATTGATATTTATTTGCAAAAAGATTGGGAGCTGTGATGACTCATGAAAAATTACAGGATATCTGTGTATAAAGTTCATAAAGGTAAAAACATTTTTATCTAGGCTGCGATCGACTTGAACTCTTCTCATTTGCCCCATGACGCTCTGCAAGAAGCCTACCAACCAAAGAAATACTTCCACTTTGCTTATTGTTAATCTTATACTAAGACATTGAATATTGAAATTTAACCCCAAACTAAATTCATAGTTCTTCATCAGAGACAGTTGTAATGTATTGAAGTAACGCAGAAATATCTGAATATGTTTCACAACTTCTGCCTCGCATATTTTGTTATGACTTTAGGAATAGTCTGTCAATTATTTCCTAGTGACGCAAATTAGTTTTAACGTCAAATAATTTCACCTAACTATTTGAAAATTTGTCGAAAATTCTCTAATATCAGGTGAAATATTTTCATGGATTTTAATTTTCGCCTATAATCCAATTTTTAGTTATCAAAGCTGCAACTAAGCACAAAGTCCGAGGGATAATTGATTAAACTTTTATTCGTTCGAACATTATGGTCACGAATTCACTTCAATTTTTAATGGGTAGATTAGCTTTGTTTGGATAACGAGGTTTTAGCGAAAAGGTACGTATGAAAAGGGATTAACGGATTCCATTTCCATATGTGTGCTTCCGATCGACTATGCAAACAATTCCGGTGAAAGTTTGCCTTTCCCATTTATGCATTTTATGTCGTGTGCATTTGTTCCATATCAAACATTTCGCATCTGGAATAATTTTGCAAAATTTCAACCATTTACAGCTGAGTAAGACTATGCAAATTTTGAAACAACTGCGACATCTATAATGAATATTATCCTGAATATCCCATATTCTAACCGTATTCTTGGAAATAAAATTCTACTGAATCAACAGAAAATCCGCTTGCAGTGTCAGACATAACCTTGATTGATATGATTGCTGAAGAGACGTATAGGAATCACTGTGTGATATACGCATTTGGCGATATGACGGATATCACACAGATATCCGTCATATCGCCCGTCAAATTGGACTGGGATTCCTAATGATGATCCAAAAGAAAAATTGGACATCGCATTACGACATCAGATTTAACACGCCACGGAAGCTATTCATCAGCTTATATTTGTCAGTACAAAGTTTCGTCGTGAATTGTTGCAAAAAAGAAGAACGGCTGACATGTTTATGAACGTAAAATCTGAAAAAGAGACGTGGTGGTACTTAATACAAGCATTTATTATACTCTGGTGCAATATTACTTTGATATTATCTACGGAATCTATGACTTCTTTTCAATCTGATAAATTGTAAATATTTCGAATGACCCTATGAGTCAGAAATCAATGCAGATTGCGCAGTATCAAGCCGGGTCTAGTTGCAAACAGGGTTCTTTGCCGCTTAGTCAAGTTCAGGATTATGGTATTGTAGATATCAATCACTCTTCATTTTGATCGTATGAATAGTATATTACCACAGATAGACTAAAGGATGTGGGACGACTAGTCACATCCAGCCACCTCAAGAGAAGGCAGCAAGATCTCTTCCCTTTCTGTCAAACAACTGCCAAACGACAGTCAAACGATAAACATCGTTCTATTTTTCTAAAGTTAGTACATTGTAAATAGTTATATTAAATAAAGTTGTTCATACTGAACAGAGTTTGGGTACACATCATAATAAACCCCAACAGATTATTCATTTTGTTGTTAATTTCAAAATGTTATGAACGACTTTGAAAAGTCGTTTAAAAATGTCAAAAAACTATAATGTAGAAATGTAGTACAAAAATTATGGGTAATACATTTATTGCATAAATAAACTCTCTAGTTCGCAAATACTGAAAAGAGATAAAGAGATATCAATCTTTGCTTAAGATCTGAAGAGATGGACACTCCTGTGGTAATCTCAATCAGTACTAAGCTGATATGTTTATGTGAGAACATTGATGAGATTAAAATTGGATTTTTGTTCGGTAAATAGTAAACAATGTGATGATATGTTTGATACATATGTTTCTTTACTACGCCCATTGAATAATTTCACAAAAAGTATAATGATATATCAGAGTTAATTGAATAGGATTTCTTTCCAATTGAGCTTCTTCAAAGCTGACTCGTGGGCTCTTAATGTCAAGTGGACGCGTGCGAATACCCCCATAATCACTGACCGGAGCGCTCAGGGTCGTTCACTGCTTGAAAAAGTGCCCCTAAAGTAGTCATTACTTCGAAACTACGTTTTTAATGTCGAAAGAAACGCAATCAATTTTGCGACTTGCATTTTCCAGCTGTATCTTGAGGTCAATGACGATGTCTTCACGTACAGAATCTATTGCGCCGTTTATTATATGGACACGTAATCACTTTCCGAATTCATCCAGACGAAAAAAGTGCGCTCGCCTGCACTAACGCAAAATCGATATTACCGTTGCAAATCTGTTGCTTCTTACCCCATCAAAGACGGGGGTTGTGCAAACGAGGCTGCTGGCGTTCGGAAGGGAGTCATTAGATTCTAGGGTCCAATTTATGACTCGAGGTCAAGGATCATTAGGACACGAGGCTGTAATTCGGAGTCAAATTATCCAACTGTGGTGCCGACATGTTAGCACATGTTCATAATCGACGCAATCGGCGGAAACTAACCTGAAATCGAATCAGCTACATGAGTTGGCACCGAAAACATTATCAGAAAGTATCAATTTTCAATACGCTTCGTACAGTACCCTCTTAAGATGCTTTGAAAGGAACTTTTCACTTATACCGGATTCAATTTAATAATAATAATTCGACATATTGAAGGGAGCAAATATTTCATAACAAGTAGCACTAAATCTTCAACGGTTACAGAAAGAAAAGCGGACATAAGAGAATAGTTGTTGTTCTATTACACCACTACATCAATTCAATCATGTCCGTTTGAAATGTCAACAATGTAACAGAAAAGTACGCCGATAAAACTTTAGAGCACCTGAATGTCGAAGTGCTTATACAGAGCCACGGTTATATAAACACCGTGAACATCTCAGGATCCATTGAAGAAACTATTGACATACATTCGAGAATAGAGACATCTCTTCTAGGAAGTGTAAAAACCACCACTATTTCTCAACTCGGTGAATTTCCAAGTGCGAGCCGGAAATGCAGCCACCATTTCAATAAAGTGGAAAATGCAGCGCAGAGCTTAATCTCTTCAAAACTTTAGATCTTTATTTATAAGGAATATAAGGAAACACTGTTTTAACATTGAACAATAATTTTATACTATCAGCTCTATTGGTGTTTTCTGTGTATTTGTTTTACACCATATCAATGGTGTATCACCGTGTATCTCTATAAGTTGCATAACTCTCCTGAACTGCGGACATTGAGAAACAATATAGACTTTCAATCAAAATAAAAAAAATTGCAGAGAATGACAAACTTATCAAAAGTGCACTAAACCCAACCAAAGCCATGTGGTCTTTGATAAATACATAGAAATGACAATATGCGAAACTTGAGTAAGCAGAAAAATTATAGTGATATCAGTCCTGACAAATTCATCGACTATTTTGTTTCAATACCAGCAGAAATATCTAAGAAGTTTGCTGGAGCACAGATGTCCGTTTCGTTGCTGTTGGTCAGGTTCAGGTCAGGCATTCTATAGTATCCTTAAGAAATAGTGGATCTGTAGACTACTACAGTCTTCCACTTGTTCTTCTTAAACGAAATGTGGATCTTTTAGTGTCGCCTTTTACACTTTTAATCAATGAATGCTTTCTAAGTTTTTTTTTTCGGATTGTCTGAAGATATCAAAAATAATACCAATATCTAAAAAGCAGGGAGTGGGTGATGTTTCAAATTTTCGACCCATACCGCTCATCCCCGTATTTGCTAAGGCGATTGAGAGTGTTGTTCATTACTTTGAAACGAACAATTTTTTTGCGAAGGGCCAATAAGGATTCAGAAAGGGTGACAGCACCGGTGAAGCCATAACCAGCTTTGTGGGGATGACTCTGAGTTGTTTTGAAGGTAGTCTGCACTCGGTTTTAAATTTTCTCGATTTGTCGAGGGCTTCTGACTGTCACGTGACATACTCCTCGCAAAGATTAAGGGCTATCGCTTTGATGAGTGCGGCCGAACACTGGTGTCATTCTATTTGACCGGTAGAGTCCAGACCGTCTATGTGAGTAATTGCTTCTCGGAGAAGAGAGCGGTAAACCTGCGAGTTCTACAGGGGTCGACTCTGGGACCTGTTTTGTTCCTCATATTTGTCAATGATTTCACTTATACTACACATTCCGTGTGTGGCAGAGACAGAGCAATGTAGCAATGCGCACAGCACAGAGTTGATTCGTACGAAACCATATGTTGTTGAACAACCATAAGACCAAAAGAGTTATTTGTAGCCTGACAACAAGAGATTATACGACTGCAATGTTTCTTTGAATCCATTAGATTCCAGGCTTACATGGTCTGATCATATTGAGGAGTTGTCTAAGGCATTCAGCAGAGGTGCATATGTCTTGGGACTTTATTATCATCAGTCTCTTTACCTGTTACGAGAACAGTATATTTTGTGCTTATCAAATCACGCCTGAGGTATGGCTTTCTCTGCTGGGATCACGCTAGTGGTAGAAATAAAATATTCAGTATCCAGCCTCGCATGGTGGGAATTGTGGCTGGACTGACTACAGATCTTGTCTACAGAACTTGTAATAATGCCTTTTCGGAGGCTTTATATCTACGAGTGTTTACACTATGACACTAGAGGAAGTGATGTTAAATCGTCTTCTTTTAGGCTGTCCAAATCCCGAAATGGTGCTCACTTTATAAGCTGGAAGTTCTTCAAAAGACCGCCTGTGAGAGTTTGTGAGATACCACTGTCAAACTTTAGGAAGATCGTTAAGGAGTTTCTGAGAAACAAACTCATCTATTCTATAGATGACTACTTTGAAATTGACTTTAACTCCATCTGATGTTATATTTTGCTATTTTTGCGCTATGTATTTGCTCATGCTAGTGTTTCTTTTTTTTTATAATCGTTTGTGATGTGCGGGGTTTTTCCCGTTTCTGAGAATTTTACTCTATAGGTACATTGCTTGATATATTTTATATTCTGATTTCTTGAAGTGTGTAAGACATTGTGATGTTCAACATTTTATTTTATATTCGTATTCTTCTAACTGTTGTTCATCATTCGTTTATAACATAAATAAACTAACTCACCATATACCACATCAACGCGTTAATATGAAGTGATTTAATGTGATGTTATTTCCAATCCTTTTCTTGTTATTTTTCTATCTGCAAGTGAACTTAAATTCTGAACTCGAATTCTTAAAAATGGTTACGCCACCCTCGCATTGTATGTCGTATGTTACATCATATATACGATTTTCTTCATTTAAATATTCAAGAACGCATATCTATTTATATTCATGTTATTAAATGCTCGTGATATGGCATACAATCATTACAAGAAGAAGTGTTAAACTCGACAAAACTGAAAACAATTTATATTTCAATTGTACTCTAATTTAAATTTTACAAATGAATCCATATACAGACATATGGAGTGCTATTTCCTCACAAGGAAATTTTTCCCTAACAAGGCCTCAATCTGCCTACTCCTTGTCAGGGGGTTGCATAGTTGCCGACTGATGTACAACCAATTTTAGGCCCAATTCTTCCGATTCCTGAAAATCGGTATGAAAGGGTTCGTTGCTGACAAGGACTCAATATGCTTATTCCTAGTCAGGTGAATGAATTAACGACTAATGGACAACTGATTTTATTAAGTAAATATCACCAAATTCATAAATAAAATAAAACTGCTCAATCGCTAAAATAAAATTCATCAAACTCATGCGAAAGTGGTGAACCCATGATATTCGCAATAGTTGCGTTAACCGACCTGTTGGCCTAATAAATTATTATAAATTATTTCCGTATTCAAACTATGTAAGTCTGTTCAAATTCTTCAAGATTCTGAACAATCCATCATTTGAGAAACTTTATGATAATCATCGTTAATATTTATTCAAAGCAATTTTTTTGCGAGTAAAAAATGTTACGATCACATTTTCCAATTAATAACGCAAAAGTAGCAAAATTGTGAGAAGCAATGAAAAGCCTTTCATTTCTTGGATTAACTTGCTTCTTTCTTTAATCCATTTCATCAGTCAGTTTTAATCAGCTTGTGAAAAAAGAAAGCTTCTCATCTCAGCAGCCAGAGAGTTTCATTAAAAATTTATCAGGAACGAGGATTCCGAGAGAAACGTTTCCGATTTTCTTACAAGATATTTTGATTGTTCGCTTCAAGAAATTATAAACTCGTGGAAGTTGCTTCGCTATAAATACAGTTAATAGTAGACCTGATGTAATGAAGAAGTAGGCAAGCTTTCAATTATAACTTTAGATCTCACAAATGTCTCTTTGTCAGAAACAACCAGCCAGAGCATCAAAGCTGTTTCAATAAGGCTGGAACTAGTCAATTATGTTACAGGCCATGTCAATATACATGTAAGTCAGTAAGTAAGTAAGTAAGTGAGTTTATTTATATTATAAACATATGATGAACAACAGTGAAAAGAATACAAATATAAAATAAAATGTTGAACATCACAATGTCAAGAAATCAGAACATAAAATATATATAAGTATATAAAATTGCTTATATATATATATATATATATATATATATATATATATATATATATATATATATATATATATATATAAGCAATGTAGCTATAGAATAATATTTTCAGAAATGGGAAAAACCCCGCACATCACAAATGATTGTGAAAAAAAACACCATCATAAACAAATACGAAGCGCAAAAATAGCAAAATATAAAACAGATGGAGTTAAAGTCAATTTCAAAGTAGTCATCTACAGAATAGATGACTTTGTCTATCAAAAACTTCTTAACTTAAATGTTCTTATAGTTTAATAGTGGTATCTAACGAACTCTCACTATTGAAGAAGTCTATTGAAGATCTGTCAGCTCATAAAGTTAGCACAATTTCGGGATTTGACAGCCTAAAAGAAGACGATCTAACATCACTTCCTCCTCTGGTGTTACAGAAGTGAAAGTCGCTATTTCGAGTGACACAATGAACATTTGATCTGGCATAAAGTAAATACCCGTAGATATAAAGCCCCGGAAACGACATTATTCTAAGTTCGCTATATGCTCTTCGACAGCAAAATCTGTAGTCGTCACAATTCTCACCATGCGACGCTGAATCCTGAATATTTTATTTCTACCACAATCGTGGCCTCAGCAGAGTAGGCCATACCTCGGGCGAGACCCGCAATATGCTGTTCTCATAACAGATAAAGAGACTGATGATGATTCATCAGAATTACAGAATAATTATTCTGTAAGCATCTGAAGAAGTCGTTTGTAACGACGAAGCGCGTCATGCTATGTAGTCAATAAAGTGTAAATCATAAATTCAAGTGTTTGAATTTAAGTTTATATTCAATTATAATGGATTTACATCAAGTAAACGCCAACACTATCAAATAGAAATAAATCGGCATAAAAATTCTGGAAAATTGCTCAATGAACAAATACAATTAAACAATTCACCTTCGTTAAACTTTTTCAGGAAATAAAATTATATTTTAGAATGGAATATCTAGAGTAAAACCCAGACTCATAGAAACCTGAAATTCCTTTGTTATTTATACCTGTTGTGACAATTTTATTGTTAGTCAGTATTCCACCAGCATCTGAAGAAGTCGTTTGTAACGACGAAACGCGTCACGCTTCGTTGTCAATAAAAGTGTAAATCAAAAGTGCAAGTTTCTGAATTTTATCTCCTATCCAGTTATAATTGATTTACATCAAGTAAACGCCAACAATATTCGAAATTTTATTTTATATTCACATATTTTTCTTGCTTATATTCCTTCACTTTTATTGACATCCGCAAGTTACTAAGACGAAATCGCAGCTATTTAATTAGCATTAAGAGTGGAGGCAGTGCTTCCAATGTGCGGAAATCGTTGGAATCAGTTTGAAAATTATGAATAATTTTCACCAAGTAGGTACGAGTATCCTTTTCTTCAATCACGAGTCCTATCACTGATGCTATCTTGAAAATGAATTATTGATGAACTTTTGATTCAGTTCGGTTTGTTAATTAGATCCTACAGAAGGCTCAGAGGCGAACAGCGATTCAGCATTGAAAACTACACTCAACAATTCAAGCCAGGGAATGTCTCGAAATACAGTATATTTGACGATGTAATATACGAAATTAATTCCAAATTCCGCATGCGATATGAATACGTATATTGTGAGGAGCGATTGTGTGCCGACTTCGTTCGTGGAAATTGAAATCCAATTTCTACATCCGTAGCTTTTATTAATTGTCTAGATCAAAACGCTCGTTCGACGTTATCGAAACTAGCATTTTTCCACTCGTGGAAAATTTATATGAAGCTGGGCATGTTTAAGGTTATTATTTCCTCATGAAAACATGAAACAAAATGTCTGTTGAATTCGAACTGCATGGATGCCCTTTTGTTCGGGATAATTAGGTTTTCATATAGCTACCATTTATTTGAAACGCGAATTGCACCTGTATGTACGAATATAAAGCTAAAAAATGTGTAACTGGATGAGCGAAATATCTTTCGAATTTTCATTTTGAAATTCTGTTGAAATTTTGGCAATTATTACCTATTGATAACAAGAACGATTGCTGACGGTTCTAACAATTATGTCTTGAGATATTTGGACAGAGAAACTGAATTCGTTAGTTGGTCCGTTTTGCTTTTATAGTTGGGACTGTCACAGAAAATCACAATTTCCTTCATTAGCTAGAAAATTGAGTTTTATTAGAAGAACTGGCAGTTCTTACTGTTCTACCAAGGAAGGATGAGAAAAGATTTTATGGAATATTATGGCATTACTACAATCCGGTGGCCTACCAGTTCTCCGGATTTTAGATACCTGGAACATATTTGCGATGAAATGGCAATTAACCATTATATATATTGGCCAATTTATATGTATTGATATGTATGAACAATCAGGTATGATCAACAGGTAAAAAAAGCTTAGTGCTGACATTCAAATTCGTCTCTACAAAACGATTATCTTAACAACCTTTACTTAATTTTTAACAGTTTGAGACTACATAGCAAGGACAATATTCGAAATATTCAGGTAATGTCTGTCGAACAAAGCACAGATGGTCGTCTACAACTTCTGATGATCGCACATCTACAGAGACCTCAGAATACCAAGTGTTAAGGAGACTATCAAAGCGACTGCAGCGAGAATGTTTGCCCCCATTCCAGCCAAACGGAACCACCTGGTTGCAGCCCTTGGACATTACGAATATTGGAACATAAGGAACACACATTGGTGCTTATTGAAGAGCAGGATTAATTTTGAATTTTAAACGGAATAATGTTTAACAGAATAAATTTATATATCATAATATCTCACAAAATATTCAAGAAGTTATTGTAAGTTGATAGGGGACAATGTGGTATAATTATATTTAGTACTCATTGATGAAGTCCAAAATAAAGTAGGTTCACGAAGTTTTTTTGCAAAATGTATCAAAATGCATCGAATGATTCATCACCTAAAAATATTCTAGTTGGCAGTATAATTTTGATTTTTCGTTTTCAAAGCCTTTGATCATTGGGCTTTCGAAAGGGTTCGTTGCTGACAAGGCCTCAATCTGCCTACTCCTTGTCAGGGGTGTTGAATAGTTGCCGACTGATGTCCAACCAATTTTAGGCCGAATTTTCCCGATTCCTGAAAATCGGTATGAAAGGGTTCGTTGCTGACAAGGATTCAATATGGCTATTCCTTGTCAGGTTAATGAATTGACGACTAAAGGACAACTGATTTTATTAAGGAAATATATACATATTTATATATTATATACGAATTTATACATAAATTAAAACTGTTTAATCCCTAAAAGAAATTTATCAAACTCATGCGAGTGTGGTGAACCCATGATATTGGCAATAGTTGCGTTAACCTACTTATCGCCTAATAAATTGTTGTAAAGTATTTTCTCATTCTAACTATGTAAATCCAATATTTGAAAATGTGAAACTTTATGATATAGGTACATCGTTATCGTTGATAATAATTCAAAGCAATTTATTTTTGCGAGTGAAAAATGTTACGATTACATTTTCCAATTAATAACGCAAAATTAGCGAAATCGTGAAAAGCAATGAAAAGCCTTTCATGTCTTGGATTAACTTGCTTCTTGCTTTAATCTATTTCATCAGTCATTTTC
Source organism: Henosepilachna vigintioctopunctata (assembly GCA_030704895.1). Lineage (NCBI taxonomy): Eukaryota > Metazoa > Arthropoda > Insecta > Coleoptera > Coccinellidae > Henosepilachna > Henosepilachna vigintioctopunctata. Next base: position 2,638,643 of record JARQZJ010000071.1, on the reverse strand, counting down.
AATCAGCTTGTGAAAAAAGAAAGCTTCTCATCTCAGCAGCCAGAGAGTTTCATTAAAAATTTATCAGAAACGAGGATTCCGAGGAGAACGGTTCCGATTTTCTTACAAGATATATTTTGATTGTTTGCTTCAAGAAATTATAAACTCGTGGAAGTTGCTTCGCTATAAATACAGTTAATAAATAGTAGACCTGATGTAATGAAGAAGTAGGCAAGCTTTCAATTCAAACTTTAGATTTCGCAAATATCTCTTTGTCAGAAACAACGAGGCAGAGCATCATAGCTGTTTCAATAAGGTTTGGATCTTTCATTTATCCTCTAATTTATATCTGGAACTAGTCAATTATGTCACAGCGTGTGAACAGTTGAGCAGTTCCTCTGCAATATGCATGTAATTAGGTAAGTAAGTTTATTCATGTTATAAACTTATGATGAACAACAGTGAAATAATACAAATATAAAATAAAATGTTGAACATCACAATCTCTTACACACGTCAAGAAATCAGAATATGAAATATATCAAGCAATGTAGCTATATAGAATAGTATTCTCAGAAACGGGAAAACCCCGCACATCACAAATGATTGTGAAAAAAAAACATACATACATAAACAAATAAATCGCAAAAATAGCAAAATATAACATCAGATGGAGTTAAAGTCAATTTCAAAGTAGTTATCTATAGAATAGATGACTTCCTCAACCTTTACTTAATTTTTAACAATTTGGAACTTCATAGTAAAGACCATATTCAAAATATTCAGGTACTGTAAATCAAACAATATCGGATGGCCATCCACAACTTCTGATGATCGCACATCTACAGAAACCTAGGAATACCGAGTGTAAAGGAGACTATCAGAGCGACTGCAGCGATAATATTTGCCTCCATTCCAGCCAAAGATGCCCTTGGAGATTGCGAATATTGGAACATAAGGAGCACCAATTGGTGCTTAATGAAGAGCAGGATTAATTCTGAATTATAAACAGGATGAATTCATAATATATCATAATATCTTAAGCTCTGACTTAAGTCAACTATGACTTAGTACACCTTTAGTCTCACAAAATATTCAAGAAGTAATCGTAAATTTATAGGGGACAATGTGGTATAATTATATTTAGTACTCATTGATGAAGTC